>OY856413.1:486719878-487319878 GCA_963693085.1 Alisma plantago-aquatica | reverse complement strand
TGTCTAACAGAAGACACCAAGATGGTTAGACACTCAGTTTATTAGTGAGAGGTCCCAGGATCGAGCCCAGGCCACGGGATGAATAGAATGGCCAATTTTTTTTTAAAAAAATCAGTTTTTCTTCTTTCTATATTCTATCACCTGATCTCTCTCTAAGAACATTTGAAAACATATATGTATTCCTCTTCCCTCCTTTTAAAAACACCAATTTTATCTTTTGCAACTGATGTCCACGTACTACTATAGAAACAGATAGTGAAAACATGAGTTTTATCTCTTCTAATCCATTAATTTTATTCCTTTTATTACCTTTTCTCACCACTGCACTCCTTCATATACTTTTTTTAAAAAATAGATCCTTCAACAATTAAAAGTCCTTCAAATTCATAGAAAACCACGTTGTCGCAATGTTATCAGTTCTAAACTGAAGAAGAAAATGTGTTAAATTTGTATGGCTCATAAAAGCACCCCTTATATCTTTCCTTATTATCATATTGTGAAAAAGGAAACCAACTACCTTGGAGTCAAGCAAAAAAGATCAGATACAACTTTCTACATTAATCTTCCCGACTTCATATTTATACTACTATAAGAAGAGAGTTTTTTTTTAATTTTTTACAATTACAATTTTAAGAGAAAAGCATTCACCCTAAACCCAACCTACACCCGTTTCTTCATATGTGTGTTTCCTCACTAATACTCAGTCACCCTCCCCGACTTTGTTCACATTATCGTTCCCAAATATGAACCACAAAACTACCATCTACTCTCTTCTTTCCATTTTCCTTGATAAAATCTCCACTCTCCCCATTCTTCCGTCATTCCCTCAAAACAGACTTCGCAGTCGCGTTGATTCCTATTCTCTCCTCTTAAAGGCACTAATTTTATCCTTTTCAACTGATGTCCACGTACTACTATAGAAAATAGACAGTGAAAACATGAGTTTTATCTCTTCCAATCCATTAATTTTATTCCTTTTATTATTTTTTTCTCACCACTATACTCCTTTACATACTTTTCTTTAAAACAGGACCCTTCAATTAAAAGTCCTTCGATTCTGTAGAAAACCACATCGTCCTAGCATTATCAGTTCTAAACTGAAGAAGAAAACGTGTAAAATTTTTATGGCTCATAAAAGCACCCTTTAAACTTCTAGGCGATGGGAGGACTGTATACCAATTCTAAAATTTTCCTAAGCCCTTTCTCTTCTCATAATTTTTTACCTGTGTTCTTCACCATTTTTATTTTTCTCTCTCATCTATTACATTTGCCCACTTATTTCCATGTACATGTATGCCATCAGTTGACGAACAACACGTTCTAGGGTGGACGTGGTTGAGGCAAAGTGAGTCATTATTACCTTCATTTTCAGTCGATAATTACCTCTCTCCTTATGAGTTTGTAACATACTTTTTCTCTTATTTAATCAATAATAAATATCCTATTCATTTGTTTCTGCCTTTTTACTTAGAACTAGCAGGAGTACATGTGCTAAGTACATATTTTCCAATTAATATAATCTAATATGCGACTATGAAATGTATCATGTATGATATTCTACACTGACATAAACACAAAATCTATACGTAAATCTTTTTTGACAAAACAACTCAATCAATTACAACTAACTCTCATTTCACTGTGTGTTATCACTAAAAATGTATGCGCTCCTTTTTAAACTACATATTGATGATTAATATATAAATACTACTCACAATATTTTACATTAATCGCTCAAAAATAACAATGTGATTGACTGTCAATTAACTCAGCTCCAACATTGAGAGTGTTGCTAAAGAAAAACTACTTGATCACATGCCAACATACTCTTTCTACTTTGTATCACGTTATTATAAAAATTACAGGTGTCACCTTTCTTTGACATACTTCCATTGACGGTAAAAGTATGTAATGATAAATATATAATTAGTACTCACAATAATTTCTATATAACTCATTAAAAGAGAATGACTCAATAGAGAATGAAGTTTTACATACACTTCATTAGTCAGTATGTTCTTATTGATAATTAAAATATCTTTATAATTATTATATATATAATTTATACACAACCCACTAAAAAGAAGAACTCAACCTAAAGCGTGTGATGATCAAAATAATTATGTCTTACTAATTGAATTACTTTACATCCGTTAAGTATATTTTTTAGATAACAACTCGATAACCTACCAAATGACATCCTCTAATTTATATCAAGTCATTATCAAAATTACATGTGTCGCCATTTTTTGACATACTTCTAACACTGACAAAAATATACAATGGTAAATATATAATTAGTACTCATGATAATTTATATGTAACTCGTCAAAAGAGGGTGACTCAATAAATTCTCTACAAACTGCTTCCAACACAAAACTTTACATGTCCTTCATAAGCCAATATATTCTTGTTGACAACCAATATATAATTCATATTCAAATAATTAACACAACCCAATAAAAATAATAACTCAATGGATTATCATTTGACTCCCTCTAACTGAAAATATGTAATGTTTGAAATCACTTTACAGTAAGTATACAAACAAACTTAGCCTATCGACCACACATACAATTGTTGAAGCGCATAATTGTATTGTTGAGACACATACATGTCGTATCTACTTGCATGATACGAATAACAAATATAGGTAAACTAATTGAATTTCCTAATCAAGATCAGTCTGAAAAGATAGTGAATTAAATTTTGCACAACACTTAAATTTTGCTATTACATAAAGCCTTATTTCAATAATGGATTTTTTACGGGCACAAAACAAACCTGAGATTTAAATACAATTTTTTATTATAGAAATCAAGCCTATCTAAAGCAACCTGGCGGGCGTATTTCTTGGATAAACATGACTCAATGAAAATGTACTAAAATAGATAAACATACCTGTCCGATGAAGACAACAAATACAGACACCCTATTTGAATTTCCACATTAAGATCAGTCTAAAAAAATAGTGAATTGATCTTTTCACAACACACATGCTTTGCTGTCACATAAAGCCTTCTATACACTAATGACTTTTTTTATCAATGCAAAATAGATTGAGAGACATTCTGATGAGCAGAACATAGATTTAAATATAGATTTTTACTTTAGAAGTGAAGCCTATCAAAAGCAACCTAACAGGTGTATTTCATGGATTAACTTGACTTGAAGCAGAGGTAAAGTCCAACTACCAAGTAGGCATGTGCAATGAGCTAGCAAACAGAGACCTAAAACTGTCTCCAAAACAACTCAATTAATTACCGCTAACTCTTCATTGTGTGTTATCACAAAAAATTAATGATGAATATATAATTAGTACTCACAATAATTTATATGTAACTCGTTAAGAGAGAATGACTCAATAGAGAATGAAGTTTTACATGCACTTCATTAGTCGGTATGTTCTTATTGACAATTAAAATATCATTATAATTACTATATATATAACTTATACATAATCTACTAAAAGGAAGAACTCAATTAACTGCTATTTGACTCCCTCTAACCTAAAGCGTGTGATGGTCAAAATAATTATGTCTTACTAATTGAATTACTTTAACACCCATTAAGTGTATTTTTCAGAGAACAACTTGATAAGCTACCAACTGACTTCCTCTAATTTATATCAAGTCATTATCAAAATTACATGTGTCACCATTTTTTGACATGTTTCCAATGACAAAAGAAATATATAATTGTGAATATATAATTAGTACTCACAATAATTTACATATAACTCGTCAAAAGGGAACGACTCGATTAATTCTCTGCAGACTGCTTCTAACACAAAACTTTACATGTGCTTCATTAGCTAGTACATTCTTGTTGACAATCAAATATAATTCATATTCGAGTAATTAACACAGCCAATTAAAAGTAATTACTCAATTAATTATCATTTGACTCCCTCTAACCGAAAATATGTAATGTTTGAAATCACTTTACATTAACTTAGCATATCGACCACACATACAATTATTGAAGCACATAAATGTATTATTGAGTCACATACATATCATATCTACTTGCATGATGAGAATAGAAAATATAGACAAACTAATCGAATTTCCTAATCAAGATTAGTCTAAAAAAATAGTGAATTAACTTTTGCACAACTCATAAATTTTTCTATCACATAAAGCCTTATTTCAATAATAATGTTTTTTACGGGCGCAAAACAAACCTGAAATTTAAATACAAATTTTTATTATAGAAGTCAAGTCTATCCAAAGCAACCTGGCGGGTGTATTTCTTGGATAAATAAACATGACTCAACGGAAATGTACTAAAACAGATAAACATATATGTACGATGAGGACAACAAATACAGACACCCTATTTGAATTTCCACATCAAGATAAGCCTAAAAAATAGTGAATTAATTTTTTCACAACACATATGCTTTACTGTTACATAAAACCTTCTATGCAGTAATGGCTTTTTTACCAACGCAAAACAAATTGAGAGACTATCTGATGAGCATAACATATATTTAAATATAGATTTTACTTTAGAAGTGAAGCCTATCAAAAGAAACCTGACAGGTGTATTTCGTAGATTAACTTGACTGTAAGGAGAGGTAAAGTCCAGGCTACTAAGTAGGCATGTGCGATGAGCTAGTAAGCAGAGACATGGGTTGTTTGAAAAACATTCAGTCCAATGAAAAGTACACAATAGATTCAATATAATAACATTTAAAAAAGGGAGCAACTGAAGCAGCAGCTCGACAACAACCAGCTGACTCCCTTTTATTATAGCTAAAGAAACCTGATGGGTGTATTTCGTAGATTAACTTGACTGTAAGGAGAGGTAAAGTCCAAGCTACCAATAGTGGTGAAGCTAGGAATTTTAGTCAGGGAGGGCACCAATAATGGTTGTTCACAATTTCTGTATATATTGAAAATTGATATATTATAAAGAATTATAATGTTTCAAAATAGAGCAATTGTTTATGACATCACGAAGTGTTAAAGACTTCACTAAACATATTAAAGTTGTTCAACACACTCGAACATTTCTAATAACTATATAGAACTACATAGAATTACATTCAATTTATTTATGACTATAATTAAAATTTTCATCGCTTGTTGGCTTCGTTCTCTTAACCTAAAATGTGACTTTCACAATATAAATTCTTTTGCATGATCATTTTTCAATATTCTAAGTCTTATGTATTGTATTTTTTTAGAGTGCATTGTAGATAAATATCGTGGAGGGTAAACCTTAGTTATGATATACCATTGAATTAAGTGGATAAGTTGAGCTATTTTTCGAAAGTTGTGATGTACCTATACAAACAATTGAGAATGGAACCCACGCCACTTGCTCTAGAAAACCAACTATCTACCACTCTAACTAGTCCCTTTTTGTGAATTAGTACGCAGTTAATGTATTTATTTATTTATGCGTTGAGCTAATATTTAATACTAAAAAGATAAATACTTGTATTAATTGTTTGGGAGGGGGGTAAAGCCCCGACAGCCTCCCCTGGCTAGGCCCCTGTATACAAATTTAGCACACTTGAGTTGTATTGGAAATTAAATATTTAGGCCAAATGTGCACTCCTAGGAAAAATAACAGGAGCATACCATACTTCACCACAAACATAAGAAGATCTGTACGACCCAAGAAATTTGCCGCACTAGACAACTACACACAAAAAAATCGAACAAATATGACCATACACTTAAGTCTACATCTAGCCCCATATTCTCTTCATAATGTAATGATGCTCATTTTTAGTGATTGCCCACCGTGGGTCATTAGATCCAAATTTAACATCTATCAGAAAGGTAGTTTTTACTGTGACTTCTTATACTGGTAAACTACATATTGTAAAAAAAATACAAACATAAATGAAAATAGGCCGTCATCACTTTTCTGTATGAAGACAAATATGGCATTTCTGAGGCTATGCATATGGGGAGCCACACACATGAGTAGATAGCACAAATACAGTAAGGATGAGGAGAAATTAGTGTGACCAAGTAATGACATGTGCCATAAGCATTAAGCCATTTAACTATGTTTAATCAAATCTAAAAAGCGGTTTGCTGATATATAAAGAACAAATGGACAAATACACCCTCCATTTGTTAAAGGAGCACCAATGGCGGAGTGGAGAGTCACGATTTTATCAGAAAATGAAAACTGCATTTACTGCTCACTCATTGTATTATCAGACACATATAAAGCAGATAGGGCATTGTATGTTATAAAGTATCTGACTCTGAAGCTCATCAGTTAATTGCAGAACGACTTTGTATGTTGGGGGCAGAAACGGGTAGGGCACTTGCCCACCCATGCCACCATGTAGCTCCGCCCCTGGCTACCAAGTAGGCAGGTGTGATGAGCTAGTAAGCAGAGACATGGGCTTTTCGAAAAGCATTCAGTCCAATGGAAGTACACAATAGATTTAATATAATAACATTTTAAAAAGGGAGCAGCTAAAGCAGCTCGACAACAGCCAACTGACTCCCTTTTATTATAGGTAAAGAAACCTGACGGGTGTATTTCGTAGATTAACTTGACTGTAAGGAGAGGTAAAGTCCAGGCTATCAAGTAGGCAGGTGCGATGAGCTAGTAAGTAGAGACATGGACTGTTCGAAAAGCATTCAGTCCAATGAAAAGTACACAATAGATTCAATATAATAACATTTAAAAAAGGGAGCAGCTGAAACAGCTCGACAGCAGCCAACTGACTCCCTTTTATTATAGGTATATAGATACGTGGAACAATGAAAATGGAATTGTTCTATTTGTATTTTTCTCTGGATTGGTTACAACATAATATTAAGTCCTTGACAAAGGACCTCTCTCTTTTTTAGGATGATTCAAAATGTGTAAATAATACATAACTATTAATAGTATTATTATAGGATATTACATGTATATCTTTTTTCTTTATATTTTCGTTTCTTATTATATTTTATATCTATGCTACTATAAAAAGAGGAATTATTTTGCCTATCTAAGTTTGTCATTAACCAATTAGATTGTAGCATTTTTGAAATGCTACCATTTCCTTAAGTCTCTCTCTTTCCAGATGTATGCACTACTTTTCTTCCTGGAAACAAATTAAAACTAACACATTTCCGTTCTTAACAACTTCTGTTGCCCACGTTCTCCATTTTTATCGTCTCTTTCGAACTAGGAAGATTTACTCCCCCAAAATTGACACCCACAATAATCTTTTACAACAATATATAAAAATCTATCATACTCTGGTCTCCGTTGCTCGCTTCCCACAACAATTGACACCGAAAATAATCTTTTACAACAATATATATATAAAAAACTCTCATACTCTGATCTCCGTTGCTCGCTTCCTACCACAAACTGTTTCCTAATTCTCTCCAAGATTTCTGTCTCCCATAATCTTATCTCTCTTACTTCAATCTGCACGTTCTGAACAAATCAAAGATTCCGTCCCCACGTTCATTTCTCTCTCCTTTAAACTCTATTCTTGACGCCAATAACTTCCTTTCTTTGGCAAACCATCCTACTCACAAGAACTCACATCTTCATCTTTCTATTTTAAAAATATTGATATCTTTACTCCAATCTTTTCTTCTCTCTCATGAAATATGAGGCATAAAGAAACATGCAGGTTTTACCACCATGTCAGTTGAGTTTGATTCTCAAATTTGTGATGAACTTCCGGTGGCCGCCATTGACGACTTAGGAGCTTAATTATGTGACACCAAGTCCAGCAGTGACACCATGTCCAGCAGTATCTAGAGATGCACACACTCAACCCATTACTACCATGCAATCTCTCAGACCCCTCTCAACATTTATTTTATGCAATAACTAAATATTTCTTTCCTTTATTTCAGACCAATCATTTGTTGGTAAAAGGGCGTCATGCATACAACAAACTTGAGTCTTGATCAATGATACTTGGTATCTTGCGGAAGCTTTATAGTCAAGTGATATCTTTCCTGAGAACTCCGTCAGTGACTTATTTTCTTTGTTACATGATATTATTTTATTGTGTAGTGCAGGAAAGTCGAAGATATACTCCTCCAGGCCTTGGGGTTGTTCATCTAGATCCCCGAGCAATTGGATTGTCAAGCAAACCATCTGTGATAGAATAGTTGTTGTTTGAAGCAACACACATGGTAGAATTGTAGACCTCAATTGAAATGGCGGTTGCTCTACTGTAAATTTTTTATACGGACTTCTTTCGACGTGAAATCACCATGATGTGATATATAAATCTAAATTGACTTCCCCAAAAATATTCAACCATCGCTGATTTCCATCACGTGAAAGAATCGCGATGTTATATATATCATGACCGGGAATGCTTTAATGAATGATGCAAATGGCTACACCAAAGCAAAACCAGGCATGATCTTTTGTGTTTCTTGTCGAATTCTTAGGGTCATTTGACTACTAATAGGGCTTTTAGGGCATGCACCTACCTTGATGAAGGTTCTTGAAATGGAGATAGACATACTCAAGGGTAGTTTTCTAAGTACTTCCTTTTAGGTTGCCATATCGATCATCTATATTAATCGTTCACCTCTTTTATTTTTTTGCAGATTGCCCCAACTTTTTATATATTTCTTTTTTCATGTACGCACATCTGATTTTCTTGTACATAATGTCGATATATTTTAGTTGGTTCTCTTTTCACTTTTCTTTAATTAGTTTTTTTTTAACCTTTTCTCCTATAATTGGTTACATTACCTCATTACGTAGAGTAGTTTTTCTACCTATATGTCAGTGGAAACTCATGTATATGCTTACAATATTCACAGGTCCATATACTAATGTGTATGTTCTTGACATTGTTATGATGATTCATATGCCTCTCACTAAGGTTCATCTTAATGAAGGGGGCCTATTTGACACTCCTTTACCTTAAAAGAGTATTATTTTATACCTCAAATTGTTGGTTTCTATGTGTGCTTGAAAATTCTCCAAGTTGTTAATTCTTATTCCTCAGTTACAGAAATTAGGTTGTAATTAATTTGACTTCAACTGCAGAATTACAAAGGGTATATCCATTTTGACGTTTCATCTCCATGAAGATAATTTCAAATATTTCTTTCAATGACATTTTTGATGACTATAACATGATGAAGGCTGAACTTTCAATTCTTTATCGATCTTCTTAATTTAGGTGAAAGTACATGATCACGCTCACCCACTAAATGATGTAGAGATTATAATGAAAATGTGATCACGTATGAGAAAATTGGAATACATGTCCACTTCTAAGATGCAACGTTGTTGTACATAGTGTGGTTATTTTAGTATAAAGGATAGATGAAGTTAGGGCAGAGCAATTACATCACATATTGATGTAGTATTGATTTAAACCGTATTGATTTTTCTATGAGTGTTTTGAATCTATGCAAAGACGTTATATGGAAATGCAAACATTGTGGCCTATTTTATTAGATCATTTGATGTTAATAGGAACTATGTCACATTTTATTTCATCAAATATTTACATGAAGAATTTCACATGTTATTGTTAATAGGATTATTCAAACTATAATGAGCATTATCTATTTCCACAAGTTTATTTCTTGAAAAATGTATATATTGCTTACGAATTTAAAAAAATACTTAGATGTATATCTCATTTTCATATGGGTTTTCATATTTTACATGATTATAGATAAAATTTAAACTTATTGTTTTTCAATTTTATATGTACCTAATATAAAATCAACATATATGATTTGACATGTGCATGTGCACGTGTGCATTTACTAGTATGTATATATATATATATATATATATATATATATATATATGGATTGATAAACATGATAAGAAATGGTTGAATTGTACATGAAAATTCAACATTTTTTTAAGGCTTATCATGGTTACAAAACAAATTAAACCAAATGAAAATAAACATTAATAACTCTAATCATTTTGGTTTTGGACTAGTTAACAATTTGGTTCAATTTAAAAAATTTACAAACTAGTATGTACCAATTTGATTTTTAGTTGTAGTTGTGAACCAAATAATTTTTTTATGAACACTCATATTTTGCAATGGTTTATCGGGGTCGGGCTCCAACATGCACATTTGATGAAATAACAATGGTTGGGAAAAGGGGTGACTGCATACAGATTAATGGTCATTTAAGTGCTTTTGATATGATACTAGGCATAAGGAATGGACCCATGTACCAAAATTCAATTTGATATGATACTAGATGATAAAAGGGATGGAATGAGATGGCAATTAATTAATGTGCTAGTGCATGGTGCAATTAAAGTAGATGCATATTTTTAACTTAAAGTATCTCCTCTGGACTTTGCACAAAAGTTAAGTGTTACTAAGTCAAAATGAGGTGCAATAAAAAAGAGAGTTTTTAGATTGAGGAAATTATGTTTCAATGTATATAAACATATCTTGTTTACAGAGGAAGGTGTTTTTAGTTCAATAATACTTAATTTGCATGTCATACGATATTTTGCATTGCAAAAATATGAGATGTTGTTGAAACAAACCAAGGCTTGTTAAAATAGAAACTACCCATTTATATAGAAAAATGAAGTGCTATTTAAATCAAGTGCAAACCACCAAGTATAGTAAAAAACCTCATTTAGATATGGACAAGCCTCTATTTAATTTAGAACACATATTTTCAATTCAATAGAACCTCATTTGCATGTCACATAAAAATAGGGTATTACCATAGTGAAATGAGACGTGTTGATGTGTAAATTGGGCCTTCTATACAAAGTGATGCACTAATTAAATCAAAATAGTGTCAAACATAATTGAAAAACACACAGTTAACTGTAACATACCCAAATATAGCTATCTGACCTAAGCCTACATTTCCTCTTATTCCATTTTGATTTGCTTAATATTAAATTTCCTTTTCCATGAACTTGATTAGAGTAAGAGTAATTTTGATTAGTGATACTGAGTTCCCTTTTCCAAAATTTTGACTATGATAACAATTATCCCTTTATACAAAGTTTAGGATACATTAACTAATTTTTTTGTTTGAGTTAATTTTTCAAACTGAGTAATCAATGAGTCTTGACACTACTTTGACATTCTAGAATCTTCCTAAGTCAATTTCTTGGGAGGATACAAAATGTATTAAATTAATTAAAAAAGGAAAATAAGCAAATGATGTGAATGAAGTGAGTAATTTTCAAACAAATACATAGATAAAAATGTCAAATGTATTCAAAAGGAGAAATGTTAGCTTACATATTTGTTAGCATATCATACCAATTTTACATCAATCAGACATTATTTGTCCTCCCCTTTAACTAATTGAAATTGTAAGATTCTATACATATTGATGATTAAAAATTTCATTTAAGCACCTAAGTTTTCATGTAAGGCTTGTGTTGTTCACACACAATGCTTCTTCCTCATGGGGTCGAAGGTCGCCAATGTAATGGTTGTATGTTTTCTACTCTACCTCTTTTCCTCTTCCTCTTCTCCTATATAATTCTCCTCCTCTATTCTCTCTCCTTCCCTCACCCCATGAAACCTATCTACCATTTTTACCAGTCACCTTGTGTCAAGCTTCTTGAAAGAGGAGAACCCGTCGCTGGTAGTTGCAGAGGACGCTGAAAGGCTGATTAGTCAACCAATTGCAACAATATTGCTCCCGTCTTTCTTCACCACATAGTCTGCTACCACTACTCATAAGTGATCCAGTGGTCGTATTCTTTCCTATCCTTTTCTTCTTCCTCCCACGCAACATGTAAATCTCTTTACTTGACTCAGAAAATAGTTGCATTATTGACATATAAAGACAACCCCTTTGGTATTTATGATATTTTCCCCTGACATTCCTTGACCTCTACTGTGAGTGTTAGAGATGAACACAGAAGATGAACCCTTTCTTTCATACCTCCTACTCCATCTACTACTAGAGTCACAACTCCCTAAGTTGTTGAAGACATCAATGACATGCATTGTGACCTAGAATGATGTTTCCTAACCTATTCAAGCCTCCTGCTGATGCATTTAGATCAAATATTTGTCACTAACAGTAAAAAAAAAAACAAAAACAATAAAGGATCAACAATAGATTGTCAATAAGAAGGTCAACACTCCTTTCTTTTACTGTTCTCAATAGATAATTGATTAGTAAAGAAAGTTAAAGATAATATCAGAAAATATAAATCAATTTTGCAGATTAGAGTGGTCAAGTCATCATATATAATTGTACTACATTAGTTTTTCATGAATACATGTTAGTACTATAAAAAGGAGGCACGTAATATCTATAGATGCATACATTTAATTCAGAGATATCAAATAGCCAATGAGAGTGGAACCGTTAATTTATAGTATATAATATAGTGATAGCTAGATAATAAATTTATGGAAACTATATCCATAACATTATTACATAGACATTCATGGTGTTGTATTTATACCAGTCAAAAAATGTCACAATTAAACATAGTTACGTTATTAATATTCATATGCTATAGATAAAATAAAAACCAAAGTATATTGCATATAAACACGTGGGTATAATAATAGGACAACCTAGTTGATCCATTATCTTGATGCTTCCCATATTAATACCAATAGATATGTGATAATAAATGATTAAATGTGGATTTCAAAACTGCACTAGTCCTTAGTGAGGAAATTCAATAAACAAATCTTATTATTGTTAAAAAGTAAAACCATATATACATATGTATAAAATTGATGGTACAAAGAGAAACATGCATATAAGTAGTATACCTATGTAGTTTTACCTATCCTAATAAAATTATGGTATAAATAATATGTTCAAGAAAGTTCCTTGTATAGGCATAAGTATGGGTTTTCCCTATATCCTTTTATAAATTTATTTATATAACATGTTGTCTTAGACTAGATAAAAATATACTTTCATTTATTCATGTATTAAAGAAAAAATTAAGAATTAATTAATAAAAAGTGTTCATATAGTAATATGCATGCTACATATGATGTTAGGAATAATATGGAATGATATAATTGTAGAGATAATAATATTTCAAGACCTATGTTGAAGGAATGCATAGTATTACCAACACATCTATGTAGTCTGCATATATTTGGAATTATGTGACTAAAGATGGGTCTTAGAACTTATATAGCTATTTAATTTATCATTTGATCACATAATAAGACGAAATCCATAATATGGCTTACATGATTAAAACTAGGATAGGAACAATATTATAACTATATTAGGAATGTATACATATATTTCCTTTGATATGACAAAGATACCTATTGTGTTTCTACAATGAAATGTGACTTTGTGGACCAACATATAATAATAGGGTTACCCTTTAGATTTTAAGATCCTATATCTGCATCTTACCGATATAGTGACTAAACCTAATTTTAGATTCGTTAGGTATTTTTTGGTTTTACTTCCATTTTGAATATATTGGATTCCTTTTGGATCATCTGATTCTACATAGTGATTCCTCCACTCTTGTTACTAAAATCTTGGATCTCTTATATATGGTTCAATTGACCCCAAGTGATTTACGTTGGATGGTTTCATTCCTTTAATCCTCAAATGTATTTTAGACTGACCTATGATATTTCCTACTCTATTATGCATGTGTGGTTTGACTAGTCATATCTAGAAGAAGACACACCATACTTTTAGACACTATGGTTTTCGTCCTCTTAGCACACAAATAAGATTTTAGTCCTCATGTCCTTATTTACATTTAGGCACTTATGTTTTATTCCTCATGCCAGTCATTGAGGTTTTAGTCCTCCTTCTATACTATATTTATTTGACACTGAGGTTTTATCTTCATACACTTGGTTTGAAACTTATGGGCTTTATCCTTGCTTGTTAGATAATGTTAGAGTTTATTATGACCAACTTGCTTTCCATTATTTCTTATAGTTTGAGAATCATATCAATGGAAAGGATCTTTAAATTCATTTATTTTCTCAACTATTATGAGTGCCTCATTCTTTTGTTAATCATTCTCTTGTTTTATTTATCTTAAACTTACCAATTGTACATGACCCTATTTTGTCAGGGAGCACTCTTACTTCTGTACTTACATCTTAACTAACCAACTAATGTTTTTATTGCACATATTAGTATTTTTTGACACATACTATTCTCCTTGTCTCTTTCTAGGTGATGTTCTGCCTCCACCAATAGTTTGACCAGCCTATTTATCATCAATTTGAGGAACACCGATTTGGAAAGCATGTTCAAGAGTAGTTTGTGAAGAGTGTTATGATATGCCTATGTTTCCCTCTTTACATGAGCTATCTAATATTAATAGTTTCATTCCAGATTACTTTTATTTCCTCATGAACCAGGTTTATGAACAATGTATAAAGCTAGTATAGATTTGTTTATTTTTCAACTATTATAATCCTATATGCTCTATGTTTGTACAATTTTGAGAATGACTATGCATCCCTACTTTTTATTATATGTTGATGTGTGTTTGAGGTTGCTTTTTTAATTTATTAAATAAAAGTACAGATTGAACCCACTATCAGGTCTGATACATGTGAATGTGCCTCTTTTTAATCCAATAGTAGTAAATTTGCACGCCGCTCACAAATGATTGGTATTGGAGTAAAATGAGGTTTTATAACAACGTATGTAAACACTTTGAAAATAGGACAAGGTGGTATATATGATGCAAGTAAGTGATTTTCTGTATCATGCACATGCGATGTCATTGAAATAGAAGGAGGCATGATAATGAGGAAACTAGTCATTTTTACTATGCAACTAACTGTATGGGTTTTTTTGTATGGCAAGGAAAAAAGGTGTTTTCAAAATGAAAATAGGCCCCTTCACATATAAACAATGAATTTTTAACTGCACTTGGAAGTATCCCACATTCTATTCAATTCAGGTGTAAAAATAAGTGACTATGAATTTTTGGGACAAGATGAGGCATATTTCAGACTAAAATGGGTTTTCTGCGACTAAACAAGACATTTTTGTAATGCTTTCAAGAAAAAAAGTTAAAAAGTTTGAATTCATCAAATAAATTTTTATGCCATGGAATATATTTATGCAAGATGAGTAATGTAGAATAATATATAAGTGAAATCGTACTTTATTGCATTTTTGGATGGCTTGATCATTGTATACTTTTTCAATGCTTGGACTATTGGGGAGGGATATAGGTTTCCTTGTAGTGTGCTAGAGGGGCCATGAGAAGGTTTCTAGAATTAGCGTGAGCAGCTTTACGACCTCACTTGAATGGTTGATGACACACGATTTCACTGAAATAAAGAGTAGAGTAGGTAACATCATGTTCTTGGAGGTAGCCATAGATCCGTTGAATATTCGTATTGTGTAGTACCTAGTTATGTTAAGTAATATTTTCTCAGGTTTGGACCTTGGAGAATCTGGAAGCTAACCCGACTACCCCATGTTTCTCACTATTATTTGTGTGGTGTTCAACTTGAGTACCTAGATACATAACTATTTACTTCATAGTTGCATTTTGTCAAGCCCCTACAATCTTTCTTGTACATGCCAACATGACTAAGTCTTTGAGTTACAAGGATACATTGCACTTTAAAGAACAAATGTGTGTGGGATTTCTTCTCTTTCTTGATTATGCCTAATGAAGGGTGGGTCAATCCCCTCCAAATGAGGTATCTGAGGCCATTCCCTAGTCTATGGGGATGAATTTTACTCATTTTGGTGGCCTTTTCCTTACAAGGTTATGTTATCATATATGGTAGCAAAGGAACAATAGAATAGATGAGCAGAAAGACATGGATTACTTGAACCCTTTTGAGAAATTATAAGATATTTCTGTTATTGTTAAAGACAAAACTCCTATATTTGTTAACCTCCCCTCATATTTGGTGTTTCTAGGATTTTGTAGTCTAACCCCAAATGTATAGGGATTGGTTATACCTTTATTGATATCCTTGATTCTCATATTGGTTATTCCTTTATTATCTCCCTTTTTATTTCCTTTGGAGATGATATATTACCAAAAAAATCTGAGGTACTGGTAACCCTAAGATTTGTATGATGGACTATCATAACATGATCCTTTTATTTGTAGCTTGTGGATGCAAAACAAGCTAATTAGTACAATTTTTTTAAAACAAACCAAATGTCTTACTTGAATTGAATAGTTTCTGTATGTGTTGTTTAGTGTCAATTGTCATACTTACCTAAATATTCTGGGAGTTTATCACTCATTATAACTCTCTATGAGTCTCCTAGCAGTTGTTCAAATGTGTGAGCTATAATGTCATATAGTTGAGAGATAGTTTTAAGGGCCTCCCTTTTGATTAGCATAAATGCCAATCATTAGAGAGAAACAATAAACCTAAATCTTAATTAACAAATGAAACACCGTATTTTAGACAAGAAAAATCAAAATAGTTTACAAGAAACACATGTAAATTTTCTCTTTTTTATAAAAGCTTATAAACAAATTCCAGATTCAAAAATCCCCATGTTCAGTTATAACAAATTGAATTCAACTCCATTAAAACTAAAATTAGATCTTATGACTCATATACTATCCAGTTTACATTAGATTACATGCAATAATGGAAATAAATTTAACCTACAACCTCATTTACATTAGATTACATCCTAGGAAAGGGAGACTAAAGGGACATTCTAGACTAACTTATTCTATTTACATTTACATTGTGATGACCTCTCATCTAAATCTCATTATACCTTAAGACATGTGAAACAACCTCATGAGACTCGTATAGAACCCCATTCAATAAAAATGTCCCACCCAACCAGTAGCATGCATCAACATCATGTTAAGTACATTGAACTTCAATGAAACTTATAGATTTTGAAAAGTCTAATAAATACCTCTAGCATTTTATACATACAGTTTCTAAAACAATCAAATTAATCATACATGCTTTCATTTTTTAAAATCTCAACTTCTTAGCCATATTTCAGATTATCTATTAACAGATTAGCAAATATGAATTATTTTCAAAATTGCAGTAATTTTACATGAATATCAAAGTCAACATATGAACATTTATAATCCAAAAATGATAACACCATATGTGTGACATTCCACAACATGACTAGAACATATCCTACATTCCTAAAGATGAAGTCCGCATAAGAAATGTCTAAAAAACAAACCTCTTTAAAAAAACAAAACTCTAATCATAAACAAGAGTAAATATCAAGAACCATATAATATATGCCAAAATTTACAACTAGATTCAGTACAAACACAATAGGTTGATAAAAACAAGACAATAAATTATCTTTTACACAAGAATAATTCATCTCCACTAATAATAAACATATTCAAGTAAAATAAATTTATCAAATAGTAGAAAAAGAAATATAAGAAGCATCCATCTCAAATTCTACACATCTTGTCATCTGTAAGTCCTTTTCCCTAAAATTACTTGGATCGTACCTCACTAAGGAGAAGTTTCCACGCGTGATTCTTGTATCAATGACTCGCCATCAATATTATAGGGTTTAATCAACCATTGTAATATATCTACAACAACATTCTGGTGACCTTAGTGTTTCTTGAATCTAAGGTAGGGATTTCAGACACCTACCATGTCCTCATCTCAAGTACATGAGATAGGAACAGTCAAAATAGAATTTCACATATCATTACATTACTCATGTTTTATAATTTACATTTCATTAGATTCTATTCATTATGGACATACACTTTGACAATAAATGATTTAGCGATAGAATAATGGCATGCGAATAACTCCAAAATCATTGTGGTCCAACTTTCAAGTTTTTGATCTGCACTCCAGAAATTCTTCTCATAATATTGTAAATGCTACGAGGAGATCTATTCTATTTCCCCAGTATGGACCTCGGGGGAAACTCATGGTGTTTATAGAACCTAACTTGATCTATTCATCATTTCACTTTTTATTTAATATTCTTACTTATCTTAAAGAGAATTTAGTTCATTATTTATCATATCTATGCATTCTCACAAAACTAGAATGACATGAATAAGATTAAGATAAACAAGAAATAAAATCATTATTACAAGAAGCACCACAATCCATAATTTACGACATACATGTTTCTTTCTCATTCTCACATCAAGTCATATTATTCATGATCATTAGGTTATCTTCAGGGGACATAAAATCATTGTCAAGTAATTACCTTAATCAAGGTTTATCATATACAAATGAACATCTTCTTTTTCAATCACAACACAATTCTTGTCATTTTACTAAATATCACAACTTTGATAAATATTGGCGAAGATGTTAGGATCAGCAACACTATCAACATATAAACATCTTCTATTGTCTGTCATGCTCGAAATAGTTTTATTATACAACATGTACTTATTCCATCTGATTTTAATAGTTATAAACACGTTTCTTAAGAATGACACACTTACTCATCATCTTTACTCTATGTCATGCTTTAGTTATGGTTACTATTCAACACATATCTTATCTCATTTGAAATCCATCAAATAAATCATTCAGATAATAAAAGTATTCTACTACACAATTGCTACCCAAGAATACATTCTTATGAATCAATGACATCCTTGAACTTCATTCTTTAATTGACTTAAATCGTAAATCATATTTGTATACATTATTTAATCCATAATTCAAGATCATTGTTCATTATTATCTCTTCGATGATCATACTAGAGTTAGGCTTTGATTCCTAGACCTAGAAAATTATTTTCTTTATTTCTCCTTCATTTCTGATTCATTAGCTCACATTATCACTTAGTATAACAATAATTGATCATTCTAAATTCAATTAAACCTTAAAGTTTCTCTCTCACTAAAATCCTTGTAGACTAATTTTTATTGGATTTATTTCAATTTAGGCCAACCCAAATATATCTCAAGTAATTAGGTTAAAAGATTCCTAATACTCATTTCATTAATGTGTCAACCATCACTTATCACCACAATTTAGTTCAACCTTGTTTATTTCTTTTCTTGCATTTAGATACCCAAACCATGCCATTTCACTTCTAATGGTATTTTAGTAATTAAAATCCATACACCCGTTCCTTACAATACTACGAAATTTAATAAGTAGAATAGACATGGGGTACTTCTACTTGCTCTTTATTGTCTAGTCATCTTCTCAATTCATTATTATGTGAGTTATAGAAAGGACTTGTATTCATGTGAGGTTAAGTCATTATTCCTTAGCTTATACTATAATTGATGTGCTAGGGTTATATCATATCAACAAGACTTATTTCCTTTAACTGATATAATAATACCTAAATTTTATAATATCTTCATATTAAGATTATATGCAAGTGACAAATTTATCCTTTATTCACATCCCAATAATACACTTCAAGGTATTTATGAATTCATCTTTGTTCAATACATCTTTAAAAATAATCATGGACACATTCTTGACCACTAACCTCATTGGTGTGTATTAAGATGTCTTAGGTCTATTCTCAACATAGAGAAATTCTAGTTTTTAATTCAATTCAATAAATTAATTAGTTACAAGCATACATCATATTGTTGAATTACTTGAGTTGATCTCTAAACATTAACCCTAAACATGGATATTTTTTTTTCAAAGATGTATAGTGGATCTCATACAAAATTTATAACAATTCACTAGAAAGTTAGTAACAAAATAGAAGGAATCATATTTGATCCATGTTTATTCAATTCAAACTACATTCTATGCATTCTCACACATTTCTAGAGCATTTTACTAATTCATGATAGTTCAAGAAATTTTTCATAAAGTATTGTAAGGAGTTTAAAATTTTATACAATATGATTTAGTTTACACATCATGCATCAAACACATAGAATCATTAAGAATGAATCTAAATCATCAACATACAATTTCCCAAAAACTCCCCAGTTGGTTACCCAACAACATAATTGTGACGCCCCGACATTCCAAAAATAAGATTAGTCAAAGCCAAATGTGGGAATAACACCAAGCAAGAGGATTACCAAAAAACACAAAAAATTAAAATAGATTTCATAAAAACACCATAGGCTAAAAAATTTCAAATATAAGTCCACAACAGGACACCTGTATCACATAACACATATCATAAGGTGCTTGCATCATTGCTTTCAACCTTCATGTCATCAAACTGTTACATTTGATGCATGTTCCATATATACATACATGTACACATGCAATATCTGTACAAAGAAAGGCATAGAAGTTGAAACCTTGTATCAGTGACATCTCTACAAAATGCATCGAAAACACCCCCAAGACCTGAGTGTACAAGGATGAATCTATGACTCTAACACCAAAAGACTAGCAACACATCCAACCTTATCAGCTACCGCTCTTGCTGTTGCTCTTCTGCTGCTTCACGATCTCCACCTCGTCATGCACAACCACATAAAAGATGTGGAAACCCATGAGGTGAGACCGACTGTCCCAGCTAGAGATATAACTCTCTACTAACGTCTATTAAAGTGTAGATAAACTAAAGTAGATCGGTAGTATAATTACTAAATGAGAAGATTCAACTAAATGATATGTATCCAATAGGTAAAGCATGCTAAGAAATACTAAGCTGTTATCTCTGAGCAGTAGAACAATTAATATATTAAGAAGGAATATGAAGAACATGTATATTTTCATCAATAAAACTTTATAAAAGCAAGGCAAATCTTCAAACAATGTTCTTCACACTTTGTTCTATGCAAATACACTACACGACTGTATTACGTGTTTTATTATGCCGCAAGGAGATGAAGCATACCACTCATACTCCAATTGACCACTTCTAAGTCAAAAATTAGTGCCATACTACGAAAATGGAAGAGCTGGAATCCACGACCTCCTCAACACCTCATGGTCAATACACAAGAACACCACAGTGACATAACACATGAGTCATCTGGAAAACAACCTAGTCTACCTTTGTATACAGGCACAATGCTAGCGAAACTAAAATATGACCCACATTCACACTCCTACAAGGGTTTGGCCCGCAACTAATCATGTGAAAATATATATTGAATCACATCACTGAGCTACTCGTAGCCGCACTCCTGCCAGGGTATGGCCTACAACCAATCATGTGAATGCATATACTCAACAATATATGACTCTGAGCTTCCACTAAGGGAGCACCCGTTTCACCATCCAACACTGAGACTGACCCTGGAATGGATCTATGGTACATGGAAACTACATGATTAAGGTTCCACTTGATTAGTTATTCCAATTAAATGTCTTTTGGCATCAATCAAGTTACAACGTACAAAGAAAAAATAAATTATGCATGAATAGGAGCATAGTACAACTTCATAAGATATAAAACATATAAGGTGTGAACTTATCACATCATCATATATCACTATAGCACTTCCATTCACAAGGCAATCGCCACTGTCACACAACCACAAATGGATATCACCAATGTCACATCATTGTGAGACATCAATCCCTCTATCACATCTCTAGAGATTATCACCTCAAATCATGCACTAAGCACCTGCCAGGTCATCAGACCCAATTAGAAGATCCCTGTATATACAAAATCACATTATGTCTCAACATTACTCATAATCACCACCCTATATAATACATAATTCATCACAACATCCACATAGCTATGTTATTCAAGTTCATATAACCTTCATGGTTAAGGATTTATAAACAAGAGAAGGAAAATAGTATAACATGATAACAAATCCAAGAGAGATGAAAACATATCACATGTCCCAATAATTAGGGTTAGGGTTTCAATGTATATATGGTTAGGGTTTTGTAGCATAAGAAATTACCAAACTCCAAGTACACCATTTCCCACTTTCTTAGGGCACTTTTGGGTTAAAAAAACATGATTAAAGTTGATTAAATAGCTGTCTAAACAACACTATACATGGCTTATTTATTACTTGTATACATGTGTTAATTATGTGTCCAAGTATGCATCTCAACGATCCATCTTACACATGTCTCGACCATCATGCAAACAAGGTCACGACCTCAACACAACCAATGTGTCTTGAATGCAATACATTGGGTGTCTCGACCATGACACTCCACATGTCTCGACCCTCATGAACTAGGGCATCATACATACCAACAAGGAATCATATTGACCATCATCAGCAAATGTCTCAACCTCAACCCAAAACTAGTTTCGACCTCAAACCAATGAAAGGATTTTGATATATCAAACAAACTATGGGCCGCGACAATCATGGAGGTGGGTGTCTCGACCATCAACAAGTGTGACATCTTGACCCAACATAGAAGTAACAGCTCGAACAAAACATCAAGTACAAAGCATTCTGACCTCAACTAAAACATGATGTAACAACTACTTAGATCCACCTTGTCAAAGCATGGCCTATGACCATTGTGATGAGGGGTTCACTCCTCAAGAATGACCACCATGGAGGATCCATAGTATAAGGCCAAGAAAAGAGAAGGAGAAGAAGGTATAAGATCAAAAGAAACACCATCAAGGAAATGCAAACACCCAAGGTTGAAGATGACCAAAAGTCACCACATGCAATGGATCTTGATTACCAAGGCTCCAAGGATCAACCCTTCTTACCACACCAAGCTCCAAGGATGAGCAAATGAGAGGGACAAAGAAGGAAGGCAGAAAAGGGTCACTTTCATAGAGAGAAGAAGGTTTATATAGCAAAAGAGGAGAGATGTAGGGTGAGAGATGAGGTGTCAACAAGATAGGGATGTAAAGGGATACTTGTCCACCCAAGAAACCATTATGCAACCACTAACACACATGCATGAGATGGTGAAAAAAACTATTTTGGGTCTTGACCACTTGGGTCACCCAACAAATTGTCGTGGTGCGTGACCACCACATGGTCGAGACATAGCACCCAAACACAACATGGTCGAGACAAAAGGTACACCAACACACTAGGTCGAGACACTTCACTAGAAGACAACTGTCTCAACCCAAGACAACCCACAACCATCTTAGTCAAGAAAAAACCATGAAAGTGAGTTGTATCGGTCATGACACCTCAAAAGACCCCCTCAAGGCCGAGACAAGGGCTATCACCTTCAACAAGGTAACATGATCAAGGCACATCAAAACCCTAAAAACCCTAATCACCACTAGGGTGTCACCACTCAACTAAGGCACAACTAAGGCACCCCAAAACACCACACTCTATCTCATGAAGTCAAGAGAGAGAAGGAACACTCTATAGGTGGCAAATTGCAAAATAACCCTCATATTTGGGTAAATTGCAATTTGACCCAAAATAAGCACAGAAGAACAACCATCATCCAAACAAGCTTAAAATAGAAACTTAAGCTCTCCAAAAGTTCTAATATCCCAAAGGAATAGATCAAGGTTCTAGGCACTAATCAATCCAAAACAAACAGGTTTAGCTCAAAACTCAAGTCAAGGGTCTTATAAGCCATAAACCTCTAATAGGGATTTTGCCCCCAAAATCCAAGGAAAAAGGAGAAGGGTACTACCTCCACATCTCTACCTCAAGCTCCTACTCGGCTCAATGAAAACAAATATAAATCAAATGGAGACATATCAATTTGAAATAACTTCATTTGACCTGCCTCTACTCATGGGTTGATTTCCTTTTGGCTGACTCAATGCTTAAAACCATATCGTCGCCTGTCTATAGGAACCATCCTACGACATCTGTCCACATCCTATTTCACTGCTAAACTGTTGCATCTGTGAGCTCTACTAGTTCTGACTTGACTATTGGGTCACCTCATCACCTTTCACTAGACACTCCCACCTTAGATGTTCCACCTGCCTACACTTATGGCAAGTCCTGGTCTCATACTATGGCCTAGACGGCCCCGTCACTAACACAGATTTTGTACTGGGGGCTCTAGTAGGTGAAAAAATGTGGCCTCTGCTCTTACTTGGTGACCACTATGTCTATGCACTAGACCTCTACTGTGATGGAGGTGTATAAAATATAGGATCCTTAAAGCCACCTGATGACTATTCTTGTACTGTATTGGTCTCTTCTTGACACCTTTCTCATGCTTCTCAACCAAAAATCTCTCTATCCTCCTAACAGACTCCACAAATGTGGAAAAGCACTTTCTATTCTCTAAGACTGCTATCAACATCGTCAACTCTACACTCAACCCCTTTTCAAAACATTGGATTCACTCCTGATCTATAGAGGCCACGTGAGGACAAAACCTCAACAACTCCATAAACTCCGCTTCATACTCATTGATCGACATGGATCCATATAGGTGGTTGATCTTCTCATCCAGATAGGTCTGAGGGAAGTACCGACTGGTGAACTCGCATTAGAACTCCTCCCAACCGATAACAACACCTGGACTTTCTCCACTTCTATGGACCACCAACGGCCTACACCCCCTTCAAAAGATACAACACATGCCTCACTTTGTGTGCTTCAAGATGTTGAGGATCTTGAAGGCCTTCAGTTGAAACTTTCTCTTCATCCCGACATTCTCTGCATCAAAGTCCATGGCCTTCAAAGCCCAAAATGCCTTGTGTTGCCTCTCAACCAGCAAATGGCAGCTTTTTCCATAAACAAGCTTGAACGGAGTGGTGCCAATCAGGGCTTTGTATGCAGTCTTATAATCCCATAAAGCTTCATTAAGATGTAGTGACCAATCCTTATGGTCTGATCTCACCGTCTTTTCTAGAATGAGCTTTATCTCCCGATTGGCCAACTCAACTTGACCACTTGTTTGGGGGTGGTAAGGAGTAGCCACACAGTGATTCACTCTGCGTTTCTTAAGCAAGGCTTCAAAAGTGTGATGGATGAAATGACTTCCCCCGTCACTAATCATTGCTATTGGGATACCAAACCAGCTAAAGATATTGGATTTCATGAAGTCACACACCACTTTGTGATCATTTGTCCTTGTTGCAACACCCTCAATCCACTTTGACACATAATCAACGACAACCAAAATATAGACATATCCAAAATAGGGGGGAAATGACCCATAAAGTCAATCCCCCACACATCAAATACCTCCACCACAAGAATGGGTGATAAAGGCATCATGTCCCTCTTAGAGATAGTGCCCACCTTTTGGCACTTCAAACAACACTTGTAAAATTCATGAGTATCTTTAAACAAGGAGGGTCAATATAATCCACTTTAGAGAACCTTGGCAGCAGTGCATTTTCCACCAAAATGACCCTCACAAACTCTGGAATGACACATAGATAGAATCTCTTACTGCTCCATCTTTGGAACACATCTCCGAATAAGTTGGTCGGGTAAATATTTGAATAGGTGAGGATCATGCCAAACATAATTTTTGGTCATAGCAAACAACCTTTTTCTTTCCTCCCTCATCCATGTGCTTGGTATCCTTCCACTAGCTAAGAAGTTGGCTATGTGTTTATACCATGTCCTTTGAGTGGATGAGAGTGGGATGAGATGGACATGTGACACTGTCTCTTTGATTCTACCAATATCATAAAAGGGTGCTTCAATTCGAGAGAGATGGTCAGAGGTAGAATTTTCCACTACCTTCTTATCTACAATTTCAATATCAAACTCTTAAAGCAAAAAAATCTAACAGATCAACCTTGGATTTGAGTCTTTCTTCACCATTAGATACTTTAATGTAGCATGATCTGTGTATATAACCACCTTGTTTTGCAAAAGATATGATCTAAACTTGTCAAGAGCAAAGATAACTGCAAGCAACTCTTTTTCTATTGTTGTGTAGTTCCTTTGTGCTTCATCTAGAGTCTTGCTAGCATAATAGATGGTGTGCATAACCCGACCAACTCTTTGGCCTAGCACATCCCCCACTACCATGTCAGATGCATCTGTTATGATCTCGAATGACAAAGAGAAGTCTGGGGGACTGCATTATAGGAGCAGAAATGAGCTTTTCCTTCAAATGGTTGAAGGCTTCAACACACTTGTCATCAAAATGAAACTCAACATCTTTCTATAGCAAGTGATAGAGAGGTCTCGAGATCTTGCTAAAATCCTTGATTAAGTGGCGATAGAAACCTGCATGTCCCAAGAAAGACCAGAGGTGTCTTACAGTAAAAGGAATGGTGAGAGTAGAAATGAGGCCCACCTTATCAACCTCAATACCATCTATTGAAACCTGGTGGCCTAGAACGATGCCTTCGGGTACCATGAAATGGCTCTTCTCCCAAGATAGCATGAGGCGAACCTTGACACATATCTAAAGAATGGTAGCCAAGTGGAACAAACACTCATCAAAGGTTTTACCACAAACTGAGAAATCATCCATGAACACTTCACGTGAGGAGCCAAGCATATCGGTGAAGATTGAGGTCACACATCTTTGAAAAGTGGAGGGGGCATTTCACAACCCAAACAACATTCTCCGGTAAGTAAAAATACCACTCAGGCAAGTGAATGTCATCTTTTCTTAGTCTACAAGATGCACAACAATCTGGAAATACCCAGAGTATACATCAAGAAAGCAATAGAAATTTTGCCCCGCTAACCTCTCTAGAATCTAATCAAGAAATGGAAGAGGAGATTGGTCCTACTTCATCTTCTCATTAAGCTTCCTGTAGTCAACACACATTCTCCATTTTGACTGTTCTCTAACAGGCATCATCTCACCATCAAAATTCTTTGCCACTATGATCCCACCCTCCTTTGGTACAACTTGGATGGGACTCACCCATGTGCTATCAAAAACTGGATAAATAATCCCATCATCTAACAACTCCATAACCTCTTGTGTCACCACTTCCTTTAATTTTGGGTTCAACCGCCTTTGCATTTGGTGGGTTGGCCTTGTATCATCCTCCAAGTAGATCCTATGCACACAAATGGAGGGATCAAAACCTCTCAAATCAGATATAAACCATCCAATGGCCTGAATGTTCTTCTTTAGGACTTCATTAAAGCCTCTTCTTGTTCCAGAGAGAGAATGGAAGAAATGATCACTGGGAGGGTGTCATTTGAGCCTAGAAATGCATACTTCAATCCTTTAGGGAGTGACTTGAGTTCAAGAGTTGGAGGTTCTTCAAGAGAGTTCTTTATTGGCTCAAAAATTGATGGGAGGTCCTTACTTGCAGCCACCAAGGCTAGCTCATTCACTTCATCCTCTTCATCATTATCATTGGGGAACTCAACTATGGGATCCAAACTTCTACCTTGAGTGGCAGTCTGAATCCACACAGGTAGGCACTCCTCCACAATCTCATCAAGAAATTCAACAAGGTAACAATCTTCCTTTGTGGAACCTATTACCTCGGCTGTAACTGAAGATTTGAAGATGTTTAACCAGATCTTCATGTGCATGAATGTCACATACATAGTCCCAGTTCTCAAGTGGATCACTGCATCAGCTGTAGCTAAGAATGGCCTTCCCAAGATGATATGTACTCTTCTTATGCCTTTTTCCATATCTAGCATAATGAAGTCAGCGGAGAAGAAAGCAGAAGTCTCATCATCACGTCTAACCAGCACATCATCAACACGCACTCTAGGCATCTTCATTGATCAGATGGCCAACTGCAAAGTAGAATGAACTAGACCTAATTATCCCATTTGGAGCTCGACAAACACATCATATGGCATCAGGTCATACTAGAACCCAAGTCTAGAAGGGCTTGGTCTATGTGGTGTGCCCTAATGTAACATGAAATGATGGGAGCACTGGGGTCTTTCCTCTTTCTTGGCATGGTGTGCTATAGAACTGAGCTCACTTGCTCAGTGATCTTAACTTCCTTGGGTGTATCCTCATTGTTTTTCTTTTAAACATGCATAGATCTTTCAGAAACTTGGCATAGGAAGGGATTTTCTTGACCAAATCAAGCAAAGGAATGTTTATCTTCACTTGTTTGAAAGTTTCCATGATATCTTTGTAGGGTTTTTTGTGGTCGGAGTAGGCAGCGGAAACAAAAATTTAACTTGACCATAAACCCATAACCAGCAGATCGCATCAACATCTATGTAATGGAAATGATGGTTTTATCTAGATATACTTGGTCCTGAGGCTTGCTCAACGACAATACCTTGTAGCTAGTGCAGTCTTCAACCTCCTATCTTTGACGATGTCTGTGCAGCTCCTGGTCTTGACCCTGAATGTGGTTAATTGTCATCCTCCTGAGTGGTAGAAGTCTCCCGCCTCTATAGATAGTTCACACAGACTACCGAGAACTCTAGTCATCCTGAAGAATGGACTAGAAGGAGTTGTCCCCTTCTATCAGCGTACTAGTCACTGACACACTCTCCCACCACTAGTTGCTTTTCAATAGTTGTAACATCCCTGAACTGGGTTATGTACTAACCCTAGGTGTTTTACTTAGAAATGTAATTAGATGCTTGTGGTTATCTTTTGATATGTAACTAAAGCTTTTGAGGAACCTATATTTCCTTTTCAATCCTTTTTGAACAATGTTGTAATATTGTTTTGTTAATTTTGGACCAATGTGCAAATTACCCAATTAGAGGGGTAAACTTGCAAATTGCACATGTTAAGATGTTCCTCTGATGTTGAGACATCATAAGAATGCATATGATGTAGTGATATGGATTCTCCAAGCTTGGGCACCAAGATATAGCTTGAAGAGCAATCCTTGTGCTTTAAAACCTAGTTTTGGTGTAAAGTGCAATTTACCCAAAACTTAGGGTGCAACATGTAAAAAAATACCCTTTAGAATATCTTTAATGACTCTTGGCATCAAGCAGAGTAAAGAAAATGAGGAGGGTGCCTCATTTGAATGATCAAATAAGAAAGATAACCTTAATATTTAAATAACCAAGTTTTAAGAAAAATGGCATTTTATATATGTATAGTTTATTAAGATATATGGCACCTTTTCCTTTAACCTTGTATGAGAGAGGGTTTTTTCATGAGAAAAGGAGAAAGAAACGTGGCCAAGAAGTGGAGAAGGACTTGGTGGATTTAGTTGAGAAATAAAGGAAATAATCTTCTTTCCTTGAAAATACACCCAAAAATATATAAGCAACCCTTTTTCTACAAGCAAGGGATCGTTTCCCTTCATTCCTTATCTTATCTTCTTGCTTTGGCCAACTAAGGAGAAGCTCAGGAGAATAGGAGGACGACCAAGCTGGTTTGGGTAATCTTTGACTATCACCTAGCTCGAATTCTTGGAGGAAATCCTACTACAAGGTTGGTTTGTTAGTTTTCCTTACACAACTCTTCTTTCTAGCCATCTTCTCCATCCAAATATTGAGGAACGGACCTTGGACGACCTTTGGAGCTCAATCCACCATTAAAGATACGAAGCTTGGAGCTCTGAATCAGTCCTAGAGGCGAGTTTTATAACTCTAACCCTTAAGTTTTGCTTATACATCTTCCTTTCATGAAAACGTTGTTTATTCTCCTTCTTAAGACACTTCTAAGTGTTCTTGCAAGTATTTCCATGAAGAACAATCCCTGTTCTTGAGGTAGAAGATGATGACGTTACTTCCAAAGTTTATCCTAATCTTGGTTTAGCAAACGACCTCCCACCTCTTGCTCAAACGGTTTCAACCAAGAACGCATGGGAGTAAACGGTCTCAAGACCGTTTGGATGTGTTGACCAGGTGTTTACTGTTTGGAGTACTATTTTACATAATATGGACTAATCACCCACCAAAAATTATCATCCAATTCCAAGTAAATCATCAATTGAAGGCCATTTAGTCATCTAAACCCTAATCGGGTTTATTGCTGATTTCAAAGATACAATCATGTTGAAGTTTGGGTTGAGTGACCCAAACGGTTTCAAAACCATTTGGGGATCACCCAAACGGTCTCAAGACTGTTTGGTGATCACCCAAGACCATTTGGAGGTCTAGGGTTAAGTGGGGTTGACCAATTAAGGGTCTAATGATATCAAGTTGTTGAACAATTAAGTGTTGATTTGGTGACCAAATCTAGGGTTCAACCCTTAGGAGATTGACTTGGTTTTGGATGAAATAATGAGAAAACGGTCTCAATACCGTTTGGAGGATGTCCAAACGATCCCAAGACCGTTTGGGGGTCACCGAAGAGCATTTAGAGGTCTAGGGTTGACCATGGTTAAGGGGTTGAAGATTGAAAGTCAATTAGTTGAAGTATAACCGATTAGTGACCTAATGATCAAATCTATGAGCCAAACCTTAATAGGTTGAGTTAGTTTTTGGTGTGGTCTTGAGCAAATGGTCTCAAGACCGTTTGGAGGATGTCCAAATGATCCCAAGACCGTTTGGGGTCAGGTCACGACCAAATTGTACGATGGTTCAATGGGTTCAACATCAATTAGACTCATGTTGATACATGTTGAAGGGTGATCAATTCCAAACCCTAATCCAATCAATACAAACCCTAATTGGTGATCAATTGAGGGTCAAATCAGTTGAGGGTTGACCTAATTGACTCAAATGATAAGTGGCTAACCATTGAATGAACGATTGAGTGGTTCAATCTTGGAAACCCTAACTCAATTGAAGTGGTTGAGACACTTTTTGGTCCATGCGGTTTTGAGATGGTTTGGACCAAACGGTCTCAAGACCGTTTGAGTCCAAATGGTCTCAAGACCGTTTGAGTCCAAATGGTCTCAAGACCGTTTGGGACCAAACGATCCCAAACCGTTTGGTGACCATGCAGTTTCAAGATCAATTTGCCCATGCGGTTTCAAAGTCAAAGTTGGCCAAACGGTCAACAAGACTAAACGGTCTTCAACCCACCTTGGGCACATGGTCTTGAATGTGTTGTTTATCAAACAGTTTCAAAAGTCAAAGAGACCAAACGATCAAGACCACTAAATGGTCTCAAGGGCCATCCAAGACCGTTTGGGGGTTTGAAGTGCAAGACCGTTTGGGGTATAAAAAGGTCAAGAACGTTTGATGCCTTAGTGGTTAAGATGGTTTAGTAGTTGATTAACCTAAACCCTAAAGATACCTAAAGTGATTAAGGGACCAAGTAATTAGTGTATTAATGCATATTATGACCAAGGGGGAACATTACAAAAGTACCCTTGATGGGATAATGTGATTAATACCCCTTGATCAAGTAAACCCTAATGACCATTATGGTGATGACATGATTATGTTGTCAAGGTTGACTTGACTTAATCTAATCAAGAGTAATGTAAACATCATCTAATAGTAAGAGAAGAGAGAAGACTCCTAATGTGAAAGAGAATCAAGTAATAGACTTCCTATATGTATGAATGCATCTAATTAGGGTATGATCCTTCATAGTGAGATCATGGAAATGAAAACTACTAGAGGGGGGGTGAATAGAGTTTTATAAAGATTTTAATAATTAATTAACTCAAACAATCAATCACAAAGATATTGGACAAGGAGACAAGAGTTTAGAGTGGTTCCAACCTTAGCAAATACTAAGGAAGTTAGTCCACTACCCGGTTGCTTACCCAACCGGGATTTGAAAAGAAATTTATTTTATTACCTCGCAAGGATTTTACATAAAATACAATTTCTTTTCCTAAACCCTTCAAGCAGCATTCACCTAGAAGTAATCGCCCAACCTTGAAGCAGCCTTCACCTAGAAGTAATTGCACCACCTTGAAGCAGCCTTCCTCTTGAAGTAGCTTCCCGTTGCAATAGCCTTCTTGAAGTAGCTTCCCGTGCGATAGCCTTCTTGAAGTAGCTTGAAGTCCCCTTCTCCACCTGAGAAGTCAAACTCTCTGCAATCCGCAGCCTCCAACCCTAGGAGTAGCAAGGAGAATACAAAGGATAAAAAGGAACAAGAAAGAGAATAGAAATTACAACTTATCCTTTTAAGCACAAGGCTTGATTTGCCTATATCAAGCGTATTGATCTCCTAACCAATGAGTGTAGAAGTGTAAGTGTTGTAGTAAGGAGATGCTAGCCTATAAGACACGAAATTTGAGCTAAGGGGAAAGTAGGCCAATGATCACAATGCTCAAATTGCTTGCAACAGATTGCTCAAGTATGCTCAAGTATTTCTCAAGTGTAACAAGTGTGTTTTGAGTGTCCTATGGCTTGTCCTATTTATAGGAATGGCCTAAGGATGCTTAAGGACGTTCTAGACAACTTCTAGGGGTTTCTAAGTGCTTAACTAGCCGTTAGGTACAAAGTTGTTGCTTTAACAACGGCTAATTAATTTATTCTGCAGTTGCTGTCAGAGACCATCTCGGTCGACAAATGGTCGACCGAGACACCTACTCGGTCGAACTTTTGTCGACCGACAGGCTCTCTGGAACAAGTGATTTGCAACATCTTTCTTCAACTGCCAACTAACTTGTCTGTTGTGTCTAACGGCTACTTTGGATCTTTCTCGGTCGAGAAGATTGTCGACCGAGAGTGTCTCGGTCGAGGGGTTTGTCGACCGAGATTGATCCTGTTTCAAGGTTTCAATTTAGGCACTAATTATGTGTGTGAGTGTGCAAGAATAATCCTATTTGAATGGGATGACTTGTCTAACTGTGGTGTTTAGCTAGGGAGAATCTAACGCTTGATTTACATGCAATTCTAAGTACTTGTACATTATATTTTTGTACAAGTTTTTACAATAGTGATTACATTGCATGAAAATGTAAATATGTAAGCTTGTAGATTTTCCCTTGTTGCTTTGTCATCCTGCACACTCAAGTAGCTTGTTAGATTAATAAGAATGAAATGTTTGTCATAATCAAAACAAAGGGATTTTATAGATGTCCATTTAGCCAACAATCTCCCCCTTTTTGAAGATGACAAACATTTCCAAAATATAAATAAAGGAAATATAAAAGATATGAGTTTCATACCTTTAGATTACCTTTTGTAGCTTTTTCTCTTGTGTATAAAATGTGTGCTTATTATTCCCCATGAATTATGGAACATGAAATCCAGATCATTTGGGAATATAGCAACTTTCAATGTAAAGCCAAGAGTTTATTTATGAAACTCATTAATTGAGTTTGACTAAATGTTAATTTTATATTTATCTCTCCCCCTTTGTCATTTCAAAAAGATAACCGTTAAGAATAAAAACTCCCCCTTAATTAGATATCCTATTAGGAACATGGATTTAATATCATATTTTTCTAATTTAGCCACAATTTGTTTCTCAAACATTTGCAAAGGATGTTAAGCCTTGAAATGATATGAGATCCTGTTAGATACATGGCATATGTATTGATTTCTCATCCATTTTACAAGGAATGTTAAGCCCATAAAATGATATGAGAATCCTTTAATCTCAGAGTACATAAAAATGTCTCCATCCAAATGCAAGGGATGTTAAGTCCCGATTTGTTTAGAGAGTTCCTTTAAGTACAAGTTATATCATTTTTCTGAAATTCATAGATTTCTTCATAACCAAAAAAACTAAGGTCGTAACAAGCTCCAAATAATGTTTTTGTAAGCTTCTTAATCAAATAATCAAATTTGTTTTTATGAGCTCCCCCTTAATCTTACAATTAAAGCAATTTAAGGCTGCTAAGGTCACAAATGATTTTAAGTTTTGATTTTGACCTTTATAAAAAGTATACTAAGATTAAGTACATTAAAATGATGTCCATATAACAACCAAGAGCTTGTGTTTAAGTAGCACCAATATCAAAGAAAACATCTTCCAAAGTGGAAGCGGTTTCGCCAATTTTATCTTCAACATGATGAGGAGAAACATGATTAATTTGCGAATATATTCAGTTTTATTGCAAACTTGACAACAGAAACCTGCTCGGTCGACGATCTTTCAACCGATAGTGTTCTCGGTCGAACAATTTCTCGACCGAGAATGTGTCTAGATTTGTTTCATAGCTGTTTTAAGTAATTTGTCAATTTTGCCACAATTATAAAGGTTGCATTTTTTTTATTACTCCCCTTATTTGGTATGTTCTACAATGATGATCTTATAATCCATATTTTGAATATGTCTCACATAAAAATATCCATTGGAATCAAGTAAAGATGGCCAATTTCATTAAAAGCATGTATTACAAGCATAAAAAGATAGACACATCATATAGAGATGACCCATTACAATTATTCAAAAGATATCATTACAATAACTCCAACATTTACTGGAAAGACTTAAGGATTACATCAATGTCAGGGTCTTTCCCAAGAAAAGGCTCAGTTCCATAATATTGGACCAATGTTTGCCAATCTAGAGCACCTGTCTTAGTTAGAGCATATGCTTCCAAGAATGTAGGTACTCGGTCAAATCGGAAATGAGCGGCAATATCTTGCAGTTGCATGGATGAAAACTGAGTGTGCGTAAGATCCACAGATGGTGGAGATGGAGTTTGATAATAGTTGTACGAAGGATTGTATGGATTGAGCATGCCAGGATTTAAAGAATACGGATATTCATCAGGTTGGTTTGGTGAAAGGGTTTGCATTCTTTGGTTTATATAAGTCATGGCATGATGGTTATAGTCTAGTTGTTTGCTTAGGTGATATTGGGAACCAGCTATATAAGTAAGAGTGTTTTGAATGGGGTCATGTGATAGATTAGTAGAAGGAGGGGGTGGTGGTATGTCTTGATGAGATGTTTCTCCTTCAACTCTAGCCCTTTTATGACCAAAATCAATTCCCATTTTTTCTACTGTATTCTTACTTATTTTTTGTGGTCTACGCTCCCATGTATATCCCATATCCTCAAGTGGGGTCTTAATGAAATGTTGAGTAATTTGGCATATAAAATCGGCATATGGAGGATTGCCAGAAAACTCAAGCATGTTTTTAAGAATGATGCGGATAAAATTTGTGGGAATACATTGGATAATGGCATATATTAGACACATACGAAAAACAGGAACTTCAAACTTATTGGCTCTAGGATGTATGTTTGTTGATACAATAAGGTTTACAATCCTAGCAGCTGGTTTAAGATTTATAGTATAATATGTGCCTCTATCTTCGTGACAGGTTGTATTGGATTTAAAAATGGTCCTTTTGATGTCACTAAGACTAATGGTGTGGTCATCTTGGAGAAATTGGTTAAGGGGGTTTCCAGAAGTAAGGTCAAGGCTGTCTTGATATTCATCTATGTCAATGTTTAGCATTTCAAGAATATCCCCTTCAGTAAATCGGAAGCTATGCCCATTGACCATAGTGTAGAAGAAGATAGTTTCATTTTCAGAGTGGGAAATGAGGTTTGCATAGAATTCATTCACTACCTTGATTGAATAGGAAGGAAAAGAAGGGTTGATGAATTCTTTTAACTTTTGTACTTCGAAAAGGTCCTCCAAGTCGACGATGTTGATGAAGTCCATAACTTCAACTGGTCATCGTGGGAGAGGAGCTTTAGAGGAAAGCCGTAGATATCGATCACCAGCATCTCCATCGACGAAGGCAATGTCGTTGATGATCGTCAGTGGTGGAGTAGCTTCCCGAGCTTCCCTTCCTTTCCTGCCGGTGACCTTCTTCTTCCCACGAGCAGATGATGAGGCCATTATGTTGCTTGAAGGTGGAGAAGAAGCAAGGAAGGCTTGGGGATGAGGATGCTAAAGAGTTGCACAAAAATGCACTAGAGAGAGCCTATGGAAGCAAGAGTATGCAAGTGTGAGGAAGTGACCCGTTTTTGGTTCCTTTTATAACAATCCAGCGACCTGGTCGGTCGACGACTCGTCGACCGAGCGTCCGCAACGGTCATGTTGCAGACGCGCCACTTGGCTCCCCAACGGTCATATAACGGTCATAAACGGTCATAACGGTCGGTTTACAACGGTTATATCCAACGGCTATTTCTCGGTCGAACAATTGTCGACCGACATTGTCTCGGTCGAACATTTGTCGACCGAAAGTATGTCCGATTCTAAATCTGTCTAGATTCTGTCGGTCGAGAAAGAGGGGCTGACCGAGAGGTTTTCGGTCGAAAAATTCGTCGACCGAGAAACTTACTGAGTACGAATTTGAAGCTAATTTTTAATGTAATTGATAGACTATTTTTGTAAAACACATATATAGATTTTCCAAGGGAGTAATTTTGTGTTTATTATTGACAATATTTGGACAAGTTGTGATTAATTGTTCTTTTAATCATAAAAGGATATCCAAATAGTTATTATGTCAAACTTGTTTTAGGTCGAATTTGACTACGACCATAGCGCCCCTTTGTCAAATTTTATTTTGACCAAGAGGCAAATTTTTTGCAGATTTTCAGATTGAATATATTGAGTATAATATCTGCATAAGATTTAATTAAATATCAAGTTGAAGCATACTACTTAAGATTCTTCATTGAAGGTACAATTAGTTTTCTCAAGATTTTTAAAGATACTAATTTATGGATTGTGTTGCAAGCAATAACATATAATTAATAAATCATTTTTGCTTGCCTATATATTTTTATGGATCCATGCATACAATTTTCATTATCTATGCACACCCAATGATGAAAACATGGTATAATGGTAATAACATCATACAATGATAATTCCATTACATGATTAGTATATGAAAAGACCAGAAAATACTTTTACGAACAATCATGTGAAAATAGGAATTTTCTTTTCATTTGACTAAGCATAACTTTAAATCATCTAGGGAATAAACTAATATTAATTTCATTTACATTTGTAATCTCATTATGTTGAGTTGAGATAGACACAGAAATATGCAACTAATGTCTTTGGTCATATCTCAACTTGATTTTGTTCATTTAGTTTGGAGGTTTTGGAACCCAAACTAACTCGACATCTTTTCTCTTATAAGGACATGAAAAAGAGTAATGTCCAAGACGTGAGCAATAATGGCAACATATAGAATCAACCTCAAGTCATTTTCTATGGTTTTGTTCTAGGTTGTTCTTTGGTAAAAATGTATTTGTTCCTTTAGGTACATATATAGATTGATGGGTTTGTGACTTTTTCCAACTAGGTTGATAGGACTTCCCTTTAGGCTTATAACCTAGTCCTCTTCTCCCAATTTGATTATAGGAATTATCTAAGATTTGATCAAGAATGCCATTATTATTTAAATTACTGACTTTTTGTTGTAACTTGGCAATCTCTTCCATTCTCTTCTTAATATCTAGTTTTGCTTGGTCTAGATTAGTTGACAATAAATTTCTTTCTTTAACAATAGTGTCATAGTCTATATGGGTGCACAATAATGGTTGTTTTTGAAGATCGTTTACTTGAGTCTGCAAGTTTGAATTTTCAACAAAAAGGAGCTTGCAATCGGCTTCCATAGATTTTAACTTAAGATCAGAATATTTATTTCCCTCTTTGAGATCCTCATTTTCAGATGCAAGAGCAAGAAGTTTAACATTTAGATCATCATTTTCTTTATTTGATTTCTTTAATTTCTTTTTGCACTCAACATATTTATTATGTGTCTCTTCAATAATAGCAATAAGTTCTTCTTTAGATAAATCAAAGAGACTTACCTCTTCTTCTTCTTCACTAGTTGTAGCAATAAGACATTCTTTGTGCTCTTCCTTTGATCTCCATGGGCATTCAGTTGTTTTGTGGCTTGTTCCTAAACACCAATTGCAGCATGTTGTGGTTTTGTCCAAACAACACCTTTCACCATTTCCCTCCATTCTTCAAGACCTGGTTAGGGTTCCTTGAAGCCTGCTCTGATACCAATTGAAAACTACTAGAGGGGGGTGAATAGAGTTTTATAAAGATTTTAATAATTAATTAACTCAAACAATCAATCACAAAGATATTGGACAAGGAGACAAGAGTTTAGAGTGGTTCCAACCTTAGCAAATACTAAGGAAGTCAGTCCACTACCCAGTTGCTTACCCAACCGGGATTTGAAAAGAAATTTATTTTATTACCTCGCAAGGATTTTACATAAAATACAATTTCTTTTCCTAAACCATTCAAGCAGCCTTCACCTAGAAGTAATCGCCCAACCTTGAAGCAGCCTTCACCTAGAAGTAATTGCACCACCTTGAAGCAGCCTTCCTCTTGAAGTAGCTTCCCGTTGCAATAGCCTTCTTGAAGTAGCTTCCCGTGCGATAGCCTTCTTGAAGTAGCTTGAAGTCCCCTTCTCCACCTGAGAAGTCAAACTCTCTCCAATCCGCAGCCTCCAACCCTAGGAGTAGCAAGGAGAATACAAAGGATAAAAAGGAACAAGAAAGAGAATAGAAATTACAACTTATCCTTTTAAGCACAAGGCTTGATTTGCCTATATCAAGCGTATTGATCTCCTAACCAATGAGTTTAGAAGTGTAAGTGTTGTAGTAAGGAGATGCTAGCCTATAAGACACGAAATTTGAGCTAAGGGGAAAGTAGGCCAATGATCACAATGCTCAAATTGCTTGCAACAGATTGCTCAAGTATGCTCAAGTATTTCTCAAGTGTAACAAGTGTGTTTTGAGTGTCCTATGGCTTGTCCTATTTATAGGAATGGCCTAAGGATGCTTAAGGACGTTCTAGACAACTTCTAGGGGTTTCTAAGTGCTTAACTAGCCGTTAGGTACAAAGTTGTTTCTTTAACAACGACTAATTAATTTATTCTGCAGTTGTTGTCAGAGACCATCTCGGTCGACAAATGGTCGACCGAGACACCTACTCGGTCGAACTTTTGTCGACCGACAGGCTCTCTGGAACAAGTGATTTGCAACGTCTTTCTTCAACTGCCAACTAACTTGTCTGTTGTGTCTAACGGCTACTTTGGATCTTTCTCGGTCGAGAAGATTGTCGACCGAGAGTGTCTCGGTCGAGGGGTTTGTCGACCGAGATTGATCTTGTTTCAAGGTTTCAATTTAGGCACTAATTATGTGTGTGAGTGTGCAAGAATAATCCTATTTGAATGGGATGACTTGTCTAACTGTGGTGTTTAGCTAGGGAGAATCTAACGCTTGATTTACATGCAATTCTAAGTACTTGTACATTATATTTTTGTACAAGTTTTTACAATAGTGATTACATTGCATGAAAATGTAAATATGTAAGCTTGTTGATTTTCCCTTGTTGCTTTGTCATCCTGCACACTCAAGTAGCTTGTTAGATTAATAAGAATGAAATGTTTGTCATAATCAAAACAAAGGGATTTTATAGATGTCCATTTAGCCAACAGGAAACCCTAATTATGATGGTTAATGAATCTTAACCTAATTTAAGGGCATTAATGGAAGTGATCCTCATACGTAATGTTGTTATGATCTTAATTCACTATTATGTGAATAGTAAACCCTAATCTAGGGTAATATGATGTAATGTGAATAGTAAACCCTAATCTAGGGTAATATGATGTAATGTGAATAGTAAACCCTAATCTAGAGTGATGTGATAGAATGAATAGTAAACCCTAATTCTGGGTTATGCTTTTAAGCATGACACTCTATACTTGATTATGGAATGAGTAATCATTATGCCTTTATTAGTTAAAGGGGTTGAATAACCCTAAATGAATTAAAAAGGAAACCTAACCCTAGAAACCAGCCGTGGCAATGTGACACGGTCTTGGTGAATCCTCTGTGGCACGATCGTGTAAGGAAGCACGACCGTGGTGGCTTACTCTTGCATGACCGTGCAAGATAACAAGGCCATGGTATTCTATATTTAATTTTGAAAGAACTTGTATTATGCTGATATAGTTACAATGTACATGTTATCAGTAATGTTAACCATGCATGTCTTTATAAAGAAGTGATCATATCCATGTAAGGGTTATGATGCCACATTCATTGAAAGCACTTTATGAGCTTAAGAGTAATGATATACTATGTTTCCTGGTAAGTGGTAACATATGAGAAATATCTACACTGTTGCAATCAAGGTCATGTTGTTAAATGACTTGATGACTATATGTCACTTGTTAACAAGTGTTATGATGATCTAAGGGTTCGAACACCCATGTTCCTGAATCATAATGATGAGATGGTTATGAGTTGATATCCCAATGATAACTAAATGTGAAATAAACTTGATACAATTAGTACTCTTTCTTTATAGCAATTATTTTAATGGTTATGTCTGAAAACATGCCTGATGCTAAAAGAATAACATAATGTACTTAAATAATCAAGTTTAATGATATCATGTAGAGCCCCGACCATAGATCCATCATTGTCAGAAGTTAAATGATGGTGAAACAGGTTTTCCTAAGGGAAATCCTGGAGAGCATACTTTTGAGTGTGTGGGGGTTATGGATGTGAATATCCTTACGTCCTAGTGTAGGATTTGATGTGAGATGTACCTTTAATCTCCCAATCCTTCATTATATGTTTTATGCCGGGATGATGTATCACTAATATCCCGATGATGTTGTTAATGCCGCATCGATGTGAGATAAACAAGAAATCCTTCGATGGTGAAGAGAGTACAGAACGCCACTGTAACTCTAATAGCGAAGTTTCCAGAATACCCTGGAAAGCTATTATAGCAGAGACACAAGATGTCCTACATGTTGATCCTCACACTGACTGAGGAAGATGAGGTCATAGGAATCTGGCTCTTCTGATGACCTATGTATGGTACCGATTGCGATATCGTAATGGTCGATTGGAGTATGAGAAGTGTAACTCATCTCCTCAGGGCATAAATATGTTTGCAAAATGTAATCAGCCGTGTAGTATAAATGTTTAGGTTGAACTATGAGAAATAATGAATGATGATACATTGTTTATAGTGTTCTAGTTAAATAACTAGTATACATGTTCTTCATATTATTTGTTGAGATATGTCTTGTCATTCAATTAAATTATAATTGAAATGATTGCTTAAAAGATTATTGCTTCACTCAGTTTACTCAAGTTAAACTTGTTGTTGAATAATTATAGTGTTACTATTTATTATTATTTCATTTAATTGCAATAACAAAGCTTCTGGCGGAGAGTTATAACTCTCGCTGGGACAATTACTAAAATTGTCTCACCCCCGTGGGATTCAACTTTTTAGGTAGACGCCGAGGATGAAGGAATCCATCATAGGGTGAACAACAACAGCAGCAGCAACATCTGGGACAGCAGTGATTCTCAGGTGGAGACATTGTCTGTCAAGTCTTATAGATAGCATGTCCTATGTGTCGTCTTTGTACTCTCAGGTCCTAGGATTCAGTAGATGTTTAAAGTAGATATGAGATTTTGGCTTAATGCCTCGAGATTTTTGTATCTTACTTTGTGCAGATAATAGAGCAATTGATATGGTAATCACTCGAGATGTGATTTTACAGAGATGTAATGATGAATCATGTTGTAAATAACTTATCATGTTTCCTTATGAAAGAATTTTACCGTTTATATATCTCTTTATAAAAAGTTTTAATTTTTAGTGATTTTTAATAATTACGCTGCTAGTTAATCGCTTTCGCTTAATTTATCTCGTGTTTTGTAAGTCGGATCGCCACAATAGTTGTCTTTCCCTCGTTGTTCCTCCCTAGATGGGTGGAACTTGTTTGGGCTCTCTCAGTTACCACAACCAGAGAGGACAACAACTTTGCATAGCAACTGCCATTCTGAGCTATATCTCTAGAGAACCCCCCTATACCCCTCTATTTATAGTAGAGGGCATGGTCAGGGTTCCCAGTCTGTGCGGGAGTAGAAGGGTCTAGAATTTCCATGAACAATTTGCACTTTGGTAGGAAAGCCAGTTGTTTCATAACTGAAATAGTTGTTTGGCAAGGTGAGCCGATCGGTGATTCACTTGTGAACCAGTAGGTTGAGAGTGTGAACCGGTCGGTTCACTTAGTGAACTGATCGTTTTACTTCCCAAACTTTACCACAATTGACTTTCCTTATTTTTTTCTAATTAATGCAAAGAGTAACTCTTTTCCCAATTGAATTGAGCAAGTGAAATGAAAAACTTTTTCTCACAAACCGGGACAACCCAACACTGCTCGTTTGGACAAGTGAACCGGTCGATTCACCTAAGTGAACTGGTCGTCTCACTGACCATGAGCTGATCGGTTCACCTAGTGAACCGGTCGGTTGGTGGTCCAAATTGTGCAGGACACAGTCAATTCAATTCTCAATCAATCTGACACTCAAATCAGTTGGTTCAAGACTTGAATTTGATGATTCTGAGTCAAGTCTATTGATTGAATGTTTTATTGAGTACTTAAACACTTTAGTAATCAATCCAAACATCATTCGTGGATAAACTCCTCTTCTAGGTTAATCCTTTGTGTGTGATCCTGTAGGTCCCATTTCACCTTGGCAGTGAATGTCCATAACTAGCTTATGACATCACAAGCAAAGAGCAGTTTCGAGTCACACATTAGTGCTACCCAAGTGAAAAGAAAAGTTGGAGAACAACTTTTAATCCTACAATCTATGATTGGTGTTCTAGTGAATGCCTAATTCCTTTGTCTCTAATATCATGAATGAACTCAATGCATGGAATTGTCATCCTTTCAACGTTCATTCATGTTTTTTGAACTAGAGCAGACTGTCTGAGATATGTGTGACATCAATATCATATATTGATTCACATATGCATGTGCATGCCTTTCTCAATCTCGCTAATCAAGTGACCTGGACATCATACTCTATTAGGAGGGAAAAATCCCATATATATCACTCACAATATATCTCATACGTCAAAGCCACACAATCATCACCATTATAACAACCCATGTTTCAAGATTGTGTTTGATGATGTCAAAGTGTACCCAATCATATTCGACGAGTGTTGTGATTTCACGTATAAGAATCACAACCACCACCATCACTATGAGAGATGATTCTGACTACCATGTCATGGTTCCATGTATCACTCTCATGGTGGGTCTATTTGATACATTATTCTCCAACATGTATCTGTGTGCTTGGTTTGATATCATATATCATGACTAATGAGACACTATCATCAACCAACACACACTCTAGTCTTGATGTGTCATTGTTATCTATAAACCTTCCACAATGACATTCTACTAGGGACATAACAAGAATGCACATACTCTTAACATATGTATGATTTCATTGTTTAGGTCCTTAACCTGAAGACATACGTCATTGAGTACTGTCATTCTTTAGACATTCATTATGCTCCATCATTTATCTCATAATCGATTGAGCTAAAATAAATTGGAAGCTTGCCTTTGATATTTATCAAATCAATCAGAACATATGCTAATCCAATCATCATATGATTGGCTCTCTCGGCATACATACTAAAAATCTTCAGTATGTTTCTTCTTTTCTCTCAACAGAATGCTCCTTAAGAGCATCAGGAAATGGGGGAAGTTGGGCTCCCAAATGGCTTGTATCAATAAAATCATGAACTCAAATCACGGGAATCATGGTATCACTACTCGGTATCACATTATCACTTATCGATGTCATGGTATCAACTCTAGTTCCTATCATAGTATCATCAATCTGGATCTCAGTATCAACCTGTCTGATCATAGTATCACCTCTATCCCCACTTGCTACTCTATCAACAACTGTATCACAGGGCTTCTCCAAAGTTTGGCCACTCCTCAAAACCATCACCCCTTCACATGCTCATGGGTAGATGAAGAGGAATCTTGTGAATTTGGTTGTGGTTGTTGAGGTGGTGGTGGTCTGTGGTGGGGTGAGTTGGGATTTTGAAGGATGAATTGTGGCTGTGGTTGTTGTTGTAGTTGTGGTTGTTGTGGATGGGGGTGATATTGTGGAGGGGGTTGTTGGTATGAGTGAGGTGGAGGTGGAGCATATTGATAGTTGAGAGGATCTTGAGGAGGTGGTGGAGCATAAGGATTTGGTGGTCCTTGATATGAAGGTGGTTTATATGAACTTTGAGCATTTCCCATGAAGGTGCCATCATTGTTTGCATTTGAGATTGGTTGAGATGGGAGTCTTCCTTCCTCCCTCATAGAAAGTGAAAGAGATATTTGATCTGATATTTTCTCAAGATGGTTAATGGACTGCCCATGAGAGGTCACATATTTCTTTACCTCATCCAAACTTCTCAATCTTCCAAGCACTTCATCTTCAAATTTCAAGCTATACCTTGGCCTTGGCTGCCCTTGTCCTTGACCATCTTCATTATTTTTGTTTCCATGAAAAATTAGGATGGTTCCTCCACTCGGGAGTGTAAGTGTTAGACCTAGGACCTTGGTTGTTCTGGTTTCCAAAAGAGTGCAAAGCATGAACTTCCTCTTCTTCAGCTTCAACTGCCATGGTGGATTGACTAGAAGAACCAACAACTTGGCTCTTCATCATATTCATCATGTTTTCCATCATCTTCATCATGTTGGGGTTGGCAGCGGTCCGAGCTGGAGCTATGGGAGGAGGTGGAGGGGTGTAGTTCCATCTACACTGTTCCCCTTTAGTAGAAACCCGATGGCGAGAATTTTCAGCAAGGTGTTCAAACAATGGCCATGACTCCTCAGTTGGCTTCGCCATGAATGTGCCTCCACATGATGAGTCAACATTGTTCAGGATTAACTCTTCAAACCCAGTGTAGAATCTTGGACCCACTGCCAAATGGTACCTCATGATGGGGGCAGTCATGAAGGAGCTTTTGGAACATTTCCCACACCTTGTGGAAAGGTTCATTTTCCTTTTGGGCGAAGGTGGTGATACATCTTTGCATGTGAGTCAGCTTGTCAATTGGAAAGAACTGCTTGAGAAACTCATTTTTGGCCGCATTCCAAGTCATCAGCTCTAGCTTTGAAATGTACCATTCTTTGGCCTTTCCCTTTAGAGATAAAAGGAAGAGAGTCCTCTAGATGGAGTCATCAGTGGCAGTGGGCGTGCGGAAGGTGGAACAAGTCTCAAGGAAGGCTTCAATATATATGATGGTAAGGATTTTCATTCTCCATCCCATAGTAGGTAGGAAGGAGTCTGAGAAGTTCAGGTGGAATGGAGAATTGTTGACCCGACATTTGGTCAACAAGGGTGGCAATGGGAGAATTGTAGTTCCCTGGGGTGAAATACTCATGGATGGGGTTGTTGGGTTGAGGTGGCTATTGAGCATTTATACAGGGTTCGTTTTCTACCATGTCATTTGCTTGGTGTTGGTTGCGACAACTTTGGTGTCTCCTCCTACCTATCTCGGGGTCGTACAACACAAGTTGGTACAAGTGGAATGGGTATGGTGCAAGCACAACTATCACCTGCACAATACACAAACAAACAACAAGAAACCAAGTTAGAATAGAAGTATGCAGAAGTGAACAAAGAATAAAAAATAGCAATGATGAGGGCAATAGGAAAGGCTAAGATATACTAACTAGCTAGGCTGAGTGCCTCTATCCCTGACAATGATGCCAAAAAGCTTGGTGCGGTTTTGCACGAACGTGTGGTCTTTTGATATTTACAAACTAGTTTCACTAACAACACTAAAATATGCTCCCCAAAGCGCACAAGGTCATGTTATAGTATAGGTGAGAGGCAAGTAATGGGGTCGCAACACATGGATAGAGGGGGCACTAGAGCTTAGTTGGCATTGGCTATGTTCCTAAAGTGGAGACTTAGGGTTGAAGGGTTTAAAAGGGTTTTGGTTTGATTATGCTATGCAAGCAAGCAAGTAAAGGCAATATGAAAACTAGATTACCAAAAACTAGGCTATCCTAAGAAAGTTAGGTCTAAGAAGATAGATTAAGCAATCAACTAAACAAGAGTAAGATGATCTACCCTAATCTAGCAAGGCAATTGGAAACTAAGAATTAAGCTAAACACTAAAGTAAGCAAGGATCTAAGTTAACCCTAATTAACAAGGCTAACCAATTAGCTAGAGGACATAAAGATAACTAAGCTACACTAGAATTAACAATAAAGAAGGCTAAGGTGGGCAATGGATTAGGTAGGTGGGCCGTTTGGGAATGTGATTTGATATTAGTTTGGGGGGGGTCAACCTGACATGTAGTTCACACAATTTAATCTAGATTACCAAACCAAACAACAAGGTAAGTGCTATTAGAATGTACCCTATACTACTAGTTGGAGAACTAGGATTAGGTGTAACTCTAGTAGGATGTGTCAAGTATAGATTTCTAGGGTAAGTGGTACTAGGGTAATTGAGAGCCAAGGGTAGGAATGAGAGTAGAGATGAGGATTTTCACCTCATGCTACTACCATCTAGCCTTTAGAAAGCTCTAGGCAATTGCACTAATCACAGTTACACTAGGTACATAGATTTCACACTCACTTGTAGAAGGAGGGATATGTATGTAGGAACAAAGGGGGCTAGCTAGGGATCCAATAGTTGGGCCTAGGAGCCATTCCTAAGATTGCTACATACATTCCAATTCCTCTTAGAAGCTAAGTGTCATCAAACATCACAAAGAAAGCAATTTATGTTTAAGAGAAAAAGCCACATGTAAGATAATGGGAAATGAGATAGAAGCAAAGGTAATTATCATATAATGAAATTATGTTCATTACAAATTATTTTCCCCCAACATGGTATCAAAGTCACATTTTAACCCCAAACAGCCTACCACTAGGGGCTTAGCTAGACATAATCAAAGAAAAGGCAAAAGAAATTAGAAGAAGGGGATGGGACTCCATGGATCTCAAAGTAGATCCTCCTTATTCACCTCCTAGCTACTGTAGGGTGACCTCCTTCCTCTAAGGTGGATGATGGGCATGAGAATTAAGGGGGTTATGGTAGAAAACCTAGAAAACTAGGTTTCTATGGTGGAAATGAGGTGGAAATGGTAGATGGAGAGCATAAATGCAAGGGAAATGCAATGAATGCTCAAGAGAGGGTGAGGAGGAGTAATGGAAGCTGAGGGAGTGTAACCTTCATGTTGTGGCCACCACCTATCTATATATAGGTGGTGAGGAAGCACTAGGGTAAGTAGGGGCAAAGTAAGAAAAATAATGGTGAAAATGTGTAGTGTTAGATGGTCACTACGACCATGTTGAGGTTCCATGGCCGTGGTGGGGGTTGCATGGCATGGTCATGGGGGTATTGAATGGACGAAGTGGAAAGTGGAGTGGAAATGATAAGTATATGTGGTGACCACGACCGTGGCGGGTTGCCACAGTTGTGCTAGGTAAGGGGTACCATGGTCGTGCGGGGTACCACGGTCGTGTTGGAGGAGGAGGCCACAAGCAAGGTAGCTTGGAGGTCATCAGGACTTCTATTCTCCATGGGTAAGGCGGTCTTCAAGGGACATGGCCGTGGTGATGGACACGACCGTGATTATTCACGTATACAAAGGACCACTTCCATGTTGATTTTGGGGATCTTTGTTCATAATTCGCCATGGGTGAGGTGATGGACACGGGCGAGTTGGAGTGTGCTAGCCACGGCCATTTTGGGGGCCACATCCATGGTGTCTTCAGTGACCATGGACATTTTGAGCTCCATGGCCATGGTCATTCATATGTAAATTGAGCACATTCCCTGTTGATTTTGGAGCTCTTTGTGCATAAATTACCACGACCGTAGTGGATGTACCATGACCGTTTTGGTGCTTTCTGGTGTTGATCTTTACTTCATCTTCTTTATGCCAAACATCACCATATGTAAAGTCCTACCGATTTACAAAAGTCAGGGGTACTACTTTAACTTTAACGTCAATTTTTGTTCATAGAAATAGACATTTAAAAATGCCTGCAAAATATAATTTTTAGGGATTAAAATTTGCCTCCAAAATATTCATCCAGGCGTCAGTTTGTATACAACCAATGAAAAAATATTTTTGCTATGTTACCATGGAAAAATTATCCCCTTATCAATCATTTGTTCTACCAAACAAGTGACAATTTAGACCCCTCAGTGAGTTTTTTTTGGATATGGGTCTAAATTGTCGGGTTCATAGAATAAACTGAGGACTAGGTGTTTTCACACCATGTCCCCCCCTGAATGACTTCTTAGTCATTGATTATTCTTGCTAAATGGACAACTATATCCCTAGCCCGAGAGCCAAGTTTTTTTTTGGATATCCAGTTAGCTGTTGGGTTTTACAGACATAACCGAGACTATGTCCCCAACCTGGTGTCTATTTTTTGTTTGGTTTAGGAGTTAATCGTTAGTTTTCTTTAGCAGTCGACAACTATACCCCTTAGTTGTCATTTTTACTATAAAACTGACAACCATGGGTAACCTAATAGCCGCCTCATGATTCATACTTTCTCCCCATTCTCTATTTCATCACGACTGACCTACTTCTCTATGGAGATTTGTGATCCCTACTGTTGCCTCCGTCGCTGTTGTTGGATGCCACTGCCGTTGCTGCTGTTGAGCTCGCCATCATTTCTACTACTGGACGTCGCCACCGCTGTTGCTGCTGAGCTCTCTTGTAGCTACTGTTTCTGGATGCTACCACCACTACTATTGTTGAGCTCATCACCTCTCTTACCAGGTGCTCTTCCTCCAACCGCCACCTGTACATCATCTCCCGCTGCTAGCCGCCATCTTCCACCTCCAGCTGTCATCAGCACCACCACCACTGGTGCCACCGTCATCTCCATTTGTCTCTAGTCACCACCACCATCTTCAGTCATTTCCAGTCATCTTCAGTTATTGCCTTCATCTCCAGTTGCCTCCGCCAACAGTGGGGTCACTAAAGGTAAGAACATTTTGGTTTTTTTTTGTTGTGCTACTTTTGTTTGGACATTTATGTGTTGCTTGGACTCTAATGTACATTTTTGTGTTGTAATCTTACTCTTATTTGACATCAAACCTCAATATAATCGTAAATTTAATAAATTTGTGTCCCTATTTGGCATAAAAATCATCCCCTTATCCCCTTTTGCTAGGTTTTTTCTACATAACACTCAATGCATGAAAGTGATACAATTATAATGATTCATGATCAAATTTTTGAATCAAATAATGATTTGACTAACTTAATTAATTAATATTGTTAATGGTGATTTACTAGTTATATTAATTAATTCATATTGCTTTCTTTTTCTCTTGTTAGTGATTGATTTAACTCAGTTGAATGACAATTTTTCAAGATTGTGTAGTTGATTAATATTGATTAATTAGGGATAATGTTGCATGAATGAGCTAACCCAAATGAAAGAATGAATTTAATTAAATGATGTTACATAAAACCTAGGATTTGAATGATGAAAATAGGATCATAGGTATAGGAATGACAAGATACATGTATTTTGTTGGCCTTGAAACTCGTCTGAGATTTACTCATTAGGAGTAAATCTTGGATAGTCCCCGATTTGGGACTATTATTGAACACTTAATATCACTTAGGATGTAAGTGTATAATGTATATTAAGTTATAAAGATGTTTCACCAACACTTTGCAATTTGTTCTGCCATTTGTTCTCTAAGCACATATGTTGGTGGACATTTGCCCATCTAGATTGGTGTACTTGGAGAACCATGGGGAAATGCTATCAATTTTTTCTTGAAAACTGAATACACATTATACATTTACTAGTGATATTAGGTGTTCAAGAATAGGATATGTGGTACACACATTCTTTAACCCTAAACTCTAATCTTTAAACCCTAAACCCTAATCTATAAACCCTTTTCCCTAAATCTAAAACAATAAATCCTAATCCATATATAAATCCTTAACCTGATCTATAAACCCTAAACCCTAATACTTTTTTTCTCTTTGATCATAGAATGGATAGATCATGGATTTCCATTCCAAATCACTGCACCCTAGAGTGTATTACTGGTCTTGATCAATTTATAAGATGTGTGGAGGAACATAGGAAGCAACTTGGGGACATGTTCTATCACCCATGTATGCATTGCGGAAACAACTTGAAAGTCAATGCTGGTGACAAAATAAAAAGTCATGTCATGTGAAATAGGATTGTATAAGGCTATATAGAATGGTACAGGCATGGAGAGGTTCAAAACTTCAGATCAATAGACGTCGATAGTAGTACTTATGTTGAAGAAGAAATTACCACCGATGATGTAGATGTAAACGAACCGAATCCGATAGACACGGTTGATTTCATGCTAGGTAGTTGTGGGGTAGATCAAACTGGTCCACCTTCCTTATCTAGGAACATTGTGCATGATGTTGAGAGATCGTTATACATATGTTGTACTAAGTTTACAAAGCTGAGTGATGTGTTGAGATTGTATAATTTGAAGGCTAACAATAAATGGAGTGATAAAAGCTTCACGTCATTGTTATTTTTGTTGAAAGAAATTCTTCCTGAAGGCAACAAGCTTCCATTCTCAACATATGAATTAAAGAACATTTATGCCCAATGGGAATGAAGTCTAAGAATACACACTCATGCCCGAATGATTGTGTGTTATTTCAAAAGGACTATGTCAATTTGAAAGATTGTCCAAAATGTGGGGCGTCAAGGTATAAAATGACGACTTTGGAGAAGTCTAAAATTAGATTTCCTTCCAAGGTGATGTGGTATCTACCTATAATACCATGGTTTGAACACTTGTTTGCCAGTCTGATGGATGCGGAGAATTTAATGCGCCATGAAGAGGTTAAGAAAAACAATGATGGTAACTTACGACATGTGTCTGATTCCCCATAGTGGAAGAAAATTGATTTATTGTATCCTAAATTTAGTGAAGAAGTTGAGAATATAAGAATTGGGATTTGTACCGATGTGATGAGTCCGTACGATACAATGAGTAGCCAACATAACACTTGGCCAGTTATGCTTGTTATATACAATCTTCCTCCCTGGTTGTGTATGAAAAATAAGTATGTTGTGGTGTCATTGTTGTTATTGGGTCCTAAACAACCTGGAAATGATATTGACGTATATCTTGAACCTCTAATTGATGACTTAAAGAAACTCTGGGGTGAAGGTGTGATGACCTTTTATGCTTCATTTAGAGAGACATTTCATTTGCATGCAATATTGTTTTGTACTTTACTGACCTTCCAGCTGGTGCATTTTTGCACGCACGTTTTGTAATGACCCCACCTCCGACCGGTAACTCCCAATTAAGGGAGACCCGAAAGTTAGAGCTGTTATCCCAATTAACAGGATCAAAGGTTCGACAAATAATCAATAATAATTATGAAATTCTACCAACTAAACTAAAATCTGGTATAAAATAAAACTGTGCATACCTTTTAAAAACTTTGGTAATCTACTTCTATCCACAGCTTGGATCTATTCTATCTAATCCTCCTTGCACTTTATTTATAATTTCCACAATGTGTCATTTTACTATTTGTTCTTTTCAACTTTGTACCTAAAATGCCGACAAACAAAACATCGGTCAACATATCAAAATATGCCGGTATGTGGAGACAACCAAGATTTCACAAATATGGCTAACAATATAAATATCACAATCAATTTAATTAACAAGTCAAATTATGCTTTTAGTGTGACTTTCTCCACCGCTTTTGCCCTAACCCTAGAATACCCCCTTTTGGGTTTCACTTTTGCCATTGACTTAAGGCCACCTTCTCAATCCCGAGCTTGGTGCCTGGGGTCACCCTTCATGGTGCCCTCTAGTCATGCAATATCATAGGCCACCTTCTCAATCCCGATCTTGGTGCCTGGGGTCACCACTCGGGGTGCCTATAGGTCTTCTCTCCTAGGCTTGACCTTTTTGCATCATTCATTAGGGTGGCATGTAGGTGTGAGAATACACACTTCTATTATTATTGTGATAATCATAGTGACTTTATGATTTGCGATTATGAACATTCAAATTGTTAAGTTGCATTCAATGCGATGAATCATCTGGGAAACTAATGCGATTAACCATAATTAACCACATACATGTCAAGCTGATGTGAGAAAGAGTTAACCCAATCAATGCAAGAAATCCAATAGGAAAGAAAGCACACAAAGAGATCCTAAAATATGCATAAAATTTCCTATTATTGATCATGCCATCAAGATCTATTAAGCCTAGCTCATTTCCTAGGGTTTCTAGTCCACTTTTAGGGTTTCCATTGCAATTAGGGTTCCTCTTCATTTTTACTCTTTTAAACCCTAATTTTATACAATTACTCACAAACCCTAATTATCTCATCTATTCTTCACAAAAGATATTAAGGTTACCTTTTAACAACATATAACCTTAATTTCAAATTAAAGGCACAATTAAAAGTCCATTAAGCCTCTTTTACATTGAAACTATCATTTTTATTCTTTTTAATTCATGCAAGATCATTAGGCCTAATTATCATCTTTGATTCCTTCTGAATTAACAACTTATAGTTCATTATGATCTAATTCACATATGAACTCTATTTATCATTAATTCCATCTTTATCCATTAGAAAAACCCTAATTTCCATATTAAGGGCATTCATCCACAATTAGGAACTTCTATACTCAAAATAGCTTAGAATTATCCTATCTCGACTTTAATCATGAATTTGAACAATTAAAGCTATTAAGAGTCACAATTATCATCATTAGGGTTTCAAGGCCCATTAAAGCATATTTATGCACATGAAACTCTAAATTAAACCAATTACGTGCAAGGTTCATCCTTTTTGTTCTTAATGTACCTTTTTACAATTAACAGGTTAATATCAACTTTAATCATCCATTAAACCCTACTAAATACATTAATCATCTCAAAATAGGGTTTCTTAATTATTAATACATTAAAGTTGATAACTTCCATTACTTTTCGAATTGCAATCATAAAAAGCCTTCAATTATATTTTTTTGCATTCCTCGTGTTTTTCTAAGCAAAATTCATATATTATGCACATCCATCCGAGCTACCGTTAATTAGATATGAATTTTACAAGAATTACCTTTTTGGAACAATCGAAAGCTGCCACGTCGCCTCATTCATGCAACGTTGCTCGGCGGGTTTCAAACATAACGGATTGGCAAAATTGCCCTCGGTTTAGTTGTTGGTGCTTCATATCCCAGAGGGATAAAATGGTCCAACTCCACCCCTTCTCCTTCTACCTCATGAAAACCTAAGGTTGCCTCCTGCAGCGGCTCGAGGGAGGGTTTCCTCTCTCCATCCTCGGCTCCTCAGCACCCTCAAAGGTCCCACTGCCTCCGCCTCCCTCCACCGTGCCTACAGAGATCTCAAAACAAGGTCGACGTGGCGTGGACTGGGCACGACAGACTACCACCCGCGGTGGCCCTATGCAGCCAATTTGTAGCTACTGCGCCTGCGCTTGAGCATGGCTACGATGGCGAAGCTGCTCCCTAGTGTCATGGAGCATCAGGCTTCCCTCGCAACTCCCTCTTGCCGCCTTGTGGCTTCGTGATCACACTGCTTCTATTTAGTTAAGGTTTAAATGAAGAAGAAGATGGGGAAGAGAGAGAGACATGGGATCTCTCTTGAACTCGAACCAGAGTTCTACCCTTTATATAGGGGAGGGTATCCATGCCCCAAGACATTCATCCAAGAGGAAACAAGTCCCACTCTCAAAGGAAACCTATTCCTTCATTGAGAAGAAATCTTCTCTCTCCTAACTTATTCCTTTAATAAACCATATCCCTTGGATAATTAGGAATTCAAAAATCATCTCTTTCATCATCATCATGCTTCACTTTTAATCCAATGGACATGAAAATCAACTTTCTTAAAGCAATTAACATCCCTTTTTGATAATATCAAAAAGTCATTAACTATGTAGCACATTATCTTCTTATTTTATTATTATTTGCCTTTTCTCTTTCTTTTTCTCCATTGGGGCTCCTTGGACCCCAAGAAACTCTAATATTTCGAATTCCTTTTTAATGAATACTCATTATCCTTCTAGAGGCACCTATATCCATTATTTCTCATTATCTTGTTTATTTCTGATCAAAATATCTCTTTTCAAGGATTTCTCTTTATCTCTCTTTTTATTTTCCTTATTGGAATTCCTTTTAACATTAGAAACCTCATGGATACGAAAATCCATAAAAAATAACTTAATTATACCTCTTTCCACTTATTTTCCACATTATCTCATTATTTTCAATTTCTTTCTTAATAAAGAAATATTTAATTGATCTTTTCTTTTCTTGTTGCATTATTTTTGCAACTTTGGACTCCTTGGGACCCAAGGAACCCAATAGGAACGAAATCCACCTTTGTATTATATACTTTTACCTTCTAGAGGTTTCTACATCTTTCTTTTCTCCATTTCTTATTAATAATGGAGTTTCTTTTGTCTTTTCCTTGTTATTGGGCCCAATAGACAATAAAGCCCACAAAACAACCAACAAGGCTATTGTAAACGAAATCCTTTTATTCAAAACAAATTATATCATTATTTGTTCAAATATCTTTAATAGGAGAAATTACATTTCTCACCAAAAGAACCCAAAAATTGGGGTTGTAACACGTTTGGTCTTTCAATATTTATAAGGGTTTCCCCAAACTAGGTTGACTAACAACACTAAAATATGCTCCCGCAAGTGCACATGGTCATGTTATAGTATAGGTGAGAGGCAAGTAATGGGGGTCGAACCAAAGGGATAGAGGGGGCACTAGAGCTTAGTTGGCATTGACTATGTTCCTAAAGTGAAGACATAGGGTTGATGGGTTTAAAAGGGGTTTTGGTTTGATTACACTATGAAAGCAAGCAATCCACTCGTCTTTCCTCATCCATCATGTGCCCAAAACATTCCAGGATGCAGAACTTGCAGTCGAAATCCGCAATAGATAGATTACCCTAGATCATGTTAGTGAACTCTCTTTCCTTCTCTTTCTTAGCTGAGGTGGGGATGAATCTGGCAGTGAAGATAGTCCTGAAGTTGGTCCATGACATCAAATCCTCACTTAGATCTCATCCCATGATGTGGTTTTCCCACCAGATCTTGGCTTCTCCTTCCAAGAGATGAGCAGTAAAAAGAACCTTCTTGTTCGGCTGTACCTCTAGCTTGCAGAAACCATTCTCGACTGCCAGCAGCCAAGCATTTGGTTTGTTGACCACTTCAGTCTTATCCTCTCCCCAGAATCTCTCAATGTTCAGCTTGACAAAGTCTAGAATGGTGACTCTGAGTCGGGGACAAACGGAAAGTGACTCACTATTTTCATCTCTGGCTATATCCCTGAGGGCCAGGGCACTAATGGCCTCAGTTAGCCTCTTCTACTGTTCCATCCATAGGGAATCAGGGGTTTGAACCACCATTGTTGGTCATGAACCACTGGTTTGGTTCTCCTCAAACTTGACCTCATCCTCAGACATGTGTTCCTCTTCCTAGTCCATCTCGGGGTTGTCGAAGGGTATTGGCTTAGGATCTGGGCCTTCTTCTAAGGCTTCCTCAGGTCTCTTCCTCTTCTTTGAGGACCCATCACCCTGGTCCCTCTTCCTCTTCTCAGAAGATCCCCTCCTCTTGCAGAGAGGCCAACCCTTAGTAGGGTTCTCGGTCGGGGATAACTACGGTCTTCACACGAGCCATCTACATAAGCATACAAACAAACTTTCGTTTACGTTTCAATTAATTATACTTATGACGATGACATCTTATTTACATATCTTTTATTAATTTGATGGAGGGTCCCTTAATCCTTATCATACCTACCCTAAACTTAAGAGGGTGGGTAAGAGAGAGAAAAACCAAAAATCCTAGAATTCTTAATTGAATTAGGGTTGAGAAGGGACGAAATAGATGAGAGAGTCCTAAAGGTATCTTATTTCGAGTTAGAACCTCAAACATTGGCCAGGCAATCACACTGCGTCCGAGAGTCCTCGTGAGCGACTAGCGGGGTGGATGAAAATATTGCCAACCCCGAGACTATGATCCTTTTCTAGACACCTCTGTCTTTTGACAAATCTTCTAATAACTCCCTCAGTTCTATAGAGTTTGTAATATTTAATAATTACTAAGGATTAAATGAGAAACCGCGACTCTGATACCAATGTAATGACCCCGCCTCCTGGTAACCCCCACTTAAGGGAAACCAAAAGGTCAGAGACATTATCCCAATATTTCCATATCAGTGGTTCGCCATTAAATCAATAATAATTATCAAATTCTACTAAAACTAAACTGGAAAGCTGGAATAAAGTAAATCTTTTTGCATACCTTGTAAAATTATGGATTTAGGCTTGTATCCACAATAAAAGTCTAAGCTAACTAATCCTCCTTGTACATGTTATTTGCATCTTCAAAAAATTTCGATTTAATGTTTGTCCATTTTTAGAATTGTACCTAAAACACCGACATACAAAATGTTGTTCAGTATATTTCTTTACTGGTATGTGGGGGACAAACAAAATTTCCACAAATAGTTTCTAACAACCTAATTATCACAAATAAGTTATTAACAATCCAAATTACATTTTCAATGTGACATTCTTAACCGCTTTTTCCCTAAACATTGGATTACCCTCTCTAGGGTTTTGTCCTTGCAAGGGACATAAGGCCAACTTCTCCATCCCGATCTTGGTGCCTGGGGTCACCTCTCATGGTGCCCAATGGTCTTCCCTCTGGGGCTTGACCGATTAGACCTTCCCTCTGGGGCTTGGTCATGCAACGTACATCAGGGTGGCATGTAGGTTTGAGAATACACATATGTACTTAATTATGATAATCATAGAGACTTTATAGGATTACAGAATCAAACATCCAACAGTTTAGGTTGCATCCAATCAATAAAACGTTCAGAAAATGCCGAGAAACTAAATCGATTATTCATAAATAACCACATACCTATTTGGTTGATTCAACAAGCTAATCAATAATCCAAGCAAAGAAATATCCAGGCAAGTAGGCAGTTCACACAAGCAATGATCCTAAAATCATCATATAATTTAATTACTATTCACTTCCTCAGATTACACTCATATGAACTCACTTCCTAGGGTTTCCTACTTCCTTTTAGGGTTTCATGAGGGTTCATCCTCATTATTGATACTATAAACCCTAATTCAAAAAATCTAAGTATAAACCCTAATTAGCTTGTCATAATCCTCTTAACAGGCTTAGGATCAATAAATAACAACATCATTCTAAATAATTCAGATTATTCAAGTCAATTTCCTTCTTTACCCTAGATTAAGGTTTCTGCATGTATGATCATAAATTCATGGATTAAAACCCTAAACAAGCCAATTATAATCTAATTTTAGATTCCAACCTTACTTTTCTTTTCAAAAGGTTATTAATACATGAATTAACCCATTAAGCATCTTAGATTTGATCTCTAATCATCATTAGGGCTTTTAACCTAAATTTAATGCACTTTATGATCAACTCAAGGTACTTTTGCAATTAGGAATGAAATCAGATGCTAAAACTATTTTTATCAGATTACTTGTATTTTTCTTATCATTTTTCATATATAAAGTTCCCTCATGACCTTCCTATTAATTGCTACAATTTTTGCAAAGAAAAGCACTTTTCTGGATTTTCTAGCATATTACAAAATTGTAAAAAACATTTAGCCGTTCGATCCGTGGTCCATTGGACCACGCGGGATCCAATGATCCCCAGATGCGCACCTCACCCGTGTTCAAAAGAAACAAATGACACGAGTGCCCTTACCTTGTCTGAAGACGTGGGAGGGTAGATTAGTAGTTTGACCAAATGTCATCTTCAACCTCGCGCGAGCTGTCTACCGTGAGCTGAGGTCAACTTTGAGGTTGACATAGAGCTTTCATCCACCCACGATCGATCTGATTGGTCGTGGAGCTTCGTCTGCTCCTCGCAAACTTTCCCAACCCCTCAATTTTTGGCTGGCTTCACTCCTTCACCGCCAACAAGCCTTCAGTGCTCCGACGAGGCTACTGCTTGATAGGGGCACAAGAACAGGGGAAATAACCAAATTGAGGGCACAAATCCACTCATCTACGCACTCCAGTCGCAAGGGTACAACTTGTGAGATGGCTTGTGATGGATAGAACTGCCCCCTATATATAGGGTTGACCAATGTCCCTGGTGAGTTGGGGACTTCCCCATTTCACAATGAAACCCCACCGACCTCAGGGTGGTAAGGTCCAGAACAATCTCTTGAAGGAAATGGAGTCCTCCACAACCTCGCAGATGGCCTCAAATCTGAGAAATCTCAGATCAAAAGTCCAAGCTACATGGACTCTATGTCCCAGTCCTCGCGAGAGTGGGACTTAACTCAAGTCGTGGATCGTTGATCCAATGGTCATGAGTGCGTGTCTAAGAACCGATTTTTAGGTTTTTAATTCAAATTAAACCAGGACTCAAAGTCCTTTCCACTTTAGGATAACTTCAAAAATTCATAACTCATTATTCCTTTATCTGTTTTCAACCAAATTTAAAGGAAGCTCTGAATTGGTATTTTCTACTCGTGCACCAAAATTGAAACCCAAATTCCAAAGGAAAAGAGTATTTCCTTCAGAAGCAAGCTATCTTTTAATAAAGCCAATTTAATTGATATTTCCTCTTTCCTTTCTTATTATTTTGGCAACTTGGGCTCCTTGGTACCCAAGAAATCCCAAAGATACGAATTTCACCTTTGGAGGCTACCTCCTAGCCTTCTAGAGGCCTCTACCTCTTTCTTTTCTCCTTTTTTTTAATTATTCTTTTATCTATTGAATTGCTTTTAACTTTTATTTCTTTTTCTTATTATTGGGCCCAATAACCAATAAAGCCTGCGAAATCACACAAGCAAGTCTATTTGTTAGTGAAATCCATACATTCAAGTCAAATCAAACAATTACATGTTCATATGTATTTAAAAGGAGAAATTACATTTCAATTCTTTATTTGAAAATTTGAGGTTATAACAACTGAACTATTAACCAACTGGTTCAAGTGTTAAACTGATTGTTTTAGTGTGTCAGGTCAATTAAACTGACTTTGGAAATTTTGAACAATGAATCGACTGATTCAAAAAGTGCATGGATCAACTTAGGTACATGAACTAACCATTGTGAACCGAGCGGTTGATGGATCAATTCAATTGATTCAAGGATTTGTGTTGATGTCATGTTGTGCATTAAATCAGATTATAATTGTCAATAAAATTGTGATTGGAAAACATGACGAAAGGACTTGTTCAAGGGTTGAATCAATCAACTCACATGCCAAATGATCGGTTCATTGGTGAACTTGCCATTTTTCCTCTTGTAGGTTATGAACATTTATGAAATTTTGGTCCCTTCAATTCCCACATAGAATGGGAACCCTAACTCTAAACCTCCTATAAATAGAGGGGTATTGGGGGCATCTCAGACACTACTTAATTGCCTCTGTCAATTATTTCTCTTCTCTGATTGTGGTAACTAAGAGAATCCAAGCAAGTCCTATGCAATAAAGGGAGGGTTATTAAGGGACAATAATTGTGGGAGCGCAAGTTTGTGCTAGTACACCAACAGAGAGGGACAACTCCTTCTTTTCAGTTCTACTAGAACAAAAAGAGTTCTTGGTTGTCTGTGTGGACTACCATAAAGGTGTGGAGCTTTTCCTACTATGAAGGCAATCGTCAAGTTGTTATCTGTGGTGTTCAACCATGATCTACTATTGACATTGTTCGAGTGCGACTTGAAGAAAAGTGCATACTACAATGAGGAATAGTCATTGGACTTTCTATAGGACTAGGTATGACCTCATAAACCCTCCCTTATCATTACATTGTTGCTGAAGCAATCATCTTTTAAAGGGAAATATGATAGATAATTTTTTTTTGTCTTCATTGTCTATCTGATGCTATTTTCCCTACAGTGGTATCAGAGCCACATCAATCTACTATGTTTTGGGGTTTCATCAATATGATCAGATTTTGGTTTTCTCATTTTATTGCATATGATGTAAATATTTAAAATAATTAGTGTGCATATCATATTAAAGACCACATACATCCTAAACTTATATATATATATATATATAAATATATATATATATACACGATATGATCAGATTTTGGTTTTCTCATTTTATTGCATAATATGTGAATATTTAAAATAATTAGTGTGCATATTATATTAAAGACCACATACATCCCAAACTTTTATACATACACACACACACACACACACACACACACACACATATATATATATATATATATATATATATATATAGTTAGGATATAATACACTCAAGTGTGTTTTCATTTCAAGACTATTTTTTGCAAAATGTAAACCATTGATATTCACCGTCATACTATAACTAGGCTACATACAAATTTTGAGCCCATTTGGATGAGTGTAAGTCACTCATCCAAGGGCAACAAAATCGATGCGTGACACTAATTTGAAATGCATAATTTTTGTGGTCTTTATAACTTGATCTAAAAATGCCCAGACGTGCCAAATTATGTGTATGAGCTATTCACAAGATGTTTAAGAAGATCAATGGATTAGATTTTTGAAAAAAATATTGCATCATGAAAAACTACTTCAGTGTATTCTACTCCGAATACACTTAAGTGTATTCTAGCCTGACTCTCTCTCTCTCTCTCTATATATATATATATATACATATATATCTATGTATATATATATATGTATATATATATGTTGTTCATTTGTTACCCGTGTGGGTAGCCAGATTTTTGCTACCCGCTGGAGTAACTCGGGGTTAAAAAAGTAACTATATGGTACACCGGAGTAACTCTTCTGAATCAAAAGAGTAACTGTATTGATATATAGAGTAACTCTGAGAGCAAAAGAGTTACTGCGCAGAAAATATACAATCAGTAAATATATGGATGGGTTTTTTGATTTTGGGGGGCAAATGATATTATTTTTGGATCAAATTTTTTGGGGAGCTAGATAAAATGCTCCTCTACAATTGCAAAGAATTTAAAAAAATCATATCCAGAAGTGTGTGTGGGTATCTACCCGCGCGGGTATTAAAGATGAGCCCATATATATATTCAATTTACACGTGTCATCCTAAAATTAGTGTTACTGGTGTATGTTTCGCATGGTTATGCCAAATAACCCTAATATCTATGTGTGGTTGAATGGTTTGTTTGTTTTTATTTTATCACAGTTTGCACTCTGAACCTCTACCTTCTTCTTCCTAAATGTAAACATAATATTCTTTCATTCTTATGCTCCCATCGAATGTAACTCGAGGTTTCTATTACCATGTAATAAGTTTTATAGAAATATGATATTTTTTTTCTTATTACAATGAATATAACACTCATCACCAGATGAACCGGCCATCTCAAAGATGAGTCCACCGATTGGAGGACCAAGGAGGACTGACACTAGGAGATGAACCGTTCAGTCAGTGGCCCAATCGACCATTTGGATGTGTCCAGACATTGGTTGGACTAGAGGTGAGACAATCATTCTGAAGACCAACTGATGGACTAAGAGATGTGCCGAATGGTTTAAGGGTTGAACTGATAACCCAGATTCGTTCAAGAATAGGTCTACACTAACAACAAAATTGTGCATGTGATGTAGACCTAGGTGGTAGTAATTCCTTGTGGATCCAAGGAATTATATTAGAATGGCCATAACCATTTCTAATGTTTATATTTCATGTTTACATTTGTGGGATATAGCATGTATATGATACACACTATAATATGTGGTGATTGGATATATATATAAAAATATATATATATAATCTCTTAATAATAAATATTAAGTCTAAGATGCTTTCCATTAGCATCACATATGAAAAACTTGATTGATAAAGTGTGGAAATGCCAAGCGGGGTGTGTTATCCATCTCATGGAAGTGTGATGGTAGTTATATGGGCCTACCAAGCGGGTTCACTAGTAAAAAAACCTTCTTTGGCGTCAGTTAAAAAATCCTATAACTTCGATTATAAATTGACACCTAAGTGGACGACACTATAGCCATGGGTCTAAGATGTCAGTTCTTTAGGAAAGGCAAAATTGACGCCATAGATACAACATTGGTTGTGTGGAAAAAGAAACTGACACAGATTGGGGTCCTAGGTGTCAGTTTTATGACAAAAACCGATTTCCAAAGAGCAATACCAAATCTCATTTCTAACTAGTAAAGGAACCTACATTGTCAGTTGGCAATAAACCGATGCCAATGATGAAGTACAATGTCGGTTGTAGTTGAAAATAACCAATGATTTTGATGTAAAGTGATAGTTATATTTAAAAAATCAATGACTATGACATGTTACCCAGCTAGGTTGTGTTGTCCAACATGACCATTTTGGTTTTGTCCTTTAATGTCGGTTAGTTTACTAAAATCGATGATTTAGGCATATAGTGTCAATTTTTTTGATACAATTGACGACTAAGTTTTTTTTAAATGGAAGACTTTTAGCCTGTTGCTCGACTGGTCAGCAAGATGCATAACATGTAGTTCAGTTCTAAATTGTATGTTAACAACATCTTGTGAGTTCATTTGAATGATATGACACCAAACCTGCAATAATAAACATAATATATATGCACATAATTTTATTCATTTTCCTTCTCCATTTCATCACATGTGCAATCATAATTCATTCATCTTCAGATATATTCACACACATGTTACTTCATTTACATGTATACCAAGTTCATTCTCATGACATGTAGAAACATTCATTCACTCATCTTCACATTTACACACATGTATATATAGATCATCATTCACATATGCATGCATCAAATTTAGAGTTGCAAGAAGTTATATGCACCACGTGTGTAATAAAATTCAAAGTACTTCTTCATCTTCTTCATCCCAATTAAATTCAAAGTTCACTTCCCTTTCGAAGACTTCTTCCCATTGTTCTCGTGTCTCCTCTAGTTGTTCTCTCATACAGGGCATGTGTACGTCTAGTAGCTTTTCTTGCATAGTGAAGCCTTTTGTTTTAATCACTTGCAAAGAGAATGATGTATATAATTAACAAGCTTGATATGTTCATTTTATCTAATGAGACTATATACTTATGATGATCAAGACTATATATATGGATTACATTATGTATCTCATTGATGTCTACTGTCGCATATCTGACAATCATGTCCATATACCTCATCATGTAATATGCACATTCCCAACCATTTTCTTGTAGAAAACACTTTAAATTTTATCATGCAAAACATTAATAAATAAAAGTAAGCATAGTTGGCATAAATATGCATTGAAGTCAGAAAACTACCTCCACATTCTCTCAAACTATCACTTCTTTTTTGTGTTCACCTTTCCTCCTACTTTTTTGAAACATTTTACAGCCATATGCGTTAATGTAACACATTGAATAGACATTAATAAATAGTCATGTAATATATATATTCACAAATATAAATATAAAAATTTACTCACGTAAACAATGCCTTTTCAAATCGTGCCCCCCATCGTCTATTTTGGCACCCTTAGGATATAGATAATAAATAGTTAGCGTCATAGGGACAACAACCAATAAGACCCAATGGCTATTCCTAAGTGATAAGAAGGCAAAAAAATCATAACTACAAATCCATAATGAAATGTAATTTATAAAGTCAAAATTATAAGCAAAGTAAGTAAACTTACCCAACATTGTATGGAGCTAATATCACTCCTTTTATTTTTACCAAAATATTTAAGTGTGGTAGAGAAGTATAGGGTAACCTATGATGAGTCTTTAATTACACAACTAATCAAGGATGGAACTAGAAATCCCACATGGGTCATTGAAAATTCTCTACATACCCTATGTAAGTATCTATGAAACATATATCATGTATACATTAATATACAAGAAAATAGATCCCCACATATAAAATGAGATATATAGCTATATAATATCTCACCATATCCAAATTTTTGTCACAGATGTATTCAACAAAGAAAAATCAAACAACTCCAAAACATCTTATAGAAATATACTAGTATCATAAGGTTGACCTACATCGTCCGCCTTAATAGAAACCATCATAGGCAAATGTTCTTCATGTTTTCCTATAAGTAGTGCCATACCTATGCATTGAGACCCTATCGAGTCGAATAGGTGTTGTGCAAGCCAAGAAGGTGATTAAGGAGGAGGTGGAGGTGGAGGATGATGAGCTCTAAGGGGTTTCTTAGGCCCTATGTCCTGCATATATATTAATTTAATATCAATTTCCATGTATGTACATATACAAATGTAATGTAAATTTACCATACATCATGATCAGTATAGATAACTCCCACTATGGGCCACGTGACCACACCCCCCTTCTGCTTCACCTACTGTCTCAACATCAAGGTGTTCATATGGCAGTGGATACTTCTTCCAAGTTTTGTAAACAAGCCTCAGACACACGCAAATCGCCGCAGTGGGTAATGGAACACCATGAAGTGTGACACCTACAAGGGGTGGGTATGCCTCCCGCAAAGCAATGACATATTCTTATCATTTTAGATGGCATGGCCTCAACCCCTACAAATTTGCATAGAGTGTTATATATATACCTAAACATATCATCTTTAAAAGGCTACTATGTCATAAAAATACTTACAACAGACGTGTTAGGTGTTGGGTCCACAAGATTACTCCCAACCAACTCTATCATAAGGGGTTCCACCTTGTATGAAGAGTGGGGCGGAAAAGCTGGTACTATCTGAGCTGCTGACTGAGAAGGTACCCACTAGCTCATTGCTTTCTTAATTATCTTTGAAATTAACCCTTTTACCTCCTCTTTTGAGAATCCCCCTTTTTGTAAAGATATGCACTCTTATGGACCAAAGAACACTCTTATACCCACACCAATGCCTACAACCCTAACATGTCCAGGATGCTCTAGGTTACCTAGAGAAACTATAAATTCATCCCTTGTGCCCTTAGGGATGAACTTTCCTTGTTTCCTTTGCTCATGGACCTCCCTCTAATCAACAACAATAGTAATTGGTAAGTAAAACGTAACAATCATCAATACTAATTGCTCTAAGAGTTGAATTCCTCATTAGTTGCGGGGTTGGTTATAATCTCCATATTTGGATTACCTCCCAGCTATCCATATATCATGGCAAAGTAGAGGTTCAGTAGTAGTAGTAGTAGAGGACTCAGAAGTCCCAGGAGTAGGTTGTTGAGGGGAAGACACATGTAGTAGCTTTTGGCAAGATTTGCATAGACACCTCGACCCATCGTGTGGTTGTGCACATTCTTTGCACACCTTTCTCTTTGAGCATCACTTACATCTTGGTTAGTAACAATCATCAATAGTAATTGGTAAGTAAAACATAACCTACTATGCCAAGGTAAAATAATGAATTCATAAGAATGTATTCAAAATGGAGAGTGGGGCTTAATACCTTGAATTCATTGATGTTTTTCATAGAAACAAATGCCTCCCACATCACCGGGTCAAGATACCTCCATTGCTCAGTAAATGACTTCTCCCTCTTGTGATCCTCCCGTATGTGTAGTCTTGTTAGAGTTGTCCTATAATTGCTCAGTACCCTCCCACAATGTTGCATCACCTTTTTACGATGCAGATTTTCATCCAGGTCAAATATGCTATGCAAAATTTCATATACTTAATGGAATATTCTTTAAAATATAATTGTAAATAGTTCTAAATATGAAATTGCAAATGATAATATCTCACACATAGTTCTTTCCATATGAAGTCTTTCTTGATTTTATCAATTTTATGCCAAGATTCTAATGCTACACTACAATGGCTATGAGTAACAACCCCTAGATATGAAACAAAAGATCTTTGGTTATTTCCAATAGGGTTTCCTGCATGATCAAACTCAATGAGAAACTTTGGTTGGTTACTCCTTTGTTGTATCAACTTGTTAATAATGATGATGCCCATTATTTTTTTTGACATGCTCATCAAGCTGAACAACACCCTTAGGACGTACATCCTCAACCTAAAATTGATAAAAAAACACATGTAGGTCATAAATATATATAACTTATTACATGTGATGCAACAAGATAGGTGTATTGTAAAACTCATAGAGTGTTGATAATAAAATACACAACTTACACCAATGTCACCAGGATGTTTCCCATCCTCACGGAAATGATTATCACAGTCATTATACTCATGGTCAGATGCCATTTGAAAATGTTTCATACAAAAAATAGTCAAACAATGAAATATAATATTATAAAATGCACATCTAACATTTAAAAACATAAAAGCGTGCCTCTAATATTGAGCTCTTTTATAAATTCCCTCAGTGTGATCTCCATGCACATATAAGTTAGGTCATTCTCAATATTTGGTGTTGGCAAGTCAACTGGGAAAGGACTGGAGTCATCATACTTGCCATAGTACTCTTCTTCATCTATAAGAACTTCAATGAACTATATTTTACCATGAAGAACAACCGACCATTTTCAATTGTCAAGATCGTTGATATAAAATACTTTGTCTATTATGCCATTATGAATGGTTCACCCTTCTCGCCAATATTCTAAAAATTCATTAATGGGAAACTTAATTCATCCACTACAACTCCTTTGGGGTTATCAACCCAATTACACTTAAAGATCAAAATTTTGAAATCTACGTAGTCAAACTCCCATATGTCTTCAATGACACCGTAATATGACATTTTACCTTCAGGTGGACTCTTATCCTTCACACTAGGAAACAACAATGAAGATGCCTGAAGGGTTACCCCACTATTTTGGACGATGCTCTTGTCATCTTGATGCTTTATGTAATATGAGAACCCATTTATGTCAAACCCTTCATAAGACATAACATTCATTTTTGGTTTAAAGGTGAGGCATTTGATATTTTTAGAAAAACTATTTGGTGTTTGAGATAGTTGACGTAAGACTTTATCTTCAAACCACCTAATAAATGTCTTGCTATGCTCTCTAGCAAGCCACATTGAATTGGCTTGAGGATATTGTTTCTTGTTGAAATTTGTATGTTTGGTGATATAAACACTCACTTTGCCAGTGTTGTGTGAAATATAAAAGTGAGAGTTTTCTCATGGCCCACAACTGATTACTTGCACTCATGCTCCTAAAGTCCCTTTGCCAGTATAGTCATCAATATTCTTGTCATTTAGAGGAGGTTCATAACAACTCACTATAAAAGTTCATAACCTCCCTCTCCACATAACCCTCAATAATACTCCCTTCCAGCTGATAACAGTTTTGAACATCACCTTTAAAAACACTCATGTACCGTTCAAAAGGATTCATCCAAAGAAAGAAAATTGGTCCCAACATTTTCACTTCCCTAGTCAAATGGACAATAAGATGAACCATGATATCAAAGAATGAAGGTGGAAAATACATCTCAAGCTTGAATAGGATAACAACCACTTCTCTTTGCAACTTATTGAGATTCTTAGGATCAATAACTTTGTTGCATAGAGTATTGAAGAAGAAACAAAGTTTGGTGATTGCAAACCTTTCATGCTTTGGCAGTTTAGATCAAATTGCCACGGGAAATATTTGTTGCATTAGACAATGACAATCATGAAATTTGAGACTATCAGCTTCAGACCTTTCATTGATACCAATCTATAGATTTTGGAAGATTAACCCTATGGTACATTAACATTAATTAAGCACTCAAAAAAAATTTCTTCTCCTTTCTAGACAATGTGTAACAAGCAAGAGGTAAATATGTTTACCAATCACTGTTAACTACTTCTATTAATTTTTTTCTTATTCCCACTTCACGTAGGTCCGTTCTGGATTTGATGCCATCTTTAGTCTTACCTAGTATATTCCACAGAGTACCAATGACGCTATCACATACATTTTTCTCAACATGCATGACATCAATAAAATGCCTAACTGCCAAACAAATCCAATAAGAAAGATCCCAGAATATTGACCTCTTCTTAAATAAAGATTTGTCATGCTCGATGGGAATGGTACATTGTGATCTCTTACCAAATTCATTGACAAAGTCATTTCATCTTTCCTAAAAAACCTCTCCTGGTATAGGTTTAAGGGCATTGTGTTCCTTATTCAATCCATTGAACGCTTTGTGCAACCTTCGATAAGGATGTACTTTTGGAAGAAACATTTGATGACCAAGATATACAGTCTTATCACCATGTTTTAGTCATATTGAATAAGTGTTCTTTTCACATATAGGGTATACTTTGGATTCTTTTATACTATATCCAAACAAATTCCCATATGTTGGTGATGCATCCCTGTTCTAGGGCTTCATCCTATGCCTTTTTGCATGATAATTACATCTAAATAGTTTAGATTACAAGTTATCCCCCTCAATGTGATCTTTCATGATACATGCACGTATGCCTCCTTTTGTGTGTATTTTAGGGTACTGTAATGCCCGGGCCCACTTCCCAAGGCTCTAGTAGAGTTTCAGGAATGACGACTGGCCCCACAGACCACCACTAGCCTTAACTGCGCACTTTGTCCACACTCATGCGCTAGTCGGGGTCAACTTCCCGACTGGTCACCCATCCCAATACTACTCCAAGCTGAGCACGCTTAACTATGGAGTTCTTAGTGATGGGCTCTCGGAAAAGGAGGTGTACCTTGGTGATATGGGTAGTCCAATCATTCCTTATAAGATCATTTTATCTGAGGCCTCAAATCCTGTGATGTTACAATCTCCCCCACTTAGACTCTTGACGTCCTCGTCAAGGCTCAACTATATGGCCTCAAAATATCACTCCATTTCAGTGGAGACCCAGAATGGCTCATGGACACCCAGTTCCCGATCACGGAATACCAGTGCAAGGGTGGCTACGTCAACCATGGACAACCCTTTCCAACATGCCTGAACCGCACGACTCAAGACTAGCATGCCACATGCCCATGTGGGCCCCACCTACTGGAGGGGTTATGGCTCTGATACCATTTGTAATGCCCGAGCCCACTTCCCAAGGCTCTAGTAGAGTTTCAGGAATGACGACCGGCCCCACAGACCACCACTAGCCTTAACTACGCGCTTTGTCCACACTCATGCACAAGCCGGGGTCAACTTCCTGACTGGTCACCCATCCTAGTACTACTCCAAGTTGAGCACGCTTAACTATGGAGTTCTTAGTGATGGGCTCCCGAAAAAGGAGGTGCACCTTGGTGATATGGGTAGTCCAATCATTCCTTATAAGATCATTTTATCTGAGGCCTCAAATCCTGTGATGTTACAGGTACTTATGCATGCATTGATGCATGGGAGAGAGATGAAGGACGTCTATGGGGTCTTACACCCCATGAATGGATCTATCTCTTCCCCAAGATTTTCTTGGATGCATAAGAGAAACTCAAAGCAAAAGCAGGCTAGATGAAGAAGATAAATTATAGATCAACACCAAAAAGCCCCAAAATGGTCATGGTACATCCACCACGTCTGTGGTAATTTACGCACAAAGAGACCCAAAATCAATAGGTAACGTGCTCAATTTACATATGAATGACCATGGCCATGGAGCTCAAAATGACTGTGGTCACTGAAGACCCCACAGTTGTAGCCCTCAAAATGGTCGTGGCCAGCACACTCCAACTTGCTCGAGGCCATCACCTCGCCTGTGGCAAATTATACACAAAGACCCCCGAAATCAACAGGGAAGTGGTCCATTTTACACGTGAATGACCACAGTGGTGGCCATCACCACAAACGTTGCCCTTGAAGACCGCCTATCCCTGCCGCTCCCCACACCCGTGGAAAACTGAAAACACGAGGGGGGGTTCAACCTGACATGCACTTATCACAATTCAATCTAGATTACCAAACCAAACAACAAGGCAAGTGCTATTAGAATGTACCCTATACTACTAGTAGGATAACTAGGGTTAGGTGTAATTCTAGTAGGATGTGTCAAGTCTAGGTTTCTAGGGTAAGTGGTATTAGGTAAATTGAGAGACAAGGGTAGGAATGGGAGTAGAGATGAGGGTTTTTCACCACATGCTACTATCCATCTAGCCTTTAGAAATCTCTAGGAAATTGTGCTAATCACACCTACACTAGCTACTTAGATCTCACACTCACTTATAAAAGGAGGGATATGTATGTAGGAACAAAGGGGGCTAGAAAGGGATCCACTAATTGGTCCTAGGAGCCATTCCTAAGATTGCTACATACATTCCAATTCCTCCTAGAAAGCTAAGTGTCATCAAACATCACAAAGCAAGCAATTTATGTTTAAGAGAAAAACCACATGTAAGATAATGGGAAATAAGATAGAAGCAAAGGAAATCACCATAGAATGAAACTATGTTCATTACAAATTATTTCCCCCCAACATGGTATCAAAGTTACATTTTAACCCCAAACAACCCACCACAAGGGGCTTAGCTAGACATAATCAAAGAAAAGGAAAAAGAAATGAGAAGAAGGGGATGGGACTCCATGGAGCTCGAAGTAGATCCTCCTTCTTCACCTCCTAGATGCTATAGGGTGACCTCCTTCCTCCAAGGTGGATGATGGGCATGAAAATGAAGGGGGTTATGGTAGAAAGCTAGGTTTCTATGGTGGTAATGGTGGATGGAGAGAATAAATACAAGGGGAATGCAATGAATGCTCAAGAGAGGGTGAGGTGGAGTAATAGAAGCTGGGGGAGTGTAAGCTTCATGTTGTGGCCACCACCTATCTATATATATGTCGTGGGGAAGCACTAGGGTAAGTAGGGGCAAAGTAGGAAAAATAGTGGTGAAATGCGTAGGGTTAGGTGGTCACCACGACCGTGTTGAGGTGCCATGGCCGTGGTGGGAGTTGCATGGCACGGTCATGGGAGTATGCAATGGTTGAGGTGGAAAGTGGAGTGGAAATGATAAGTATATGTGGTGACCACGGATGTGAGGAGTTGCCTTGTCGTTCTGGGTAAGGGGTACCATAGTATTGTAGGGTACCATGGCCATGTTGGAGGAGGAGGCCACGGGTGAGGCATCTTGGAGGTTATGGAGCGTCTTCACCCCACAATCAAACCACATGTGATGGCGAGTAAACCAACAACTTTCTTTGAAGCCTACAACACCGCCTTAGACATGGAAAGGACAGTGATGCCTGCTCAGAACCCACCCAAAGGATATCTAGGTTTCACTGAAGGAGCTCAAGGATAGAAGAATGACCATAAGAAAGGACAAGGACATAACCACACCAAGGACAAGCATAGACACAAAGGAAAGCCACATGGTGAGAATCACTTCCAGAAGTGTCGCACCTGTGGATGCACACATCATGGGAAGTGTCTCTTTGAAAAGATGGCATGCTTCTGTTGCCAGTAGGAGGGACACTTCATCTCCAACTATCCTCTGCCTGATCTGAGAGGTCCAGTGGCATCAACACCCCCATCAGGAGGAGGAGTACCAACTGGAGGTCCACCTGTTGGAGAGAGAAGGCAAGCCAGAGTGTTTGCCATCAAAAATGAAGAAGCCCAGACGAATGCTAATAGGTTGATCGAGGGCAGTAACCCATAGAGTTTTTTTTTCAGTTTAGTTTGATCATGTAATAGCACTCTGATACAATATGAAACTATGTAGGCATGCTTGAATTCATGGGACAAAATGTAAAAACTCTTTTTGATTCTGGTTCTACTAATACTTTTATTTTGATAAATCTGGCAACTATGCTTTGTTTGGACATCAAGAATTTAGGCTATGTTTTGGATGTCACAACCTCGAGTGGTCGAATATATACATCTCTTTTAAAAAACCCTGTCCTGCCAGTTAAGTACCTGCGTTACGAGCTTCCCACTGACTTCAACCTCCTCGATATGAATGATTTTGATGTAATCATTGGTATGGATTGTCTTTACACCTATAGAGCACAAATTGATTGTAGAGAAAAGAAGATCCTCATTAGGAAGCTTGGTCATCCATACTTTACCATTTGAGGAAGGAGAGATGTGACTACTGACCTTTATGTGTCAGCTTTGAAGGCTAAGCAGATGATATCTAAAGGATGTCGAGCATACCTAGCCATAGGCATAGAGCCTAAGGTCAAGGTATGACCCTTAGAGGAGCTAGAGGTTGTTTGGAAGTATGCAAACATGTTTCCATATGATCTACCAGGGATTCCCCCTGAGAGGGAAGTAGTTTCTCCATTGAGATAGCTCCCGGGACTAGCCCTATATCTATGGCACCCTATAGAATGGCCCAACTGAGTTGCTTGAGTTGAAAACTTAGTTACATGAGTTGCTAGATAAAGGTTTTATCTGACCTAGTAAATCACCATGGGGAGTACCAATCCTTTTTGTGAAGAAGAAGGATGGATCACTCCGGATGTGTATTGATTACCAGATGATCAACCAGGCAACCATTAAGAACAAGTACCCCCTACCCAGGATAGATGATCTTTTTGACTAGCTCAAATCGACCCGAGTCTTTTCCAAGATTGATTTGAGGCCAGGATACCATCAGGTGAGAGTAAGGAGTGGGGATATACCTAAGACGGCTTTCCGAACCCGATATGGCCAGTATGAGTTTGTGGTCATGCCGTTTGTGTTGTCCAATGCACCCAGTGTCTTTATGAACCGTATGAACACTATGTTCCAACCCTTCCTTGACTCCTTTGTGATTGTGTTCATAGATGACATCTTGGTGTACTCTGATGACCTAGCTCAACACCGCAACCATCTGGGTAGAGTCCTTGATATCCTGAGAAAGTAGAAGTTCAACGGAAAGTTCTCGAAATGTGAGTTTTGCATAGACCAAGTCATGTTTCTCGGATACATCATCTTAGGAGGAACGATCGCCGTAGATCCAGTTAAAGTGTCAGAAGTTCGAGACTAGCCTACATCAAAGAACCCCTCTGAGATTTATAGCTTCTTGGGGTTGGTCGGATACTATCAGTGCTTCATCAAGGATTTCTTGAAGACCGCCTTACTGCTTACCATGTTGACTCAGAAGGATGTAAAGTTCATGTGGTCTGATATATGTGAGGCTCATTTTTAGGAGCTAAAGGAGAAGTTGACCACCGCCCTGGTATTGACCCTACCTTCCGGTAATGAGGGTTTTGTGATATTCATCGACGCTTCAAAGATGGGATTTGGCTGTGTGTTGGAGAAGGATTGACATGTGGTTGCATATGCCTCCTGTCAACTCAAGCCCAATGAGGTGAACTACCCGACACACACTACTACAGAATAGGCTTTTGGCATCGGTTAATTAAGCCCTTTAGTGTCGGTTTCCAAGCGACACCCAAGTGGGCGCCACTAAAGATCGAACCCTTTGGCATCGATTCCATAACTGACGCCAAAATGCTTCTCGCCACCGAAAATGCACCAGTAATGGAACTATAGGCGTCAGTTATTTAAGAAAACCGACACTATAGCATGATTATAGATGTCAGTTAGTAAACAAGAATCGACACCCATATCCCTATCAGCACGGCCGTGGTACCTGGCCACAATAGGCATCTGTTCGTGCCGACAACTGACGCTAGGAAGGGATAAAGGCGTCCATTTTTAGCTAACAACCGACGTCGTATGTCTTTGTTGTTAGTTTTATTCAAATAACTGACGCCTATGTTCTGATTTTTTTTCTTATCAGTTTGCAGGCCTGCTGTATGGCTAATCAATAGGATGCAGAACCTGCAGTTCAATTCTGAACTGTAAATTTATAGCATCCATTGATATCAACCAACAACAGGCCACAAACCTACAAAATTAATAAGATCGATGGACAATATTATATATATTTGATTCACACACATGTATAAGCACATTTAATTCATATTATTTTTCATCACACACATGTAGAAACCAGTAGTTCCATTTCAAATTTCCTCCATTTTCACACACATTTAGCAACTTGTAGTTCCATTCATTTCATCTCTTTTCACATTCATACACATGTAGAAACATTCATGTATTCATCTTCACATTCACACATTCAGACACATGTAGAAAATTCACTCAAACATGTATATATAAAAGTTTCACATGTCATCAAATACAAAAATAATTAAGTAGTATATACCCATCATATGCAGCTTCCATAAGCAACTAAGAAGCAAATTTAGAAAAATGAACACCATGCATCTATTAATACAGACAAGTCTAGATAGATAGACAACTAAATACTATACCAACATGGCCCCACGTCAGTAACTTCAAGGCCTTTTCATTGTGGTGATCTTCTCCTGAAGTTCAGAAAAGAAAGTAGCTATGAGGATTGATTACTTTAAGACAAAAATTGTAAACACAAAACAAGACAGGACAATTATATTTGTTAATTGGACCTATCGTGGTCTTTTTGACGATTATGCTGTGTCGTAGAGCTCCTCACTGTATTTAGACAAATCTGAACTGGCAGGGGCCTCATCATCAGATTCGTCCGAGCTGATATTGTCCATCGTGCACTCATACCGCCGTAGATGATCGGAGGTCTCATTGTTGACGTTGGTTATCCAAACTTTGATGGTATTATGGCCAATTGGACGGAGAAAAAGCTTGTCACTATGACCCACTAGCATCTTTCTAATCCAATCACACCAACCAGATTTTGATACAAGATTTCCCGCCAAATCATACTCAACCTCGATAACATGTGAAGAATTGCCAAAATTTAGGGTCACTTCACCAGGCCTGTAGTGTCTTCCATTTAGAAAACGCCAATGTTCGGGTATGGTTAGTTGGTTTAAGGAACGCTCATCTAGGATGATGTTCAATTGTTCTTCATTAGGGAATGTTAACATTGGCATAGAGGCCCAGTGCATAGTGACTGTTGTGGGTGGACAGAGACTGAAAAATATAAGTACTAACAATTGTAATTATATATAACGATGTTATATATTTTCAAAAATGATAAGCACGTCAAAAATGATAAGCACGTCATACAACTTTGCATAATCTTCAGATATACAGTGAAATCGAAGGAATGGTGTATCTTTTATTTGACAAATTGTGTCTTGAAATAAGACAAATAATCAAACTAATGATACTGATGTGGAACTTTGTTCACACAAATACATTGAAATGAAGATGGTTCTACATTGAGAACAAAAAAAAGTTTGGCGCGATGAGTATGCCCTCTCCTTTCATTATTTTCAATTACTGATCCCACCTATCCCACCCCTACCCTCCTCACACCACCCTCCCTCCTCACCCTACCCCTCCCCTAGCCCTCCACCCTACCCCACCCCTATCCTCCTCCCACCCTACCACACCACTCACCCTCCACTGGCCCTCCACCCTACCCTACCCCTACCCTCCTCACACCACCCTCCCTCCTCACCCTCCCCCTCCTCCTCCCCTGGCCCTCCACCCTACCCCACCCCTATCCTCCTCCCACCCTACCACACCCCTCACCCTCCACTATTCCTCCACCCTACCCCACCCCTACCCTCCTCACACCACCCTCCCTCCTCACCCTCACCCTCCACTAGCCCTCCACCCTACCCCATCCCTACCATCCTCACACCACCCTCCCTACTCACCCTCCCCCTCCCCTGACCCTCCACCCTACCCCACCCCTATCCTCCTCCCACCCTACCACACCCCTCACCCTCCCCTGGCCCTCCACCCTACCCCACCCCTATCCTCCTCCCACCCTACCACACCCTCACCCTCCACTGGCCTCCACCCTACCCACCCCTACCCTCCTCACACCACCCTCCCTCCTCACCCTCCCCTCCCCTGTCCCTCCACCCTACCCCACCCCTATCCTCCTCCCACCCTACCACATCCTCACCCTCCACTGGCCCTCCACCCTACCTCACCCCTACCCTCCTCACACCACCCTCCCTCCTCACCCTCCCCCTCCCCTGGCCCTCTACCCTACCTCACCCCTATCCTCCTCCCACCCTACCACAGCCCTCACCCTCTACTGGCCCTCCACCCTACCCCACCCCTATCCTCCTCCCACCCTACCACACCCTTCCCCCTCCCCTGGCCCTCCACCCTACCCCACCCCTATCCTCCTCCCACCCTACCACACCCCTCACCCTCCCCTACCCCTCCACCCTACCCCCACCCCTACCCTCCTCCCACCATATCACTTATCCTCATTCATGCATAATTAACACCGATTAATCAACTACACAATCTTAGAGAAACTAAGTACAAATATCATTAATTAAGTTCATTAATGCATCATTAACCCTAACTATTCAATAGTAATCAACTATATGGTGGCATCATTAATCCTAAGTTCAAATCTAGTGTTTATTAATTAACCACTCACCGCACTGGTGGATCTAGCAGGATGTAGTGGCGGCGGCCGGAGGTGGAGGTGGAAGGCGACTGGAGCATCATCATCAATCATCAATCATCACCATCATCACCGTCGTCGTCATCATCATCATCATTATCATCATCATCATCGTCGTCATCATCATCATTGTCGTCATCATCATCATCATCATCATTGGAAAGAAAGAAAGAAATAAAGAAAGAAAGCACTATCAAATAATTAAATTCATTCATGCATCATTAACCCTGATTAATCAATATTAATCAACTACACAATCTTAGAGAAACTAAGTAGAAATCTAATTAATTAAGTTCATTAATGCATCATTAACCAATATTAATCGTCAATTCTTTGCATCATTAACACAATATTAGTCATCATCATTGTCGTCGTCATCTTCATCATCATCATCATCATCATCATCATCATCATCATCATCATCATCATCATCATCATCATCATCATCATCATCATCATCATCATCATCATCATCATCATCATCATCATCATCATCATCATCATCATCATCATCATCATCATCATCATCATCATCATCATCATCATCATCATCATCATTGGAAAGAAAGAAATAAAGAAAGAAAGAAAGAAAACACTATTAATTAATTAAATTCATTCATGCACCATTAACCCTGATTAATCAATATTAATCAACTACACAATCTTAGAGAAACTAAGTAGAAATCTAATTAATTAAGTTCATTAATGCATCATTAACCAATATTAATCATCAGTTCTTTGCATCATTAACCAATATTAATCGTCAGTTATTTGCATCATTAACCCTCAATGGAAATATGTATATCACCAAGTAACCACAAATCAGTAGAAATCAATAAAACTCACCAAGTAAATGACTTGATCAACTGACTGAAGAAAAAATTCATACAATACATTGGATCACATAATGCATTTGTTGTATTCAAGACAAAGATATATGGAAAAAATATACATGGGGAACAACGGTGGTGAGCAGCTGGAGAATGATGATGGTGAGTAGAGGTAGCGGCGAGCAGCTGGAGAACGGCGGTGGCGAGCAACTGGAGAATGATGGTGGCCAGTGAACAGAGGCGGCGGCAGCTGGAGAACGACGACGGTGAGCAGAGGCGACGGCGAGCAGCTATAGAACAATGGCGGCGAGCAGAGGCGACGACGAGCAGCTGGAGAATGACAGTGGCAAGCAGAGGCGACGGCGAGCAGATGGAGAACGATGACAAGATAGTGATGATGTAGAGGAGATGGTGAGCTTTGACGAACTGGCAGCAGCAAGCAGTTGCGGCGCAAAGAGGAAAATCGCCAGAGCCCTAAGCGGGGGGAAGAAATCACAGTGAAACAGAGACGACTGAGAGAGTCATCTATTTTTGTGCCAATTAAGTTAGATACTTGGCGTCGGTTATAAAAAAAACTGACACCTATAGCAAACTACTCATCGGTTGCCACCTAAAACTGATGCCAATTGGGCAATTTGGGGGGAATTTTTTTTTGCGGGGACATCGCGCGAAAACACATCGGTGTCGATTCGTCTAATAAAATGGACGACAGAATTTGGCCGATTTCTATCTCTCAAGAAACCTTTAGTCGTCAGTTCTTTGGTAAAAAATCGACGTCGTATGTGAAATTTTGGAGGTAATTTTTTTGCACTGGAAAAATTGAATTTGGCGGGCGATTTTAGGCGTTGGTTTCTTAACGAGGAACCGACATTAAATAAAAAGCGTTACCCATATCTGGCCACTCTTCACAGATAGATGTCAGTTTGTGTATGAAACTGACATTGTAGTTTTTAGGCATCGGTTGCATGTATAAAACCGACGCCTGTAAATGTGATGTTATAAGCCATTTCTATAGTAGTAGAATGACTTAGATATGGTTGCTATCATACATGCATTGAAGATATGGCGGAATTACCTATACGGTGCTACCTTCGAGATCCTCACCAATCATAAGAGACTGAAGTACCTCCTAACAGAGAGAGACCTGAACCTACAACAACGACGATGGATGGAGTACATGAAGGATTATGACTTCACCATCGCCTATTATCCTTGAAAGGCGATCGTCGTAGCTGATGCGTTGAGTCGAAAACAACTCAGGTGTACGATTGTTTTGTCAAGCCAGTAGAAAAGCTTAGATGAGCTGGTGGAGTGGACTCCGCAGCTGTTAGAGGACTGAGTTCGATTGGCCAATATTCAGATTTAGTCAGAGTTGTTGAACGAGATAGTGGCGGCACAGTTGACCAATTCAGAACTAAGCAGAATGAAGGGCTTATTGGAGAAGCCACAGATTCATCTCTTGGTGGGAGTACATGGAGGGATCAGATTCAAAAACTATATATGGGTTCCTGAGGATTCACTGTTGAAGGAACGAATCTTGCAAGAGGCTCATGGTTCTAAGTATACAGTACACCCGAGCATTATAAAGATGTTAAAGGACCTGTAAAGGTATTTCTGGTGGCTAGGAATGAAGAGATACATTGCGACATATGTGGCCAGCTATCTTACGTGCCAAATGGTGAAGGTTGAACACTAGTGACCCTATAGACTTTTACAGTTGATAGAGATTCTAGAGTGGAAATGGGAGCATATCACCATGGATTTCATGGTGGGTCTTCCCCGGACCAAGAAAGGTCATGATGCGATATGGGTTGTGGTAGATCGTCTTACCAAGTCAGCACATTTCCTTACCCTGAAGACCACTACCAAAGTGTCAGACCTAGCTGAGCTATATATAACAGAGATAGTATGTTTGCATGGCATACCTGGTACCATCATCTCTAATAGAGACCCGAAGTTCATTTACAAGTTGTGGAAGCAAGTACAAGAAGAACTTGGTACAATGTTGAAGTTCAGTTTTGCTTATCACCCCTAGACAGATGGTCAATCAGAGAGGACGATCCAGACATTAGAGGATCTATTGAGAGCTTGTGTGCTCGACTGGGGTGGATCGTGGGAGGAGTACTTACCTTTGGCCGAGTTTGCCTACAACAATAGCTTCCAAGCCAGTATCGGGATGCTTTCGTATGAAGCTCTTTATGGGAGACCGTGTCATTCACTGCTTCACTGGGATGATATCGGTGAGAGGACCTTGTTGAGGTCAGATGAGCTCCAAGTGTATGCAGATAAAGTCACTTTGATCAAGCAGAGGATGAAGAGAGCCTAGGACCGACAAAAGTCGTATGCTGATGTGAAGTAGACTAACATGCAGTTCACTGTGGGAGAGCATGTGTTCTTGAAAATCCGACCACTCCGATCTATAGCTAAGAATAGAGGGAAGCTGAGTCCCCGATATGTGGGTTCGTTTGAGGTGTTAGAACGGATTGGTGAAGCTGCATACCATTTGGCGTTACCCCCTCAGTATAGTATGATGCATGATGTGTTTCAAGTGTCCAATCTGAAACGATATGTGCAAGATTCGAGCGATGTGCTTAGCATTGAGCCTATTGAGCTTCAAGGGAAGCTGACCTATCCCGAATCACCTTCGCGAATTCTAGATACCAAGGTAAAAGAACTCTGATGTAAGAATATAGATATGGTAAAGGTTCTTTGGAAGCATCATGGAGAGAATGAGGCCACATGTGAGCTGAAGACATACATGGAAAAACATATCCTGACTTGTTTGTTTGATAGTTGAATTTTGAGGGCAAAATTCTTATAAGGAGGGGAGGATGTTATAACCTCAAATTTTCAAATATAGAATTGAAATGTAATTTCTCCTTTTAAATACATATGAACATGTTATTGTTTGATTTGACTTGAATGTATGGATTTCATTAACAAATAGCCTTTCTTGTGTGATTTTATGGGCTTTATTGGCTATTGGGCCCAATAACAAGAAAAAGAAATAAAAGGAAAAAGGAATTTAGTAGATAAAAGAATAATTAAGAAAAGGAGAAAAGAAAGAAGTAGAGGCCTCTAGAAGGCTAGGAGGTAGCCTCCAAAGGTGAAATTCGTATCTTTGGGATTTCTTGGGTACCAAGGAGCCCAAGTTGCCAAAATAATAAGAAAGGAAAGAGGAAATACCAATTAAATTGGCTTTATTAAAAGATAACTTACTTATGAAGGAAATACTCTTTTCCTTTATAATTTGGGTTTCAATTTTGGTGCACAAGTAGATAATACCAATTCAGAGATTCCTTTAAAATTTGGTTGAAAACCGATAAAGGAAAAATGAGTTATGATTTTTTGAAGTTATCCTAAAGTGGAAAGGATTTTGAGTCACGATTTAATTTGAATTAAAAAACTGAAAATCGGTTCTTAGACACACACTCATGATCGTTGGATCATCGATCCACAGCTTGAGTTAAGTCCCACTCTCGTGAGGACTGGGACACAGAGTCCATGTAGCTTGGACTTTTGATCTGAGATTTCTCAAATTTGAGGCCATCTGTGAGGTTGTGGAGGAGTCCATATCCTTCAAGAGATTGTTCCGGACCTAACCACCCTGAGGTTAGTGGGGTTTCGTTGTGAAACAGGGAAGTCCCCAACTCACCAGGGTCCTTGGTCGACCCTATATATAGGGGGAAGTTATATGCATTGCGAGCCATCTCACATGTTGTACCCTTGTGACCAGAGTGCAGAGACGAGTGGATTCATGCCCTCAATTTGGTCTTTTCCCCTATTCTTGTCCCCCTATCAAGAAGTAGCCTCGCCGGTGCTCCGACGGATTATTGGCGGTGAAGGAGTGAAGCTAGCCAACAATTGAGGGGTTGGGCAAGTTCACGAGGAGCAAACGAAGCTCTAGGAGCAATCGGATCGACCGCGGGTGGACAAAAGCTCGAAGTCAACCTCAGAGTTGACCTCGGCTCATGATAGACAGCTTGCGCGAGGTTGAAGATGACATCTGGTCGAATTAGTAATCTACCCTCCTGCGTCTTCAGACCAATTAAGGGCACTCACGTCATTTGTTTCTATTAATCGTGGGTGAGGAACGCATCTGAGGATTGTTGGATCCCGCATGGTCCAGCGGACCACGGATCGAACGGCTAAATGTTTTTAACAATTTCGTAATATGCTAGAAAATCCAAAAAAGTGACTTTCTTTGTAAAAATCATAGTAATTAATAGGAAGGTCATATGAGGGAACTTTATATATGAAAAATGATTAGAAAAATACGAGTAATCTGATAAAAATAGTTTTAGTATCTGATTTCTTTACTAATGGCAAAAGTACCTTGAGTTGATCATAAAGTGCATTAAATTTATGTTAAAAGCCCTAATGATGATTAGAGATCAAATATACGATGCTTAATGGGTTAATTCATGTATTAATAGCCCGTTGAAAAGAAAAGTAAAGTTGGAATCTGAAATTAGATTATAATTGGCTTGTTTAGGGTTTTAATCCATGAATCTATGATCATACATACAAAAACCCTAATCTGGGGTAAAGAAGGAAATTAACTTCAATAATCAGAATAATTAAGAATAATGTTGTTATTTATTGATCCTAAGCCTGTTAAGAGGATTACGACAAGATAATTAGGGTTTATACTTAGATTTGATGAATTAGGGTTTATAATATCAATAATGAGGATGAACCATCATGAAACCCTAAAAGGAAGTAGGAAACCCTAGGAAGCGAGTTTATATGAGTGTATCTGAGGAAGTGAATAGTAATTAAATTATATGATGATTTCAAGATCATTTCTTGTGTGAAATGCCTACTTGCCTGGATATTTCTTTTCTTGGATTATTGATTAGCTTGTTGAATCAACTGAACAGGTATGTGGTTATTTATGAATAATCGATTTAGTTTCTCATCGTTTCCTGAACGTTTTATTGATTGGATGCAATCTAAACTGTTGGATGTTTAATTCTGCAATCCTATAAAGTCTCTATGATTATCACAATTAAGTATATATGTGTATTCTCGAACCTACATGCCACCTTGATGTACGTTGCATGACCAAGCCCCAGAGGGAAGACCATTGGGCACCATGAGAGGTGACCTCAGACACCAAGCTCGAGATGAAGAAGGTGGCCTTATGTCCCTTGCAAGGAGAAAACCATAGAGAGGGTAATCTAGGGTTTAGGGCAAAAGTGGTTGAGAATGTCACATTGAAAACGTAATTTGGATTGTTAATAACTTATTTGTGATAATTAGGTTGTTAGAAACTATTTGTAGAATTTTGTTTGTCCCCCACATACCAGTATAGAAATATACTGACTGACATTTTGTTTGTCGGTGTTTTAGGTACAATTCTAAAAATGGACAAATAGTAAATCGAAATATTGTGAAGATGCAGATAACATGTGCAAGGAGGATTGGTTAGCTTAGACTTTTACTATGGATAGAAGCCTATATCCATAATTTTACAAGGTATGCAAAAAGATTTACTTTATTCCAACTTTCCAGTTTAGTTTTAGTAGAATTTGATAATTATTATTTATTAAATGTCTAACTACTAATCTAGAAATATTGGGATAACATCTCTGAGCTTTTTGTTTCACTTAAGTGGGGGTTACCAGGAGGTGGGGTCGTTACATCAGTCAACCAATATTCAATTGATATATTTTCAAATTGAATACCTAACACTTTAGTAATCAAGATTAAACCATATTCATGAATGGACTCCAATTCCAAGTGTATCTTATGTGTGTGACCCTATAGGTTCCAAGTTATATTGGCAATGAATGTCCAAAACAAATTTATGACATCACAAGAAATTAAAGATATCTAGCAACACATCATTGTCACTCAAGTAAACCGGAAAGTTGGAGAACAACTTCAACCTACCATATATGTTTGGTGTTATAATCATTGTATAATTTCTTTGTCATTGATATTCGATATTGAAGTAGAGGCATGGAATCATCATCCTATTAATGTTCAATCCATGTTCTGTGAACTGGAGTAGATTGTCTTCGGTATATGTGACCTCAATATCATATATTCGTTCACATGTGTGTACACATGCTTTTATTAGTCTTTCTTATCAAGTGACCTGGATATCAAACTCCATTAGGAGGGGAAAATCCCATCTACATCACTCACAGTCATCCCCACATGTCAAAATGCATCTGATCATCACCTTTATGGAAACCCTTATTCAAGGTCATAGTGGATGATGTCAAAATACACTGAATGACATGTCATGAGTGTAGTGATTTCAGGTCAAAGAACCATAATCACCACCTTCACTATGAAAGATGACTATGAAAACCAATTATGGATTCCATGTGTCACTCTCAAGGTGATTCTTTCTGATACACTATTCCCAAACAAGTGTCTATGTGTTTGGTTTGATATTAGATATACCATGACCGATGAGATTCTTTCATCAACCAACATACACTCTAGTCTTATGTTTCATTGATGTCTATCGACCTTCCACAATTACATTTGACTAGGGACATAACAAGAATGTACATACTCTGAACATTCCTATGATCTAATTGTTCAAGTCATCAACCCGAAGACATACATCATTGAGTAATGTCATTTGTTAGACTCATTATGTTTCATCATTATCTCATAACTGGTTGAAACAAAATAAATTGGAAGATTTCCATTATTATTAATCCAATCATTTACATGATATGACATCATAATCATCATATGATTGTCTCTCTAAGAAGACATACCAAAAGTATAAACCTTACTACCCCACCCTATAAATGCCTAACCCTAATTTGGTCTCCATCGCACCTCATGGGATTGCCTTTTCACTCAGACTTTCTTCCTTACATCCACCAACTCGGTCTCGGGCTTGGACTTCCATATTCCCTTCACCATGGTCGGATTCTTTCTAGGGTAAGCACTTTCAACTCCCCTTCTTCGTGTTTTTCTGGCAGATGTCAATGATTGTGGCCTAAACAATTTCCCCCCAAAATTGGTTGACCTCCTCTATGTCAAGATTCACCCATGGTGAGGGCTAGGTGGAGAGGAGAATCCCTCTTTAATTGTCCTTTCTTCCCTTCTAATTCTGTTTACAACTGATTGCAACATGGGAAAATATGGCATTTTTCTATTTTCAATTTGTATAATCCAGGGTTTCCTATAATGAAAATGTGACAAAATCAACATTCTATATTCCATAGTTTAGGAAAAAATAATTAATATTATCATTTGCACATCATATCCCCTAATTGAATCAGTAAATGCTACAAACTTGTAAAATTCATTACTTTTTACTAGATACTTCAAAATTATTAAAAACATATGTTTTCAAATAGTATGATTTTTCTCTATCTAAGTATATGGTTTTCATCATTTGATTCAAATGTATTAAAGATGTGATTTTTAGGGTTTGTGTGTCTCTTACTCTTTATGTAATCTAAGAAAATTATAAAAAACATATATTGAATCATGAAATTAGTGATGAATCAGATCTTGAATCATGAATATATAATCCACTTAACTAGACTAGTATCAAGAGAAAATTTAGGGTTTATAAGGTTTGATTTCTAGGGTTTCTTCATATGAGACACAATTGAACCCTAATTATATATATATATATATATATATATATATATATATATATATATATATATATGTTTAAGGCAATTCTTTGACTTGAGAGGGTAACAATTTGTTTCTAATATGAACATCCAAATCAAGGCATGTGCATCCAATCTATTTAGATTGTGCATTTTCAATACTAAATACTTTTTTTCATACGAGGCATACATTGATTGGGGATTTCTCCCTTAATACCATTATCATCTTTTGGAAAGTACCCTTCTCCCTAATTTGTTAGTGATGTTATGTGAATAAAATATTTATGGTCTTTTGACCTAACCTTCCTATTTAATGGGTTCTTTGAACCAAATGATGACGATATGATTTTATCATCACTTACTTGATTATACTATACTTTATCTTACATGTCCTATCTGCATGTGTGAATTGACTAGTCATAACTAGAAGTAGTGACACCATATTTATTTTAGGTGCTGAGGTTTTATTACTCATGCCAATGCACTAAGGTTTAGTCCTTCTACAATATATTATGTTAGGAATAAAGGTGTTAGTCCTCCTCTCAATGCAATGAGGTCTTAGTCCTCCTACAACAATAATATTTTATTTTCCATTGAGGTTGTAGTCCTCCTACAATTATTATATTTTGTTTGGCATAGAGATTTTAGTCCTCCTATCACTTGGTAGAAAATATGTGGGTTACTACCCTATTTTTAGTATATTCTAGTCTATAATATACTCATCATGCATACAACTCTATGAAATTACTGATATAATATTATGTGGCAAAGATTCCTTTTAAAATTGATTTTATTGTAAATAAATTTGTCATCTATTTGACATATTCATCTCTAAAAAATAAACTCTTTTGGATATCCCTTTATTTAAATCATTTTAATAGATCTTTCCTTGACTTGGATAATGCCCAAGTTTTGTTACTCTACACATTCTCAGATTTATGATGATGTCTTTTCCTTTATTTGTTCCCTCTTTAGGGTGTAATTTTCAACCCACCTAGATGTTGAGAAGCCCCAGGATCAAGAAATAGGAGGTTTTTCCCAATACTAGCTTTAGAAGAACTTATGAGATGGATATGTTTCCCACTATAATAGATCCATGTAAATTAGCTTTCTTTTCTTTTTGGATGCCCTTTTGACACCATTGTCAAACTTGGAAAATTTTTTGTATTCATTAGATTTACCTTTCTGCTACTACATCACTATGTTATTTACCAATCTGTCTAAGAAAATATCGTTCACCCCTTTCTTTGAGAACTTTTTTTTTGTGATTGTGAATTATATAGGGTTGTATACTTTATTTTAATAAATTAAATAAGAGGTGGATACCCTGTTGAGTCCCACTCCTTACAACCTACACTTTTCATGCTTCACATCATTTACTAGAACATCCTTGATGAGTCTCACCTTTCTATACTTTTGTGACCAAGGATAGGGGTTACATTTGGCTCAAGTTTTTGGTTCTCAGTCTTATCTTGAACCTTGCCTTGAGAAGGGAAAATTCTACACCCCAGTTCTTGCTCACTCAATAGAAATTCACGACTAATGTTAATTCTCTAGCTAATGTTGGAAGACACTTCCACATTTTCCCACATTATCCTTTTCCCCTCATTTTCACATATTTTCCATATTTTCCTTCTATTCGATCCATTTATTTTCTCCCATTTTTACCCAGTGTAAGGCTTTGGTATAGAAAATACTCTATTCCAGACCCTAGTGCAATTTTCCCACCAATTCCACTTTTTTAAATCCTTTCTGCTAAATTACCAAGTTAAATTATCCCTAAATGAAGTATGCTCTTTTCCCTACAAATATTTGATTGCCCTTTTCACAAAAAAAATACATATCTTTTTTATAATGATGAGGCATAATGCTGAATTAATGCATTCCCTCTTTTCCTGCAATATTTTATTCACTTATATTTGGAATCCTTATTATCCATTTTTTTCTAGATTGTTCCTGAAATATGTGGAAAATGAGGAGATAGGTTGCATCCTGCATGGGTCAGTGACACACATATAACATGCATGTAATACAAAAGTGTATGTTTTGAAGTAATATGGGATTATGAGTCTCGAGTTATCGAACATAGGGAGTTGTGAGGTTAAAGACTACTACTAATTAGGATTAATCAGCGAAGTCGAAGATAAGAGTGATTTTTTTTTGAAACTAAGATTAACTAAATTTAAACTTAGAAAGCAATTAAATGTTTGTTGTGAATGAAATGGATGATATTATTTAAAATCCCTGGTTTCACCACAATGTAACTATTATATCAGATATGCATCCAATTTATGAACTAATTATTATAAATTAAGTTTGAGAATCTATATATTGTGTCACCTGCTCTCGCATCATAACACACTATCCTCTCTAGTCAAAAACTTTCTCTCCCAATGTTTAAGTAGTATAGATGATGATAAAGAATGATCTCTAGATTCTTTCCCTCACTGTCTTAAGTCCTCTCTCGAAGCACGATATCAACAATTATTATATATATTCATCCAGCAGATTAATTCCACTTTTGCAAAAATTAACTACCTAATATTATGAAAATGGTGATCAATCATGCACACAACAAATAAACCAAATTTATATAAAAAATTTCAATAATAATTTTCGTCCATAAACAGATGCAATACAATACAATAAATTACAATGGGCTACTATCAAGTCCTAAAGATGAAAGACTAGTTGAATATGTGAGACATGATATCACTGTAGATTGAAAACATGCAAAATATGGATTTTGGGACACTAGAAATAGGAGAAGGGGTTAAGGAGGAGATCTCGAAGAGATGGAGTCGTTCTGCAATCGTTTTCGCCTCCAAAATGCCTTTGAGATCTGCCGGGTAGGGTTCCTCCACTTTTCTCCCTCATTTCGCATCTCGTGTTACCCCCTCTGATAGAGAATGAAATTTTGCTTCTAATGATGTCTTTTATAGCCGTCGTACATGTTTAGGTTGAGAGAAAACCTAAATATTATTTTTCATAATAATATGTGTTGGATTTAACACATGCAATTAAGGTCGTGAGAGTCTGTGTCGGTACTACCATTTTTTTGCAATAAAAGTCTTGTTCCTTCTCAATTTGGAATAATAATATTTTACTTTAATTCCATGTTGGTACTACCGAGTTACATGTCGATAGTGTTGACTTTTCTCTAGTAAATAATAATTATCTACAATAAAATAAGCAGTGATTTAAATAAAATAATTATTATAATAATTAAAATATGTACAATACATGTAAAATACATGCAAAAATATAAGAACTGATGCACAACTAATTTTATTCTGATTTGGCGAAATATGTGTGAAAATATATTCAATTAAGCACAGATGATAAGAAAATAACCAAATTAGATATCCAAATAATGACAATTTATGCACATATCACACCCCTAAGCTTGAATATTGCTCATCCTCTTACAACTCTCCTCTTGGATTTATTTGAGACAAGTCAGCAAAAGAACACAAAATATAATTTTACATTCTCAACTACCCCCACCTGACGGTCTCAAACCGGCCTTTACTAACCATTAAATATTCAACTACTCTCATGTGACAAAAAATATACCTAAAAGATGTCCACCCTTAGGTCAATGAAACACTATCAGTAGAGCAGTTGATATGATAGTCAATCAGGTATTTACTTGGTGCATCATGTGATTCCATATCTACATTGCTCTTTCCTAACTACCAACTACTTGGAAGCCGTTCTCCTTATAAGAATGGATGAGGAGACCAATCATATATGTGGCCTATTAATAAGAGAAATGGATGGAATGAAATAGGTGGCTTATGAAGAATCACAAGTAGAATTTAAATTATTTTTGCAAAAATAAAACATGATGAACTTATTTGGTGAAGATAATGAGAAATGCATATATCCTAATGCCTAATATTATGGGTGAAATGATGCATGTATTGAAAACCTCATCAAATGGATGACAATGAATTAAAGAAAAGAATACATCATGTGAATATTCCCATTTTTGTGTGAAGAGTTTAAGGCATCCTTTCTCCCTCTTTATTCCATAACATTGATTTTTTTCTCTTTTTTTCATTGGCTCGCTTTTTAGCGTGATATAAAGTTATGCTTGATATTCGCTTAACATATTTCATTCATTTTTTTCTTTTCATATTTTTTCTATGAGTATGGATGTGTATCCCAACACTCTTATTTCAGAAGAAAACAACATAACCACACGTTGTGAAAATAAATAAAGAAAAATGCATACAATCGACATGTAATTATTATGCAACTAGAATCATATGCACAAAAGTGTTTATGCATTTTTTTCATTTTGTAACTAATGCATCTAAAGAGAAACTAACTATCATGTCACTTATTATGTCATGCAATGCAATCAAAAGGAAATAATTCGGGTTACTTGATCATCTAAAGGTGGTGGGTCAAAATGAGTGGAAAATGGATGGAATCACATAATTAAGAGACAATGTCTTTCTTGAACTATGATATGTCCCTATCTAAAGACCTGTGTACATGGTACCTTAGGATTTCTTTCTTAAATTTCAATTTTAGATCCCGTTAATTCTTTGATCAATTCAGTTTCAAACCTCATCTTCATCCAAATTACATGGATAATTAAGATTTCCATTCATATCAAATGTCTAAAAATTGACTAACCTATACACTTCCTTCAGTTATGTACTCTTAAACATAGAAAATTTAGGTTAAAGAACGAAGCATGAGAGCATATTCACATTTTAGAAATTTTCATAATTTATGCTGCATAATCAACAAATGACTAATCCTAAATAAAAATATTAAATTGTGTCCACAATTACACTAGATAGGAATGGACCCTAAAAACAAAATGAAAAATCTAATTTTTCTGAAATAAAAACATGTAGATATATGATAAAAAGAAAAGATGCAAGAGGTAAAAATAGAAGCATTGTTCCATCCCCCCCCCCAAGCTTGAATATGACATTGTCCCCAATGTCAAAAGCAAAGGAAGACAAACATAATGACTATACCAATTTATGAGGTGAGATTCGGGGGAAAAGATGAGTGGGTGGGATACACATGAAGACATGCCCTCCAATAAGCACTCAATCTCAGTGATTAAGTGAGTTCTTGCACACTGAATACACATATCACGATACCTTTTTTACTTGCATCAGAACTACTTATCACAAAACTACAAAATAAGATGACCTAATCCTAATAAAACAACAAAATATTATCAAAAGCAAATACAATCTAAGAATCCTAATTGGTGTTTTGCCTCCCAAAAAGCACCGTTATTTTATGTCTTAGACTCGACATGATGTTTACCTCTAGCCAGGGTTATCATGGAAAGGTAGTGAATATCTTGACAATCTGAACTCCACCTTGTAATCATCAACTCCTAAAGATAGGTAACCATAGAACTTCTAAAATATGTCCTTCATTCCTGACTTCAAACTATTTAGGACCGAGACCTTTTGTTTCTTTGTTCACCTATGTGGAGAAATGTATAGAACCTTGGGGATCTCCTCCCCTAAGTTTGAATTTATAACACACTTTGGAATAGAATTTGGCACATCTGGAATGGCTTGATTGATCAGTGGATGGACCTTCTCTCTTGTAGGCACCTTCTTATTGACTGTGACTGTTGCACTACAGAGTAGAACCTTCACATGTGATTGTTACATGGGAACCTCTTCTTGAGTAGGGGAAGTAGACATGGTGATGGTGGAGTCTTTCACTGCATCCTCTTACAAGTCCTGTATGGATGGGATTTCTTTGTTTCTCCTCATTTTTTTTGCATTGGTTGGAGCACTCACTTTTGTAGACTTCAGAGGTGTTCTTAAGCCCCATGGTCTTCCATACAAGCTAATGGGAAAAGGAACTTATGGTACATAAACATGCTTAGACTGTGGAATGTGTGGATCCGGTGTCTCCTCAAGGACATTCTCCTTCTCATTGGAAATAGAAACATATTTTACTTCATGATGATGGTGGGATGGCTCAATGTTCCCCAGAAAATTTTGTTGTTCAGTCTTCTTCAACTCTAGGACATCTGCAAACATCTGTGAAAATTGAGTCTGTAAAGTTCTGATGCGTGCTCCCTGGTTTTGCAGCTCCCTCTGTGATTGGTCCAAATATGCTCCATTCTTGGTCATGACTATAACACACATATCCTCTATCCTGGATAATCTTTTTGGGTCTAGGTTCTCATCATTGTAAAGTTGTTGTAGCTGCTCATATTGATGTGAATCACAATCTGGACCCCTCCAAGAAGAATATGAATCAACTCCTCACGATTGATCATCATGTCTATGATTAACCTGCTTCCATGAACACCTGCAATCTTCATAAATTGGGGTTCTATTGAGATTTAAGGTCCCCAACGGCATCGTCAAGGTCTTCATTTATGCAATCAACTCAACCATTAATTCACTCATTCCTTGTGTCTCCATGGTGCTAAAGTACATGTTCAAGGAAAAAAATGCCAATCAAAGGTACTCAACAATTGAGATTAAAAATGATAAAGCAGTGAATTTTCAAAAAGATAGATCAATGATTTTGAAAAAAAGATTTAACAATGATATTTTAAAAACATGGCCTAGAGTGGCTGATCCTAACTTTTCAGTGTTAACTGTGCCAATTCCCCAGCAACAACACCAAAAATTTGACACACATATAACGTGCCTGCAAGACAAAAGTGTACGGGACGAAGTAATATGGGATTATGAGTCCAGTGTTATCAAACACAGTGAGTTGTGAGGTTAAAAACTACTACTAATTAGGATTAATTATCTAAGACAAAGACAAGAGTGATTTATTTTTAAAACTAAGATTAACTAAATTTAAACTAAGAAAGAAATTAAATGATTATTGTGAATAAAATGTATGAGAATATTTAGGATCATTGGTTTCACCACAATGTAATTATTATATCACATATGCATCCTACATATGAACAAATATTATCAATTAAGTTTGGGAATTTGTATATTGTGCCACCCGCTCTGGCATCATAACACACTATCCTCTCTAGTAAAAATCTTTCTCTCACAACGTTTAAGTAGTAGAGATGATGATAAAAAATGATCTCTCCATTCTCTCCCTCACTATCCTAAGTCCTCTCTCGAAGCACTTTATCAATAATGATTATATAAATTCATCCAGTAGATTAATTCCACTTTCACAACAATTAACTAACTAATATTATGAACATGGTGATCAACCATGCACACAATAATGATTTCATCCATAAATAGATGCAATCCAATATAATAAATTACACTGAGCTACTTCCAAGTCCTAAATAAGAAAGACTAGCTGAATATGTGAGACATGGTAACACAGTAGATTGAAAATATGCAAAACATGAACTTCTGGATACTGGAAATAGGAATAGGGTTAAGGAGGAGATCTGGAAGAGATGGAGTCATTATGTTGTTTCTTCCACCTCCAAAATTCCTCTGAGATCTATCAGGTAGGATTCCTCCACTTTTCTCCCTTGTTTTGCCTCTCGCGTCGCTCCCTCTGATAGAGAATGAAATTCTGCTTCTAATGGTTTTTTTTATAGCCATCGTACATGTTTAGGTTGAGAGAAAACCTAAATATTATTTTTCATAACAATATGTGTTGGATTTAACACATGCAATTAAAGTCGTCAGAGTCTGTGTCGGTACTACCGACTTGGAAGTCGGTTCTACTGATTTTTTGCAATAAAAGTCATGTTCCTTCTCAATCTGAAACAATAATATTTTTTTGTACTTCGATTCCATGATGGTACTACCGAGTTGCATGTTAGTAGTATCTATCTTTCTCTAATAAATAATAATTATCTACAATAAAACAAACAATTAATTAAATCAAATAATTAATATAATAATTAAAATATGTAGAATACATGTAAAATACATGCAAACATATAAGAACTGATGTACAATTGATTTTATACTAATTTGGTGAAATATGTGTGAAAATATATTAGATTAAGCGTAAATGACAAGAAAACAACCAAATTAGATATCCAGATAATGACAATTTATGGACATATCAACCACCTGACGTTTAGAGCCATATGTTGTGTGATAGGTGGTAGGTTGCCTCTATCCACACTCCATGCCTTTTTACATAGCACATCACCATGTTGTGCCATTATTTTTATAGACTTCTATTCAGAGTCCGTGAACCCTAAAACTATCATGTATATACCCTCTCTATATCCATCATTTTATGGGTCCTTTCAACTCTCCTAAACCTAGAGAGTGACTATCCCCACGTTTATATTCTGCACTACTCATGTTCAAAGGACCTTTTCTCTAACACAAATTGTCTTTTAAGTGTCATTATGCTGCATAATAGTAATCATGATGTGTTTTTAACTATCGTCACTTAACTGGTCTTATCTACTTTCAACTGTTCCTATCTATATATTTGCCTACTTAGTTGCTCATTCATAATATGATATGTTTACATAGCCCAATTTAACTACTCATAGAAAGATAAATCTTACTTCTGATTTATATTTTTTTCTCATCATCATCTAATTCTTCTACATGTCGATCCTAACCACTCATCAAGGATCTCCTCTATGGGAGAAAAATAGTGATTAGGACCCCCAAACACCTAATATTGCCACATTTAGGGATATGATGGGGAAGTCGTCGAAATCTTCAACCCTAAAGGCTCAAAACCATCAAAACGCATCTTTTGCTATTTTTTTAATCAAACATGAAACTTCTACATTCTTGAGAATGCTTAGCAAAGGTTCATTACTAGTTTACCAGGTGAGATGGAGGTGTTAACCCCTCTCCACTCGTAACAAGAATGTTGGATTTGGATTCTGGTCACATTTTCCTTTTCTTGTCTACGTGGCATTTAAATGCGAGAGTCAATCAACTCCCCCATCATGAAATTCATACCATTTATATTGTTTTTCCTCATTTTACAAATTAAACATGGTGGTAAATCTGATCATACCTTTTTCAGTTGTTTTCTAATGCAACTACCAAATTGATTTTCATCACCAAAAATATGCATGTCATATATTTTTTGGAAAGAGTGTGACATCAATTTATCATGGTGCCTCACCAGTTCATATGTTGCGTTTTCAGCCAACAAGGATGCTTGTTTTAATGAGTTCAATAACCCTTGTGAGAACAACTAACACGACCCCTGGGTCATTGGAGGGGATTGTTGTGTTACTTATTTCCTGCATGATAAAGTGAGACTTCACTCCTCTTAAAGTAAGAAAATGAACTCCTTCAACAACATCATTGATAAATAATCTAATGGACCTTGAAGTGTGTAATTATCAATATTCATGATGTGATAATAGAAATCCTCTTTTTTGTCAAATTAGATTGTTTTCAACATATTTATCTTTGATTCCACACCTTACCCATGACCTTTACAACTCTTGAACTTATATGTTGCCACAACCTAGCAATCATTGACACAAAACATGTCTATTCAGGTACAAACCTTTTTGTTTTGAAAGATGGTGGTACACATCAATCCTTTTGTAATCTCATGTCTTCTTGGATGCTCAATATTCCATAATAATCCTTCCTCCCTTCTCTCTTTGAAACTAAAAAGGTGTCAAATTGCACTTGACTCTAGGCTAAGAACATAGGTAGTCCCCATATGACAAAAAAATGGCCCATATAGTTCAAAATCAAATCTTGATAGACCCTATCCACATCTAACTAAGGGCATGTTTGGTACATGGTGAATGGAGAGGACGAGAAGGGAGGGGAGAAGACTTGAGCCATTTGGTTTAACAAAGTGATGGGGGAGGGGAATGAAGGGGAATGCATGGGAACAGCTCAAGTGTATTTTCAGCCACTTCTGTCTCATTCTCTCCCCACCGAATCAAAGTGGAAACAAGGGGAGGAGAAAGAATTGGCGGGAAACATAATAAAAAAATTCATAGAAAAATATAAAATGTAAGAGAGAAATATAAATAATATGGCAAAAAAAAGTAGTATAGCCCACAATTAATGTGAACAAAGTAGTATGTCTTGTGTTACGTTACTTGGGAGGGACATATGAAAAATTGGAAAACATTGGATAAAATGTGGAGGATTTTCTTTTGTGAAAAAAATAAAAATAAGAAAAACTAAAATTAGTTTTGTTCTATTTTACTTAAGAAAGTTGAAAAGTTTGAATTTGTTATAGAATCATAAAATAAAAAAGGTAGATAATTAGAGAAAATATTGTGGACTATGACGGAAGTAATTAAGTATATAGAGAGAATATTTGTTGTGAAGATAAAAATATAAAGGAAACTACTTCTATATCTGCAATGAATATAAAAAACTCATATTACCTTTTTTATAGAAAACAACATGTGACAATTCCAGCACATAACAAATAAGAAATGTATGTTGACTTCACCTACACCTTACGATTCTATTTTTCTATCTATTGGCTTAGTCATCTAGAAAATATTCACAACGTTACTTCTATATCTACACCTTACGATTCTATTTTTTATAGAATAATTTATGTGAATAAACATCTAAATGAAAATATTATATATTAAAATATTTTTGTATCATCAACATTCATGCCACTACAAAATTCTTTAAATTTACATTTTTATGGTTTCCTTTCCTTCCCCTCCCCATGTTACCCAAACACATTAACATAAGTGTCCCCTCCTCTCCCTTCCCTTCCCTTCCCCTCCCCACCCCTCCCCTTCATTCGCCACGTACCAAACATAGCATAACCCCCATTATGTTGAACCATACATCTCAGTATCTAACAATATTACTTTTTATTGCTAGAGAAACATATACTGTAAACAAAGATAAACACTTCATTGGGTGGAAGAAGTAAAAAAACACATCCTCATTCAAAAAAAATGTTGCCCAAATAAATGAACATTATTCTCACTCTAACTAATAAAGGTCATTTAAAAAATGTGTCATCCAACAATCCATAACCCACTTCACAAATATCCTCAACGGACACCTCTAATATTCTAATATAGTCCCCTAAGAGTTACATTACTCCAAGGTTTATTAGTAGAGTATTGAAGACCATGATTAAGACAGTGTTCCTTCTACAACAGAAGAAATTTGGAAGGTTGTCTCAAATAATAATCAAGATAAATCCCCAACGACAAATAGATTCTCTAGTCCCTTCTATGCAACTAACTAGAATCTCCTTAAATACGATGCTCTCAACATCTTTGCTAAGATTCACATAGATTTTACCATTATATAAGAAAATAACACATAGCTTTTAATGTTAACATTATTAAGGAAAATAACACAGCAAACCTCTCCCTCATCCTTAAATGACAAACTGTTTAAACATTTTAAACTTTTGGATAGTTACCCTCCTAAGTTGCGGCTAAAAGATCATAGCCCCATACATCGATAATATCATATCTTCAAAATCATATGACTTCATTAAAGGTGGTAAAATACATTATGCCTTCATTACAACCAACAAGATCAGATACTGGCATAACTATAAAAAACAATCTCTAGATGTCCTTACACTAGATTTTGAAAAACCAATTGACCATATTAAATGCCATTTTCTTGGAATATCATGGAAGCCCAAAAATTATTATTAATTGTATGGATGCATTGTATAATTCATATGGCCTCCTTCAAGGGGACCTTTTATCATTAGATGTGTTTATCAGTTCCTCACAATGCCTTAGTTAATTCCTTAATCTAGAGACTGCTATTACTCTCTTAGATACTAAATCAATATTTGATGTTGATTTTGACTCTTCCATCCACCTTTTGGATGATACTCATATTTATTGAACCCACAACTAATAACTTCTTCGTTATCAAAGACGTCATCATCATTTTTCAATCAGCCTCTAATCAAATATGCTAAATCGTTCTTAGTGAGATGATATACACGAAATGATGATCAAATGTCTTTTTCCAACATCTTTTAATGTGTTAGGGATTCATTCTTTACCGAATAAATTGACCTCCTCCTATGATCAAAAGCACTACCATCTTCTACCTGGAATTCAATCCAAGACTCTTCTAAGACTAAACTCAATGGATGGACCATCTCATCTCTTTTAGTTGTTGGACACATTGTTGTTGCAGATTCTATCATTGCTTACTACCATCATACTACCTAAGATGTATACCCCCGCCCATGACTATAGAAGCATTTTTTGAAAAACTTCGAAAAAAATATTTGACAATATAGCAACGTTCAACCCTTTTTTTGAGACACAATCTACCTCCACAATCTAAGCGAGTTTGGGAGTTAGAAAACTTACACTATGGATCAATGCTTTTCCCTAAAATCTTACACACACTTCTTCTATACCCCAATATGCCTTGGTGCAAAAATTTTAAAACTAACTACTACAAAACTTCAAGTCCGTGGTTTTTAGTTCCAACCTATGACAACTTTGGATGATACTCATATTTATTGAACCCACAACTAATAACTTCTTCGTTATCAAAGACGTCATCATCATTTTTCAATCAGCCTCTAATCAAATATGCTAAATCGTTCTTAGTGAGATGATATACACAAAATGATGATCAAATGTCTTTTTCCAACATCTTTTAATGTGTTAGGGATTCATTCTTTACCAAATACATTGACCTCCTCCTATGATAAAAAGCACTACCATCTTCTACCTGGAATTCAATCCAAGACTCTTCTAAGACTAAACTCAATGGATGGACCATCTCATCTCTTTTAGTTGTTGGACACATTGTTTTTGTAGATTCTATCATTGCTTACTACCATCATACTACCTAAGATGTATACCCCCGCCCATGACTATAGAAGCATTTTTTTGAAAAACTTAGAAAAAAAATATTTGACAATATAGCAACGTTCAACCCTTTTTTTGAGACACAATCTACCTCCACAATCTAAGCGAGTTTGGGAGTTAGAAAACTTATACTATGGATCAATGCTTTTCCCTAAAATCTTACACACACTTCTTCTATACCCCAATATGCCTTGGTGCAAAATTTTTAAAACTAACTACTACAAAACTTCAAGTCCGTGGTTTTTAGTTCCAACCTACGAATACTCCCTCATTTAGAAACCCATACCAATAATTGTGATATTTTCATATCATTATCTATCATCCCCATTACCATGAGTTACACCATGTCCTTATGATTTGACCCATGGCACAACAATTGCTCCATCACATCCTTGTACAACATTGTCAACCCTATATATGTAATGCCACAACGCAACATAAATAAATTTTGATTCCTAACTTCTTCATCCGAGGATAATCCCTTTATCAAATGATTATATGGTGAATGATTCTTTTTATAAAAAGGTTTATAATTTCCTAAAATTTAAAGGATCATGCACACCTTTCACCATAAAATTTCGGCAAATACATGTTAACACTCTCCTATATATATAGTGCCTCTGTTTCAAATAATATGTTCATGGGATTTAATATTTTCAAAAGGAATATCCATGGGCCTTTCACATGCATGTTTTGATGGAACCACAAAAAACTTCTCTGATGTCTTTTTCTCTTGTGACTTTTCCACTTATTTACGGGGTTATCTTAACATAAGTTTCTCCAACTTAGACCCAAGCCTACATAGTTTTATATTCTCAAGATCATCCAAAAAGCGGACAATACCAATCAGAAAAGCATATCCTCTTGTTTATGGTGTATATGGCTTGGAAGAAATTATAAGAGTTTTTTTTTATAATAGCTTTTCCACCTCGAAGGATACTATGAAACTGATCTAAAGTTATTTGTGTGATCCTAAGGTACCTCCTCCATGATCCCTTTCGGTTGACAGCTCACCTCTCTTCCGCAAGAGCTCCACCCTCTCTTCTGAGGGTGCTCTTCTCCCCCCTCCCTGTGAGGGCCCTTAGGAAGATACTTGACTTCCCTACTACTTGATCATGATTGCCTTTTCCTACATAAGCTTTGATGTTATTATATTTAATTAGTGTAAGTTTTTAGTTGTAGGGGCTTGTATCGTAGAGTGTCCCCTCTGTCGTACTTTATCAATCTTCTGATTCTCGTTACCTGGTTGATCTCTTACCCCGTCAAGGGCCTCAACTTCCTCATTGCTTGCTTCTTCCAACATACTTGGTTGATTTCTCGACTCTTACTTCCTTTTTATCATCTCCTACCCTTCAAGTATACTTCATGCACATTTGGAAATAGATATTTATTTATATAGGATCCTTTGCTTCATGCAAATTTGGGAATAAATATTTATTTATATTGGATCCTATACTTCATGCACATTTGTGAATAGATATTTATTTCTATTAGATCCCATATACTTAATGCACATTTTTTAATAGATATTTATTTCTATTGGATCCTATACTTCATGCACATTTGGGAATCGATATTAATTTCTATTGGATCCTACTAAATTATTATAGGACTATGTGTTGTATTCTTTTATCCTATACTATGAAAAATCACTTATAAAAAATATATAAATACTCTATTCCCTTCACGATTGATAAGGAGGTTGCCAACCAAACCAATTCTCTAGCAAAAGCATAATCTCACCTCTCCCGGCCGCCCAATGGGGATTGTAGATGACAAGCGGAAAAACCTTCCCTATTCGACAAATGGGTTCTACTTTGAGTTAAAATTTGTTCACACGCACTCGTAAAAACTTGAGTTTTGACGTGCACATCCCCCTTCTCAAACCGCCACTAGGTTTTCCTCCAGCACTGTGTGCTAAGTGCATGTCCCCTCACTTGCACCGTACTGTGACATCTCAAAACGAGTCAGCCCACCTACACTTTTTCAAGTCATGCAACTCAACAAAAAGTGACACCACTAACCCCACACACTTCTATCAACACTCACACCAGTCATGCAACCCGTTCTTTACCCGACTCCGCATCTTTGTTCCCAAATTGAAGAGATTTTCATTGGATTTTCCCCCAAAAACCCCTCCACTCCCGCTCATTCATCTCCTCGATCGTCCATCACCTTCTCCGCACTCTTGGTCACACAAGCCTTCTCCTCCTCGCACCTGGGCACACTTGCTCTTTCTTCTTCTTGCACCTAGCTGCGGGGGTGCTCATATTACTCCTCGTGCATGGACGCCCCCAATGGATGGAACGAACTTCGATGATGATTTCCAGCCGAACCCCCTCTCACCCTCTCACGGAATGCGGACAAAGAGGTCGTCTCGCAGGATACACAAAAGAGGGGTGAAAAGAAGGTTGGTCATAACTGGTTAAGCGAGAGCTTTTCCACGGGAGACATCTCCTCCAATGGCTATAGTAGGTCCACCACCGACACCTCTTCCACCGAAGACATCAGCTCCCCCACAAACACAACAGACACAACGACTCCTCCACCAATGAGAAAGAGAAATATGACCGTGCTTGTAACATCCCTGACCTGGGTTAAGGCTTAACCCTAGAAGTTTTGCTTAAGTAAGTTATTTATATTATTGTCTTTATCTTTTTAAAAGTAATTAATACTAAAGGATAACTTATGTTTCAATTTTGGTCCTATTTGAATGATGTTGAAACACTGTTTTATCTGTTTTGGACTAAAGTGCAATTTACCCAATTTGAGGGGTTACTTTGCAAATGTTTCATGATAAATGTTCCTCAAGTGTTGGATCATCATAATAATGAGAATGATGCTGAGGTATGGCTTCCACAAGCCTAAGTTCCAAGAAGAAGCTTGTTTGAATAATGTTTGTGCATTAAATGACTAGTTTTGGTGTAATTTGCAAATTACCCAAAATTTAGGGTTGAATATGTAAAATACCACTTCAAAAGTGTCCCTACTGTTTCTTGGTATCATTTAGAGAAAATAAAAAGAATGGGACGTCTTGTTTGAACTACTTTTGAAGAGAGATAATCTTGATAATAAAATAATCAAGATTTAAGCATAATTGAAACCCTAATTTATTTTGTAGCAAAAATAAATATATTAATTGAAGTGACCATCAACTAAAAAGGCTGTGGTTGAGATCCTATAATACAAGGACGTCCAAATGCCTTGAGTTGCACCGAAATATCCTAAGCAGGTGAAGAGATCCACTCACATTTGTTAATTAAAAAGTAATGTCCACTAAAAATGAATAATAGTATTATATTAATTAAGGTGCTTAAAGTGGTTGCTTTTAATTCAAGGATAAACAAGAGTATATTGAGGGGAAAAGGGATTTGGCTTCATAGGCAAGGAAGGGAGGGGGCATGTGGCAAAGAAAGTGGATGGATTTTCTTCTACTTCCTCTCTCCTAGAAAATCAATTACATATACTTGATTTTCTTCTCACTTGAAAGGCTATTTTGCAAACCACTTTCTTTCTTTGCTTTGGCCAACGACCAAGGAGCTTAGAGCAGGAGGAAAATGTTCTCCAAGCCAAAGGTAAGCTCCATGATCATCTTCAACCTTGAATTGATGGTTGAAATCAGATTTCAACATTCATTTTCTTCTCTTTTCCAACCAATGCTCAACCTTGACTATCCTTTGCATCCAAACAGTTGGAAACGAGCCTTGGCTAGTTGAAGGAGCTTCTTTCACCATTAGAGACGTGAATCTTGAAGCTTTGAAGCTACTTTGAGGGCGGGTTATATAATTTGAACCCATCAATGTTATTATTGATTTCAATTTCTCATAATATGTTGATCATTTATTTCTTCTTGAATAATTGCTGAATTAATCATATATATGGCAATAGAAATAGGATATCTGAAGCTTGATTATGATGACATCATCTTAGCACACACCTCAAGAAATATCAAAAGCAAACAGTTTTCAATTTTGTTGTTGGTCAAATGGTTTTCAAACCGTTTGATGACCAAATGGTCTCAAACCGTTTGAGGACCAAACAGTCTCAAACCATTTAGAGACCAAATGGTTTCAATAGATTCAAGGATCAATTGGTCTTATGACCTAATAACTTCAAACAAATCAAATTCAATTGATTTCAGAACCCTAGCACAATTGGTTTCAAAACCCTATATCAATTGAGGACAAAACTCTAATTTAGGGTTAAATGGTTTCAAGTTGATTTGACCAAACGGTCTTCAAACCGTTTGAGGTATTAAGAGTCAAGACCGTTTAAGGTCTAACGGTCTTCATACCGTTTAGGGATTTTGAGACCAAGACTGTTTGACGGTCTAACGGTCTTAAGACCGTTTGAAGGTGTAGACCAAGACCGTTTGAGGGTCTAACGGTCTTCAAAACTGTTTGGTGAGTAAAGGGCTCAAGACCATTTAAGGTCTAACGGTCTTCAGACCATTTGAGGATGTTAAGACCAAGACTATTTGAAGGTCAAATAACTTCAAGACCATTTGAAGGGAAAATAACTTCAAGACCGTTTGAAGATCAAATAACTTCAAGACCGTTTGAATGTCAAATAACTTCAAGACCGTTTGAAGGTCAAATAACTTCAAGACTGTTTGAAGGTCAAATAACTTCAAGACTATTTGAAGGTCAAATAACTTCAAGACTGTTTGAAGGTCAAATAACTTCAAGACCGTTTGAAGGTCAAACAACTTCAAGACCGTTTAAAGGTTCAATTGGTTCAAACCATTTGAAGGTCTAAATGGTTCAAACCATGTAAGTACTAATAACCCCATAAGTGGTTGAAGAGTATCTCAAGGTTGTTTCAATTGGAAGCACTTCTAAAGTAATTAGGTGATTAGTATGATTAGAGTGATTACCACTTGATGCCCATGAAGGTAATTAAATTCAATACACTATGATAAGCATAGGTGTATATATTTAGTGAGAGGTTAAGTCAACCTAATAAGGTATGATGATGATGTTGTGTGTTCCTAGGTACATGGAACATTGATAAGTATGATTTGATACTTAAATAATGCTATATGCTCCAAGATATGTGGAATCACTGACTTAGAGCTTGGATTAATAAGATAATCATAAAACCCTAATTGATTGATAAAGATAGGAAACCCTAAACCCTAATTTTGGGCTATGGTTGAGAAACCCTAATACATGGTAATGCTATATGAAACCCTAATACAAGGTGATGAAACATGAAACCCTAATACAGGGTGATGTTATGTGAAACCCTAATACAGGGTAATGTTTTGTGAAACCCTAATACAAGGTGATGAAATATGAAACCCTAATATAGGATGATGTTATGTGAAACCCTAATATAGGGTGATGTTATGTGAAACCCTAATATAGGGCAATGTTATGTGAAACCATGATATAGAGTGATGATATGTGAAATCCTAATTGATAAAGAAGGTAAACCCTAATCCTAATAAGGGAATAGTGATGTTATCTTTGTATTGCATAATGTTGATATGAAATTAATATGGTTGTTATCAAGTGTACTAACCATGCAGGTATCATGAGACGATGAGCATAACCAGGTATGAGCTATGATATTAATGGGCCTTGTAAAGCCATTACTTTAATTGTTTCCTAGTGAGAGGTGACAAAAAGTTGAATATGCCTGGTAAACTATGTGAGATGCTTGTGTAACAAGTATCCTGAATACCTTGGTCAGATGACCTGGAGGTAATAGTTACCTGATAGTGGTAACCATGTTCAGTGATGTACTAAGGGTTGAGTACCCAGATCCAGCAAGCATGATGATGATATAGATGATGGTATTGTTGAGGGATGTGAATTCCCAGTAATAAGATGAGGGATTGAGATCCCAATGTTTTATAAAGTTTTGAAAGATACTTGATAAAAGTATTACATGTTTTCTTTGTAGCATCTGTCATAATAATTCTTGTTTGAAAACTTGACTGAAGCTAAAAGAATATCGTAATGTACTTAAATAATCAAGTGAAATCTTATCATGTAGAGCCCTAGCCATAGATCCATCATCGTCAGTAGTTGGTGATGGTGAAATAGGTTTTCCTACAGGAACTCCTAGAATGCATATTTTTGAATATGTGGGGGTAATGGGTGAATATATCCTTACGCCTCATAGGAATGACTGTGGGCCATATCCTATGCACATGAATGGTTATGGACCATATACCAATAAGAGTATGGCTATGGGCCTTGACTCCTCAATACCAGGCATTGGCTACGAGCCATATCCTGAAGAGAGTATATGCTGTGGGCTATAACTCTATAGCAAAGTTGCCAGTATACCCTGGAAAGCTATTTTAGCAAGAGACACGAGATGTCCTGCATGTGGTCTCATACTGACCGAGACAGATGAGGTGATGGAGTCTGTCTTTTCCATTGACCTTGTATGGTACCGATGCTTACGTAATCGTGGTCGGTTGGAGCATGAACGATACACTTCATCTCCTCAGGGCATAAGTGTGATTGTAAAATGTAATCAGCCGGGTAGCATATTTGCTTAAGGATGAATTACGGAAATCAATGGTTGATGTTACATTGCTTATTGTGTCCTAAATGGATAGATGATTTACTGCCTTATCATTTATAGTTGTAATACTCTAAAAGATGATATTGCTCTATTATGCTTAATAATGATTAAATCCTACTGTTCAATAAAGATTCCTCTGCTCATTTTGTTACTGTTATTATGCAATAATAATGTTTTTGGCGGAGAGTTATATCTCTCACTGGGACAATTTCAATTGCCTCACCCCCGTGGGATCTAACCTTTTTAGGTGGACGAGGAAGAGGAGGTAGAAACTCTACACCAGGGGAAGGACAACAACATCAGGGACAATAGTGACATCTTAGGTGGAGATACTGACTGTCATGTCTTGTAGATATGACTCCTATGTATCGTCTCTGTACTCTCAGGTCCTAGGAGTCAATAGTTAGTGCTTTAATATTCCATCTGAGATTTTGGCATTGAATGCCTCGAGGTTTTGTGTTGCTTATGAGTAGATTTATCAGAGCAACTATTGTATGTAATCCTCGAGAAGAAAAAGGTACATGGTATGTACTTGGTGGACCAGAATGTAAATATGATATTTTGGTTCTTGTTATAAGAGTTTCCTGGAAATAGATTTCTTTGTAAATGGTTTTAATTTTTAGTGATTTTCAGTAATCCACTGTTAATGTTTTAATTCCGCAATTAATTATGATGTGACGGTCTGATTTGGTGTCGGGTCGTCTCAATGCCTACTACAATGAAAAAAGCTACTTCTGAAAGGGGCACAACTGCTCCTCCACTGGAGATAACACCTGTCACATCTACAACTCATGCGCAGCAAGACTAAACAAAAAAGAGTGACACAAGGAAAAAAAAGGGTGAACAAAGTGGCAGAAAAATTTAAAGAGGCAGAAGCATCTGATGCAGACAAGCCAAAGCGGTTGAAGTCTAGGTGTTTGTGAAAAATCTTCAAAGACATATGCAACACTTTAAGCAAAGAAGAACAAGCCATCTTTACAAAGACACCTTTCAAATGCCTACTTGACATCAGACAAGTACCAGTTAATGGCACAATGTTGATAGAGGATCTGGCATCTTATTACAACAATCAAGATGGGACATTCAACATTGGGAGTTGGAGATTGGAGTTCACTGCAGATGAAATAAGACAACTTCTAGGGGGTCTTCCTGAGCTAGGTAATACTTATGTTTAACACTGCCTATTAATTATGTGCCTCATATTGTAGCAACACCAAACTAAATCTATTACACTGTTGCAATCAAACTCAATCTTTAGAGCATATATAGCAACATGCCTCATATCATAGAAACACGCCTAGTTTCGTAAAAAATGTGACATATTTTCTTTAAAATGTGCCCAAACTTTCATATCAATGCCCCCATTTAGAATACGAATGTGTTTTTGCACTGGCCATAATTGTAACACACCCGATTCTTGAGACAAATGCTCAGATTTTGCACATCAATGTTTTGTCTCAGAAACAGTAAGAAATGTACATATATGTTATGGCACTGCACCGACATTATGTTCCACTACACCTATATAAGTCTCAAATCACCCATATAGGTTTCATTACACCCATAGGTGTTCCATTGCACCCATAGGTGTTGCATTGCGCTCATAAATGTTTCATTTTGCCATTTATGTCCCATTGTGCCCATGTACGTCCCATTGCACCCATAGAAGTTCCACTGCACCTATATAAGTTTCATTCCGCCCATATGTGTTTCATTCCAGCCATGTACATTCCATTGCACTAATGTACGTCCCATTGTGCCCATGATTCATTCTATGGCACCCATAAATGTTCCATTGCACCCATATATGTTTGATTGCACCTATATACCTTCTGTTGCACTCTTATATGTTTTATTGCACCCATATATCTTCTATTGCGCCCATATATATTCCAATGCATCCATATATGTTTCATTAGCCCATATAGATGTCATTGTGCCCATATAAGTTCCATTGCACCCATATCAGTTCCACTACGCTCATATACATTACATTGCCCCCTTATATGTTTCATTGCACCCATATATCTTATGTTGTGCCCATATACATTCCTTTGCATCCATATATGTTCAATTAACCCATATAAGTTTCATTGTGCCCATATAGGTTTCATTGTGCCCATATAAGTCCCATTGCGACTATATATGTACGTACCACTGCACCATGAACGTTCCATTACGCCCATGTACATCCCATTGTGCCCATATAAGTTATATTGTACCCATATAAGTTTCACTGTGCCCATAAACGTTCCATTGCACCCATATACGTTCCATTACGCCTATATACATTCCATTGCACCCTTATATGTTTTATTGCACCCATATATCTACCTCTATGTCCATATGTGTTCCATTGCATCCATATATGTTTCATTAGCCCATATAGGTGTCATTACGCCCATATAGGTTTCATTATCCCCATATAAGTCCCATTGCACCCATGTACTTCTCATTGTGCCCATGTATGTCATGTACATCCCATTGTTCCCATATAAGTTCTACTACGCCCATATAAGTTCCATTCTACCTTTATACGTTCCATTCCACCCATTTAGATTCCATTCTGCCTGTGTACATTCCATTGCGCCAATGCACGTCCCATTGCGCCCATGGTTCATTCTATTGCACCCATAAACATTCTATTGCTGCCATATATGTTTCATTGCACCTATATATCTTTGATTTGTGCCTATGTACATCCCATTGTGCCCATGATTTCTTTCCATTACGCCCATATATGTCCCTTTGCACCCATATATCTTCCATTGCACCCATATATGTTTTAACATGCCCATGCTCAGTTTCTGCGGCAGTGTGCTAGCTTCCATAACACCCAGTTTCTTTGGCAATGTGTCCCTTTCATGACAATGCACCCTTTTTAAACTCAGTGTGCCTAGTTTTTGTGATAGTCCAACTAGTTTCTATAGCTACACGCCCTATTAAATTGCAACACCCCCGATTAATGTGAAATTGCACCTATTTTGCACATCAATGTCCTTGCATATGTCTGCTTGCATCTTTATATGTTCCATTGTGCCCACTTTGTGTTGCATTGCACCCCCTTTAAAAACCCCAAACTTACATAGCAAATTGCATGTTTATCATGTAATATAGACATCAGGGTCACTTTCAAAAAGTTAATCTCCAACTCATACATCCGTCAAAAATATTTTGGTGCAGAGGACCCAAGGCCAGTATCAGTTGTGGAGAAGATACAAATTTGTTTCTCTTGCAAATATGGATGAGCTGAGGAGGGACCGTGTCAAGATGTTGGTAGTTGTATTATTGGAGCACTTTCTCTTCCCCTCTAGCTCCAGTCAGATCATGAATTGCTTCTACCCACTCGCCTAAGATTTAGATGAACTTGACAATATTGACTATGCCGTTGCGATACAAGAACTACTTTGTCAAGGATATGAGCTTGTGAAGGATAGGATGGACAAAAGAGGATATATGAAAGGATGCACCCTGTTGCTAATGATATTACATTTGTATCTTATTAATTTGCCTACTAAATAAGCATTGCACCCACTTAGCATAACAATAAGCATGTTTAGTTGTAATGTATATTAATACCTCCTTTCATGTGAACTACCACAACCTTGGTTATTGAAGATGGGAAAATTCCTATGAATGGAGCAACCCAACAAGCAACTAATCATAAACAGGTGGTCTTACACGACAAGGTTGTCGCCCATACTCCAAAAAAAAGATATGAAATTAGCTTCCTTGCCTTCGATACATTTTTATGATCTTGTGGGTCAACCAGTAGTATCTAGAAGTGAACCTACATAAGATGCAAGCAAAAAACATGAAGATGCAAGCAAACAATATGAAACACTTGAAAGGCAAAAAGGCAAGATGAAGCTCTGATTGCCAAGATTGAAGCACTGAAGACTGAGCTAGCGGTGAAGAAGAGAATTGTAAAGTAGAAGGAAGCTCTGATTACTGAGATTGAAGCAATGAAGACCAAGCTAGTAGTGGAGAAGAGAATTGCAAAGGAGAAGGAAATAAATGACAAGAAGTTGTTCATGATGATGCAAAAAGACTTAGATAGATTTCATGACTAATGCAATGAGTTCCACACCGCTAACATGAAAATGAAGCAATGACTATACCCAGCCTTATGTAGAGCACTCGGCAAATCATGACAAGGAAAATAAATGCAAATTGTATGTTTAAGAGGAAGCCTCAATGTAGAAGAAACGAGAGCATACATTTGGAAGTGAAGAGTTCTCCCCTAAATCTCTAGCTAAAGAATAGTCTTTAAGTGGAAAAGAAGGCATTGACTTATAACAAATGTAAAATTGTTTCTAATATTGTCCAACAAACCTTGAACTAAAATTATATTTTTGTCTTGTTTAACAATAGAATGTAGGTTGTCATCAAGCCCCAAGTATCCTACTACAATTGACATGCCATCAACTAAGTCCCCCAATTTGTTGATAAATGTACAACCCTCCAGAATAGATAAGACAACACTGGACCACCTCAATCAAAGTGACCAATGATTTTTGAAGTCAGTGATATCAACTGTAAAAGTTGGTCAAACCTAGTGGCTGCATGGAGATACTGGAGTGTTGGGGGAGGATGTATTGCCAAGCCTAAAATATCAAAGTTTTGTCTCAGAAATAGTAGAAAATGTACATATATGTTATGACATTACACCTGCATTATGTTCCACTGTGCCTATATGAGTATCATTGCACCCATAGGTGTTACATTGCACCTATAGGTGTTGCATTGCACACATGGGTATTGCATTGCACTCATAAACATTTCATTCCACCCATGTACATCCCATTGCGTCTGAGATTCATTCCATTGCACCCATAAATGGTTAATTGTGCCCATATAAGTCTCATTATGCCCATGTATGTTCCATTGTGCCCATATAAGTTTTGTTGCACCCATATACATTCCATTGTTCCCTTATATGTTTTATTTCTTCCATGTATCTTCCATTGTGCTCATATACATTCCATTGCATTCATATATCTTCCATTAGCCTATATAGGTGTCATTGTGCCCATATATTTTTCATTGCATCCATATAGGTCCCATTGCACCCATGTACGTTCCATTGCGCCCATGTTCATCCCATTGCGCCCATATAAGTTCCACGGTGCAAATATAGGTTCCATTACACCCATAAATGTTTCATTGCACCCATATATGTTTTATTGCACCTATAAACATTTAATAGCACTACTGTTTGTCCCATTATGACAATGTACGTTCCATTACGCCCATATATGTTCCATTGAGCCCATATATGTTCCATTGCACCCATTTACATTCCATTATGCCCATATAGGTCCTAGTGCGCCCATGTACGTCCAATTGCGCCAATGCATGTTCTGTTGTGCCCATATAGGTTCCACTACACCCATATAGGTTCTAGTGCAACAAAAATGTTTCATTGCACCCATATAGGTTTCATTGCACCCTTAAACATTTCATTGCACCCATGATTCATTCTATTGCACCCATAAACGTTCATTGCACCCATAAACGTTCATTGCACCCATATAGGTTTGGTTTGGACCATGTCCATTGCGCCAACAATTTCTTTCCATTGCACTCATATACATCCCATTGCACCCATATATGTTTCATTACGCCCATATAGGTCTAGTTTGTGCCCATACGTGTTCCATTGCACCCATATATTCTTCATTGAACCCAAATAGGTTCAGTTTTCACCCATGTACATCCCACTGCTCCCAAGATTTCTTTCCATTACACCATATACGTCCCATTGCACCCATATTATGTTTCATTGTGCACATATATGTTCCATTGTGCCCGTATACATTATATTGTTCCCATATATGTTTCATTGCACCCATATATCTTCCATCAGGCTCATATAGGTCCTATTGTGCCCATATAGGTCTCGTTACGCCAATATAGGTTTCATTAAGATCGTTGTGCCTATATATGTTTTATTACGCCCTTATAAGTTCAATTTCACCAATATGTGTTCCATTGCACCTATATAGTTTCTAATGACTCCTACATTTTACTTTTTTGTAGTATATACAGTTGATGTGCCAAATTTTCCAAGAATAGTACACGAAAAGACTTGATCATTAAATGCCCATAATATTGGACACCAATACGTGTCATTCAATAGAAGGAAGTGATAACAGTAACATAGAAATGTACTTCACCAGGTGATTGGATGAATTAAAACCAAATGACAAACCCATAATGGTGGTTCACTCAAATTACCATTCCCATTTGCTGGAGATTTGCATGAAATGGAAAATGATGTTCCACTACAACAGTGCATGTTTATACCATGTGAAAAGAATTTCCCTCAACGTCTTCCATGGGATGCCCATGAAAAGGTGGCATGCCATATTGTAAGAAAATGAGCATCTCATCACATACTTAATGTATGCTTTCTTATATATTTCTTTTAAGACATTGCTTCTAATTCATTTGACAGGGCATGTGGCTGAAAGATTTCTTTGCACAACATTTGGGCCACAATGCAAATGAATGGAAAGTGCAACACTGTAGGGATAGACCACAACAACCACATGATAGCAATGATTGTGGACTATTCACTCTACATTGGATCAAAAGGATACCGGATGGACAACCAATTGTAGTGGATCAAACTACTGTTGAATATATTCATAGGTTGAGAGGGACATTTACAGTACAAATGTTGAGGGACAAGTGTAGTCGCATCAAAAAGTGAATAATCTGGTGTCAAAAAGTGAACAATTAGGTGCCTATTTTGTATGTGTAACTTAGCCCTAATGCTGAACATATTTTGGAACTATGTGTTAATGCGCCTAATTTCATGAGTGATGTAACATCCCTAACCTGCATTATAATCTAACCCTAGAAGTTTTGCCTAAATATGTAATTAAACACTTGTAATTATCTTTTAGCAGGTAATAAAAGCTCCTAAGGAACATATGTTTCCATTCCTGTCCCCTAGGAACAATGTTGTAGTATTGTTTTGCAATGCAGGTACCTATGTGCAATTATCCAGTTAAGAGGTTTAACTTGCAGAGTTCACAGGTTAATATGTACCCTTGATGATGAAACATCATAAGAGTGAATCTGATGAGGCATGATGGATTTTCCAAGCTTGGGCATTCAGATACATCTTGTGGAATGATCCTGGTGCTTAAAAACCCTAATTTGGAGTAAAGTGAAATTTACCCAAATTATGGGTGAAACTTGTAAAGTACACCTTCTATAGCATCTTATATGACTCTTGGCATCATTTAGAGTAGAAATGATGAAAGGAGCACATCAATGAATAAACATATGAAAAGAATGATCTTTGTAGTAGTTTCACCTAGTATGAGCATGAAGACCCTTCATATATGTATCCTAGTTGAAAGATGGCTTTCTTTACCCTTAGATCTTGAGTTTAGATGGGCTTTGCATAATCTTTGATGTCTTGGACGTGCCTTAGAAGAAAGGAAGGACTTAGATGAGAAATGGGATAAAGTAGAAGCTTTATGGAGAAATTTCACCCAAAATATATATACCACTTCCTTTGCAAGCAAAGGAACGTTTCTTTCATTCCCTCACTTATCCCCCTTGCTCAAACCAACTAAGGCAGAGCTCTGGAGCATAGGAGAATGACCAGGGAGTTCAAGGTAAGTTTGGATCATCCCTTTTGCTTGAATTCATGGAGGAAACTCGATTTCAAGGTTGAATTCATGGCTAGCTCACCTAGCTTTATCTTTCTAGCCATTCCTTTCCAACTTTTCCTTGGAGAATTCACCTTGGCCGACCTGTGGAGCTCAAAGACGCCATTAAAGACCTGAAGCTTGGAAGCTTGGAGCTCAAGGAACAAACTTTAGGCATGTTTTATAACTCTAAACCTTATGCTTTGATTATACATCTTTTTCTATGCATATAGTTGCTAGTTCTTCTTCTTCCATATCTTCCCTTGCATCCTTGCAAGCAAAATCGTGAAGAACTGCTACTTTTCTTGAGGTATAAGATAAGGGCGTTAATTCCTATGCTTATCCACGGATTTCCACTTTACCAAACGACCTCTACCAATTGCCCATACGGTTTACACAACCGTTTGGTGGGCAAACAGTTTCAGGGTCGTATGAAGGCAAACGGCCTTCAAGACCGTTTGGTCGCATTGAAAAAGCGATGACCGTATGGGAGTCTTGTTTATAATTATGTAGGTTAATCACCCACAAAATTTGAGGGGTTAACTCCAAAGTAATCGTGAGATATAAGCAAATCAATTAGCAAATCCAATTGAATTAAGTTCTGATTTTCAATCTGTTTAATTTTCCCTTTTTGGGCAAACGGTCTCAAGACCATTTAAGATGGTTGACCAAGCATTGAACGTTTGGGATTACTGTTCATAATGATGTTGATTAATGACTCACCAAATTTGATGGATTAATTCCAAACGAGTTATGAGTTGAAGGTTGATTAATAGGGCAAATCCTAATTGAAATCAGTGCTGAAATTCCAATGAGTTAATTAGTGATTTTGGGTTGATTAGCCCAAACGGTCTCAAGACCGTTTGAGGAATCATCCAAACGGTCTCAAGACCATTTGGGGATCACCCAAGACCGTTTAGAGGTCTGGGGTCAAGTATAGTTGACCAATTGAAGGTCAAAAGGTACCAAATCATATTGCAATTAAGTATTGATGTGATGATCAACTCAATAGATCAAACCTTGATGAATTTTCACCAGAGTCCAAAGGATGGATGGGAAAACGGTCTCAAGACCGTTTGGAACTCATCCAAACGGTCTCAAGACCGTTTGGTGTCAACCCAAGACCGTTTGGAGGTCTAGGGTTAAGGTAATTTGATCAATTGAGGGCCCAATTACAGTGGGTTATTGAAATAATCAAATTGCTGATTTGTGACTTAATTAAGGTTCAACCCCTATCAAATCAACTTAGATTTTGATGAATTCTTGGGCAAACGGTCTCAAGACCGTTTGGAGGTTATGCAAACGATCCCAAGACCGTTTGGGCCAAGTTTGAGCCCGATTGGAGGTCAATTGATGGGATCAACTTCGATTTGATTCACATTATTGAGTGTTGATGGTTGAATGTTTATAGACCTTAATTGAACTAACTCCAACCCTAATTGGATATCAATTGAGGATCAATTGAGTGACCAATTGGTTAAGGCTAACCCTAATTGTCTCAATTGATAAGTGGTTAGCAAGCTTGAGACCAATTGAAGGCTTCAACATAGGAAACCCTAATCGAGTTTACCCTTTGAATCACCTTGGAGGTCCATGCGATCTTGAGCTTTTAGGACCATACGACTTCAGGACCGAATGAGTTCATACGACTTCAGGACCGAATGAGTTCATACGACTTCAGGACCGAATGAGTTCATATGACTTCAGGACCGAATGAGTTCATACGACTTCGGGACCGAATGAGTTCAAACGACTTCAGGTCCGAATGAGCTCAAACGACTTCAGAAGTCAAACTATGACTAAACGGTCTTCACCCCATCTTGGGCAAATGACCTCAAGATCATTTAAGGGTAAACGGTCTTGAGTGTCATGCGGTCTTGAAGTCAACCAAAGCTAAACGGTCTACAACCTTAAACGATCTTAGGATCGTGTGAAGGTTGAAGGTGTGAAACCTATTGGGGACTCTTAAGGATAAGTCTGCCTAATGCCTTGAAGGCTTAGATGGTTTGATGGTTGTTCAACCTAAACCCTAATGATACCTAGGGACATTAAGGGTCAAGTGGTTAGTATATTAACCCATGTTATGATCAATGGTGAACTTTACCAAATTACCCTTATACCCTTGAAGGGTACAATTGAAGGATACCTTGTTTTAATCAAACCCTAATGTCTTGTTTTTGAAGACTTAGCTTATGTTGATCAATGAGGACTTAACCCAACCTGTCTTGGAGTGATGTAATCATTATCCACCACATGAGGGGAGAGAAAGTCACTACATGTTAGTGAGAGGAGAGAGAAAGTATCAAATATGATTGAAACTCAAGTAAAACACCTTCAATGTGTTTAATTGTGCACGATTAGGGTATGATCCACCTATGTGAGATCATGGAAACCCTAACTATGATAATTGATGAATCTTAACCTAACCTGAGAGCATCAAAGGTGATGTTTTCTCATACATTATGATGATATGAGTTCAATTAAATGTAATTTGAATAGTAAACCCTAACTTCAAGGGTGATGACATGTAATGTGCATAGTAAACCCTAATTCAAGGGTGATGACATGTAATGTGAATAGTAAACCCTAATTCAAGGGTGATGACATATAATGTGAATAGTAAGCCCTGATTCTAGGGTGAGGGCATGTAATGTGTGCCTTAAAACACTATTTGATGAAAACCAGGGAAACCTAGCTCTTGTAAGAGTAGGGAGATACAACTTCTTTAAATGAGTTATTTATTGTTATCAGTTGAATTGACCATGCAGGTTCCTATATGAGGATGATCATATCCAGGTATGGATGATGATGCTATATTCATTGAAAGCATGTTGTTAGCTTTATGAATAGTGATATATCCTGGTGCCTTGTTAGTGGCATCTTATGAGATTGATGGGATGTGAGAGCCATGAGTACCATCAAGGTCATGCTTAACAGATGACTTGTGATGAGAGAATTGAGAAATGGTAATTAATGTAAGTTAGACTTGTTACATTTAGTATCCTTCTTTCTTAGCTTCTATGCTAATGTTTAATGTTCAAGAACATGTATGTTATCTGATAAGTGATAACTTATGAGTTTGATAGGTTGAATGAGTCATGAGTAATATGCGCTGATGATCATCAAAGGTCATATTATTTAGATGACCAGATAAATAAGATGTTCTTGGTAATAATTGTTATAATTAGTCCAGGGGTTTGGACTCTCACTTTCCGGATTCTTAGTGATCAGATGTTTAGGGATTGATATCCCTATGTTAAATTATGAAATGTGATCCTAATATAGAATGTTACTATGTGAAATTCTATTACAAGATAATCCTATGAAAGGCTTAACTGCAGACTTATGGGTGATGAATGTAAATAACCCTTGTGTCACTTGAGTATGGTTAAGTATGATTTCATGTGTACTGATCATACAGTTATGTTGTGGATTTGGAATCATAACACCATGTAGGAAAGGGTATGGCTACAAGACATGATATCCCTTATTATAATGTCAGGTGATGGATATATGATCTAAGCCTGAAGAGAACCAGTGTGGTGATGATGGATTTATAATAAATAGATGTTATACATGTCCTTTTATTTCTAAAAGAAAAGTGATATGTGGGTTTATCTTAGAGATGCTTTGCTTCTAGTAGGAGGACTAGATTATAATCTGTGAAACATTGTTCTAACTACTCCTAAAATATATATGACTTCTTTGTGAACTGTTATTCTCTTATTATGTAATAATCATGTTTTTGGCGAAGAGTTATAAATCCCACTGGGACAATTATTTAAAATTGTCTCACCCCATAGATTTCAACTTTTTAGGTGGTCGCCAAGGACGAAGAGACCAATCTCCAGGTGACCAGTATCAGCAGCAGCAGCACCCGGAGCAGCAGTAAATCTCAGGTGGAGATTCAGACTGCTGAGTTATATAGGTAGATAGTCAGTCCTATGCGTCCTCTGTACTCTCAGGTCCTTGGAGTCATGGTCTGAGTTTTGATTCGTCTCTTGATATTTTGTAGCATGCTGTGTATAATTACTCAAGAAGTAATTAACAGAGATGTAAATAGTTTATCTTGAATCTATGAAAGGAGTTTTTATGGTTTCAATGTCTTATCTCAAAAAGTTTTAATTTCCGCTGATTTTTGGTATTCCGCTACTAAACGAATCGCTTCTGCTATGTTTACTTCGAAGTTCATGTGTTCATCTCGGATTTTGGAGATCAGAGCCCACAATTAGTGGTATCAGAGCTCTAGGTTCGCTGAGTCTACAGAGACATAGGACTTAGGATTTCGAGTCTATCCTTAGTGTTCCATCCTTATCTAATAGAATCTTCTGCTCCTTAGGAGAAGAAGATATATAGGAATGTCTGAGCCACATGAAGAGTATGTGGTGGAAAATAGCATTGCTACACCACAGGGAGGTGCAAGGCACCCAGAAATAGAGCAACCCTTACCTGAACAACCCAGGGAGCCACCCCAGTTTGACCCAGCTGAGATAGAAAACCCAGCTATCCATGCTTTATTTGATAAGTTTATGACAGCTATAACACACATAGAAGTTAGGGTGCCACCATCTGCACCTAGGTTACCAGCCCATCAGGAAGGTTATGGAGCCGGCAAGACTTTCGAGAGACTTCGCCGGGTGGGAGCCATAGACTATGCTGGTACATCTGACCCAGCAGATGCTGATCTATGGTTGACAGAGTTGGAAAAGGCTTTCAGGATCCTTGATATTCCTGAAGCTGAAAAGGTAAAACATGCGGTATACCTACTAAAAGGGAGTGCTGGTAATTGGTGGATGATAGAGGAGGATAAGAGACCAGGCGAAGAAATAGGATGGGAGGTTTTCCGACGAGAATTCGTCAATAGATACTTCCCTAAGACGTATCTAGATTGGAAGATCTCTCAATTTGAGAAGATCACACAAGGACATATGAATGTTAGCGAGTATGAAGCTAAGTTCATGGAGTTACTACGGTTCTGTCCACAGATGGCAATTAGTGATGAACAAAGAATTTGGCGTTTCGAAAAAGGATTGAACTCTGAACTAGCCACTCCTGTGTCTGCTCTAGAGAATAGAGAAAGGTTTGCCACATTTGTGGAGTCAGTGAGAAGGATAGAGAGGTCGGAAACCATGAAACAACAGACAAGTAGTAAGAAGATGTACACCCAGCCTCGAGAACAAAGGCCTGAAAGCTTTAAGAAACCAATATTTTTCTTACACCATCAACAATGTCAGGATTTCCTACCCAGACACAATGGGTGTCAAGTGGAAGTAGGAATCATAGTAGTATTCCAAGAGGATCTTCCGACATAGCATCAACATCGGTAACTGGATCGTATAGACACTTTGCACCCAGGATCTGTTACCTATGTAGACAACCAGGACACCTGGCAAAGGATTGTCCAGATAGGAATACAATAATGACTCAACCCCAAGGACAGAGTCTGCAAGGCTCAAAAGGGAGGCTCTATTATAATAGAGGACGTGGACAAACGTCCCATACAGGTCAGATGAAATAAGTTTTGTTTTAATATTACATATCAGGATTCTATGTGTTAAAAATATGTAATTTTGCTGCTTCTGAATTCCTTGACTAAGTCCTGGAAGAACACAAGGGAGATAAGAACTTGTATCTTACTCAGTATTCTTTAAAACAATTTATAATATCCCTTAACTGTGTATGAAAAGGATGAAATATAGATGTGATACCTGAAGAATAATCTAGTATGGTGAATTCGGTGTGTATAATGATATGAAGAACGAGGAATATGTTGATAAGTAAAATACATACTACCTAATCTCAATACTTATATACCCTGGCCAGGTATATAGTTATTGTAGATAAGGCAAGTATGAAACTCCTAGATTGTTATCTTTTGATTACTCTGATCAGGTAATTATTCTAAAACAATCTAGAGAGTATAAGGAAAAATTAAATGAGAAAAGCTAAGTGAATATGCTTAGTGAATATACTTAGTGAATACTTAGTGAATATACTCAGTGAATACTTAGTGAATATACTCAGTGAATAATTAGTGAATATGCTTAGTGAATATACTCAGTGAATACTTAGTGAATATGCTTAGTGAATATACTCAGTGAATACTTAGTGAATATGCTTAGTGAATATACTCAGTGAATACTTAGTGAATATGCTCAGTGAATATACTCAGTGAATACTTAGTGAATATGCTTAGTGAATATACTCAGTGAATATGCTCAGTGAATATACTCAGTGAATACTTAGTGAATATGCTCAGTGAATATACTCAGTGAATACTTAGTGAATATGCTCAGTGAATATACTCAGTGAATACTTAGTGAATATGCTCAGTGAACATACTCAGTGAATGCTTAGTGAATATACTCAGTGAAAATACTCAGTGAATACTTAGTGAATATACTCAGTGAACATACTCGGTGAATGCTTAGTGAATATACTCAGTGAATTTCCTCAGTGAATACTTAGTGAACAAACTTAGTGAATATACTTGGTGAATTTCCTCAGTAACTACTTAGTAAGCCTTTCTCAATGAACTCCTTCAGTGAAGCCCTTGAGACAATATACAGAGTAAATTATCAGTGTTAATGTATGTATATTCCTCTGTTGGTAAGAATTCTTGAGTGATATGAGAAGAATGTTCTTTTATGCTTTTTCCTTTCAAAAGTATGGACACATTATGTTAGGGGTTTATGCTTTACACAAGCATAAACAGTGATAAAGGATAATTAATGCAGGGACTTTGTGTGAATTACAGACCCATTATATCATCATAATGACTAATCTGTTCTTCCTTTTCCTGGGATTTCGAGGACGAAATCCTTGTTAGGGGTTTATAATTTGTAACATCCCTGACCTGGGTTATAACCTAACCCTAGAAGTTTTGCCTAAATATGTAATTAAACACTTGTAATTATCTTTTAGCAGGTAATAAAAGCTCCTAAGGAACATATGTTTCCATTCCTGTCCCCTAGGAACAATGTTGTAGTATTGTTTTGCAATGCAGGGACCTATGTGCAATTATCCAGTTAAGAGGTTTAACTTGCAGAGTTCACAGGTTAAGATGTACCCTTGATGATGAAACATCATAAGAGTGAATCTGATGAGGCATGATGGATTTTCCAAGCTTGGGCATTCAGATACAGCTTGTGGAATGATCCTGGTGCTTAAAAACCCTAATTTGGAGTAAAGTGCAATTTACCCAAATTATGGGTGAAACTTGTAAAGTACACCTTCTATAGCATCACTCTTGGCATCATTTAGAGTAGAAATGGTGAAAGGAGCACATCAATGAATAAACAGATGAAAAGAATGATCTTTGTAGTAGTTTCACCTAGTATGAGCATGAAGACCCTTCATATATGTATCCTAGTTGAAAGATGGCTTTCTTTACCCTTAGATCTTGAGTTTAGATGGGCTTTGCATAAGCTTTGATGTCTTGGACGTGCCTTAGAAGAAAGGAAGGACTTAGATGAGAAATGGGATAAAGTAGAAGCTTTATGGAGAAATTTCACCCAAAATATATATACCACTTCCTTTGCAAGCAAAGGAACGTTTCTTTCATTCCCTCACTTATCCCCCTTGCTCAAACCGACTAAGGAAGAGCTATGGAGCATAGGAGAACGACCAGGGAGTTCAAGGTAAGTTTGTATCATCCCTTTTGCTTGAATTCATGGAGGAAACTCGATTTCAAGGTTGAATTCATGGCTAGCTCACCTAGCTTTATCTTTCTAGCCATTCCTTTCCAACTTTTCCTTGGAGAATTCACCTTGGCCGACCTGTGGAGCTCAAAGACGCCATTAACAACCTGAATCTTGGAAGCTTGGAGCTCAAGGAACAACCTTTAGGCGGGTTTTATAACTCTAAACCTTATGCTTTGATTATACATCTTTTTCTATGCATATAGTTGCTAGTTCTTCTTCTTCCCTATCTTCCCTTGCATCCTTGCAAGCAAAATCGTGAAGAACTGCTACTTTTCTTGAGGTAGAAGATAAGGGCGTTAATTCCTATGCTTATCCATGGATTTCCACTTTACCAAACGACCTCTACCAATTGCCCATACGGTTTACACAACCGTTTGGTGGGCAAACAGTTTCAGGGTCGTATGAAGGAAAACGGCCTTCAAGACCCTTTGGTCGCGTTGACCAAGCGATGACCGTATGGGAGTCTTGTTTATAATTATGTAGGTTAATCACCCACAAAATTTGAGGGGTTAACACCAAAGTAATCGTGAGATATAAGCAAATCAATTAGCAAATCCAATTGAATTAAGTTCTGATTTTCAATATGTTTAATTTGCCCTTTTTGGGAAAACGGTCTCAAGACCGTTTAAGATGGTTGACCAAGCGTTGACCGTTTGGGATTACTGTTCATAATGATGTTGATTAATGACTCACCAAATTTGATGGATTAATTCCAAACGAGTTATGAGTTGAAGGTTGATTAATAGGGCAAATCCTAATTGAAATCAGTGCTGAAATTCCAATGAGTTAATTAGTGATTTTGGGTTGATTAGCCCAAACGGTCTCAAGACCGTTTGGGGAATCATCCAAACGGTCTCAAGACCGTTTGGGGATCACCCAAGACCGTTTAGAGGTCTGGGGTCAAGTATAGTTGACCAATTGAAGGTCCAAAGGTACCAAATCATATTGCAATTAAGTATTGATGTGATGATCAACTCAATAGATCAAACCTTGATGAATTTTCACCAGAGTCCAAAGGATGGATGGGCAAACGGTCTCAAGACCGTTTGGAACTCATCCAAACGGTCTCAAGACCGTTTGGTGTCAACCCAATACCGTTTGGAGGTCTAGGGTTAAGGTAATTTGATCAATTGAAGGCCCAATTACAGTGGGTTATTGAAATAATCAAATTGCTGATTTGTGACTTAATTAAGGTTCAACCCCTATCAAATCAACTTAGATTTTGATGAATTCTTGGGAAAACGGTCTCAAGACCGTTTGGAGGTTATCCAAATGATCCCAAGACCGTTTGGGCCAAGTTTGAGCCCGATTGGAGGTCAATTGATGGGATCAACTTCGATTTGATTCACATTATTGAGTGTTGATGGTTGAATGTTTATAGACCTTAATTGAACTAACTCCAACCCTAATTGGATATCAATTGAGGATCAATTGAGTGACCAATTGGTTAAGGCTAACCCTAATTGTCTCAATTGATAAGTGGTTAGCAAGCTTGAGACCAATTGAAGGCTTCAACATAGGAAACCCTAATCGAGTTTACCCTTTGAATCACCTTGGAGGTCCATGCGATCTTGAGCTTTTAGGACCATACGACTTCAGGACCGAATGAGTTCATACGACTTCAGGACCGAATAAGTTCATACGACTTCAGGACCGAATGAGTTCATACGACTTCAGGACCGAATGAGTTCATACGACTTCAGGACCGAATGAGTTCATACGACTTCGGGACCGAATGAGTTCAAACGACTTCAGGTCCGAATGAGCTCAAACGACTTCAGAAGTCAAACTATGACTAAACGGTCTTCACCCCATCTTGGGCAAACGACCTCAAGATCGTTTAAGGGTAAATGGTCTTGAGTGTCATGCGGTCTTGAAGTCAACCAAAGCTAAACGGTCTACAACCTTAAATGATCTCAGGATCATTTGAAGGTTGAAGGTGTGAAACCTATTGGGGACTCTTAAGGATAAGTCTGCCTAATGCCTTGAAGGCTTAGATGGTTTGATGGTTGTTCAACCTAAACCCTAATGATACCTAGGGACATTAAGGGTCACGTGGTTAGTATATTAACCCATGTTATGATCAATGGTGAACTTTACCAAATTACCCTTATACCCTTGAAGGGTACAATTGAAGGATACCTTGTTTTAATCAAACCCTAATGTCTTGTTTTTGAAGACTTAGCTTATGTTGATCAATGAGGACTTAACCCAACCTATCTTGGAGTGATGTAATCATTATCCACCACATGAGGGGAGAGAAAGTCACTACATGTTAGTGAGAGGAGAGAGAAAGTATCAAATATGATTGAAACTCAAGTAAAACACCTTCAATGTGTTTAATTGTGCACGATTAGGGTATGATCCACCTATGTGAGATCATGGAAACCCTAACTATGATAATTGATGAATCTTAACCTAACCTGAGAGCATCAAAGGTGATGTTTTCTCATACATGATCATGATATGAGTTCAATTCAATGTAATGTGAATAGTAAACCCTAACTTCAAGGGTGATGACATGTAATGTGCATAGTAAACCCTAATTCAAGGGTGATGACATGTAATGTGAATAGTAAACCCTAATTCAAGGGTGATGACATATAATGTGAATAGTAAGCCCTGATTCTAGGGTGAGGGCATGTAATGTGTGCCTTAAAACACTATTTGATGAAAACCAGGGAAACCTAGCTCTTGTAAGAGTAGGGAGATACAACTTCTTTAAATGAGTTATTTACTGTTATCAGTTGAATTGACCATGCAGGTTCCTATATGAGGATGATCATATCCAGGTATGGATGATGATGCTATATTCATTGAAAGCATGTTGTTAGCTTTATGAATAGTGATATATCCTGGTGCCTTGTTAGTGGCATCTTATGAGATTGATGGGCTGTGAGAGCCATGAGTACCATCAAGGTCATGCTTAACAGATGACTTGTGATGAGAGAATTGAGAAATGGTAATTGATGTAAGTTAGACTTGTTAAATTTTGTATCCTTCTTTCTTAGCTTCTATGCTAATGTTTAATGTTCAAGAACATGTATGTTATCTGATAAGTGATAACTTATGAGTTTGATAGGTTGAATGAGTCATGAGTAATATGCGCTGATGATCATCAAAGGTCATATTATTTAGATGACCAGATAAAATAAGATGTTCTTGGTAATAAATGTTATAATTAGTCCAGGGGTTTGGACTCTCACTTTCTGGATTCTTAGTGATAAGATGTTTAGGGATTGATATCCCTATGTTAAATTATGAAATGTGATCCTAATATAGAATGTTACTATGTAAAATTCTGTTACAAGATAATCCTATGAAAGGCTTAACTACAGACTTATGGGTGATGAATGTAAATAACCCTTGTGTCACTTGAGTATGGTTAAGTATGATTTCATGTGTACTAATCATACAGTTATGTTGTGGATTTGGAAACCTAACACCATGTAGGAAAGGGTATGGCTACAGGACATGATATCCCTTATTATAATGCCAGGTGATGGATATATGATCTAAGTCTGAAGAGAGCCAGTGTGGTGATGATGGATTTATAATAAATAGATGTTATACATGTCCTTTTATTTCTAAAAGAAAAGTGATATGTGGGTTTATCTTAGAGATGCTTTGCTTCTAGTAGGAGGACTAGATTACAATCTGTGAAACATTGTTCTAACTACTCCTAAAATGTATATGACTTCTTTGTGAACTGTTATTCTCTTATTATGTAATAATCATGTTTCTGGCGAAGAGTTATAACTCCCGCCGGGACAATTATTTAAAATTGTCTCACCCCATAGATTTGAACTTTTTAGGTGGTCGCCAAGGACGAAGGGACCAATCTCCAGGTGACCAGTATCAGCAGCAGCAACACCCGGAGCAGCAGTAAATCTCAGGTGGAGATTCAGACTGCTGAGTTATATAGGTAGATAGTCAGTCCTATGCGTCCTCTGTACTCTCAGGTCCTTGGAGTCATGGTCTGAGTTTTGATTCGTGTCTTGAGATTTTGTAGCATGCTATGTATAATTACTCAAGAAGTAATTAACAGAGATGTAAACAGTTTATCTTGAATCTATGAAAGGAGTTTTTATGGTTTCAATGTCTTATCTCAAAAAGTTTTAATTTCTGCTGATTTTTGGTATTCCGCTGCTAAACGAATCGCTTCCGCTATGTTTAGTTCGAAGTTCATGTGTTCATCTCAGATTTTGGAGATCAGAGCCCACAAGTGAACTATGTGTTGATGCACCCACGACATGTATATTTTGGAACTGTGTGTTGACGTGCCCACGTCATGTATAAATGTGCCCACTTTATTTATTAATTATATAAATGTTCCCACTTCATGAGTTAATATGCACATTCATGACTTCACTCGCCCTATTCATGGGCTTTCATAAGTCAACACACCCACTTGTTATGCCACTTCAATTATAAATATGTATACTAAATGAGTGAAAACACCCACTTCATGAGTTAATGCACCCACTCATTGCTTAACGTGCCCATTACATGCATCAATGCTCCACTTCGTGGGACCCATAAATTCATAAGTCAATACACCTACTGATTACTTACCGCACCAAATTCATGATTGAATGTGTTAATGTGCCCACTACACGATTTACTAAATAAGTCAAAACACCCACTAAATGTGTTAATGCACCCACTCATTGCGCCTACTTCAGTTATAAATCTGCCAACTTCATGCGTCAATGCGCATCAATGCGGACAATTAATGATTAATTGTGCTGACTAAATGAGTTAAAACACACACTTCATGAGATAATGCACCCACTTCAATAATAAATCTGCCTTCATGCGTCAATGTGGCCACTTCATGCGTTAATGCTCTCGATTAATGATTCATTGTGCAGACTAAATTAGTCAAAACACCCACTTCATGAGCTAATGCACCCAATTCAATTACAAATCTTCCCACATCATGCGTCAGTGCGTTCATGTGTCACTACGCCCAATAAATGATTCATTGCACTGACTAAATGAGTCAAAACACCCACTTCATGAGCTAATGCACTCACTCATGGATTAACGCACCCACTACATGCACCAATGCGACCACTTCATGGGACCCTTAACATACACAGAACATTAACCAAACATGCAAAAGACTTGAATCTGTCATGAAGATATTCACTAAACATACATAAAAATTTACAATGGTCAGTTACACTTAACATACAAAGTACTTGAATGATATTGCTTAGCATCTGAACATTCTTGTCACTATGCCTAGTTAATGAGTCAATGTACCCACTCTTAACTTACCGCACATACTTGATGCATCAATGCACCCACTTCATGAGACCCTTACAAAATAACTTAAAATACAGAAGACGTACACTTCACATATAAAAGACTTAAACACTACTTGTTTTGATGCTTCTTAGCTTTCAACATTCTCTCATCATATGACTTATACCTCTTTTTATGCAGTCGATCAACTTGACTCACCATATTTGGGTTTTGAATTCCTTCAACACTAGCAGATTCCCAAACCTATAATACGAATGTTACATCATTAATACAATTATAAAAATTGACCAGTCATATTACGATTTATTTGCATATAGAGAAAATTGCTACTTACACCATCCAATTGTCCTACGCCCCTTTTTATTTTCTCTAATCCTTTCATAATTAAATCAAATTCTCTTAATACATTGCATCTGTCTCACCCAATGACTGGAGGTTTTGTACAACATCATACCTATCCTCAGAGTTACTATATTCAACACTTACTATAGTTTCTGATTTTGTTAAAATTCGTTTGACATCCTCCCTCCATCTGTCAAACAAGTGATACTCCTCATTCAACTTGACAATACCAAGGAACATATACACAACAAACATGTGTCTACATATAATGCCCGATGATTCAAAAATTTAACAATGAAAAATTGCTCCAAGCTTTGATGTGTTATATACCAATTGAAATGACTTCAGTCGTGGAATAAAAACGTTAGAATCAATTTGTATCATCTTCCTCTAAAAAACCTTAAGGATATGCAATTCTCTGATTGTCATTTTATGAACTGTGTTGCAGTAAATGATTCCATGAAGCTCTATTTGAATTTCTTAAAAATGTCCACTGAGTACCATTCACCAAGTTGGCATTCCATTTCAAAAGTAATCTTCATTACAAGATTTTTGTGAATGCACTCGTAGTCTTCTTCAGATTCCTTCTTGAACTTCACACTAATAGTAAGTTCAAATTGTTCAATAATTTCTTTTAGAGTCATTCTTTCTCTAAAACAACCTTTTAAAAATGCATTGATTGATTCACTTCTTTGGTTGTAGACATTCCAGCCCAAAATGATGTTTTCACATAGCATGGCACCCACATCTTCCGAATAGAGCACATGTGAGACCCCTAACCTTGCTTAAAATGGTGAACAAGCTTAATTATCATAATTTAATTATTATAGCCTTAATATAACCTTGTGATATTCTTTGAAATCATAGGATAAGATTAGGTTTCAAATTTGGTCCAATTTGGACACTGTTTGTGCAAGTTATGTACGTTTTGGACTTTTCTGTAATTTACCTAATTGAAAGGTTTTATTTGCAATTTGTCACATTAATTATGTTTATTATATGTTATCTTATCATTCTTGAGCTTTTTGAGCCATGGGGAACCTATTTAAACCTTGGTTTGAAGGTGTTTTCCTCAAGGGTATTTTAGGGTTTACCCCTTCATGGATGAGTTACCTTTAGTAGCTATCAACTAATTAATTATTTGATTGGCTTGGAAATTCGACAAAGGAGAGATAATAAGGTCTATATGGATGGTGGGGGGCTGCTTGTTTGTGTGCTTGTATATTCTTAATATTTTAAGTACATGGACACATGGGGAAGCTACTTCTACACCTCATGCTTGCTTCCATCCTTATCCATGGGCTATATTTACCTCTTCCTTGCCCAAGTACAAAACTTTGCTTGCTTTCTCTTTCCTATAACTTGGAGCAACGACTCCACTCTGTTTTATGCAAAACCAAGTGCTCTAAGGTAGAAGACAACCCCTTTTTGGAGAAGAAGGTCTCCTAGAGCTCCATCTAGCCCCACCTAGGGTTTTCAAGATCATCTTCTAGGGATTTTGACCAAGGCAAGTTGTTTTCTTCCTTCCTTCTCCATTTCTATTGCTCTTCTCCTTCCTTAGACCTTCATCCAGGTCAGAACCTTGCTTTTCCATGGTAGAAATTGCACTAAAGCTAAAAAATCTTACCTTTCTTGCTCCTTATGCTTAGGGTTTGCTTTTTTGATGGAGAAAGGTGTTAGATGGACGAGTGCACATCTTATGATTAGATTTTCTACCCTAACTACTTGTGCTTTCTTTTTTTTGGGAGTTTATCTTCTAATTAGAGGTAAGTTTTATAACTTGCTCCATGTTTATTGCTTACTATAAGCTTGCTAGCTCATATTCTTGCTTTTAAATGATGATCCATGCACTAAAAAGCTATGCTTAACTTGTATTTCAATTTTTATAATGTTCCCTATTCTGATTTCAGTTCTAGATGAACATGTGATCATGTGTACATTATTCCTAAGGTATAATATTACTGGGTACAGGTTGGTTTGACAACCTATAGTGCTAAGCACCTATCAACCAATGGTCAATTTTAGGGTTTTAAGCTGATTTCTTCTATAAACCCCATGATTCGATGATGGTACCATTGCAACAACCCTGTGGTGTTGTCTTCATGAAAATTAATGGTGGTGACCAAGGGTGTCAACTGACGTTCATCCCTTAGGTCATGTTTTTGCCTAATTATTAGCTTAATGATCAACAAGTAAGTACCCTAATGATGCTATCAATCAATGGTGACATTATCTTAATATTCTATGGTGATTAATAAATATAGTGCTGATCTAACAACCTATGGTAACTTAATGGTCACTAGTGATGGTGGATCAGGTCTCCACAACTTATGGTGAGTTAATCATATAGTTGTATCATCAATTAAGCCTTAAACCAATGGTTTCTTGGGTCATTTGATGCAATGGTCGGACCTATACTCCAATTGATGGTTTTAATATATGAACTTGACCTAATGTTTAAGATCTAATGTTTCTTCATCCAATTAATTGTAATGATGCCTAAATGTAATATGTTGGTCCTAATAAAGTGATTAAAATGGTTTCCTTTATGAGATCAACTTAAGAAACTCATTTACTGATGGCTTGTTTTAAATAAACAATCGCTTGTGGGTTTTACCTTACTTTCAATGGAACTTTTTGTGTTGTTAATCAAGGGATGTATAGGGTTAGATGGTGAATCTTTATAGAGAAAAACTCAATGACTTCATATATGTTTTGTTCAAGATGTTTACTTATGTAAATGACCAATGGCTTTATCTTTTCAACATTTAATGGTTAGAAGTTGATGCCTCAATATTCCCATTGTTTTGGATGAAGTCTATAGTGTAATGTTATGATTATAATGATGAAAATTTAATGGTTCAATGCCTTGAACTTGTAGTGTTACCCTTGCCCTCGTATGATTATGATTGATAATCACCATAATGAATAAATGGGTAACCCTAATGAGGTATATCTTGTTATACATATCTTCAATATAACTAAATGATGGTAATTGGGTATGAATAGTCCTTGAATGATTAATACAATCATGGAGTACTCTTTTATTGTTGTTGAAACCCTGGTATGCTATAACTCGATGGTTACACCTTGATTTATGTGTTAGTTGATACTTGAGAATAGTATGGAATGTGATGGTGATGCTTCACCTTATGCATCCATGATCCAATGGGGATGTCGCGAGTTAGGGTTTGGGTATGAGTGTTGATTAGTAACATTACTATAATTTATCTTGTTGAACCTAACTCTAATGCAAATAGGTAAAGATGAGTATTCATTTTTAACCTTCTTATATGATGGCATGATGGTGAAATAATCTCCTTAATATGATCATAATCTTAATGCGTTAATTGGTGGTTATCATAGCCACATTGTTGATACTTTCTTATGCTAAACATGTGCATTATGAATATGATGAGGGTTAATCATATCTAGATTCCTTGCATGTTTATGTAATAACGGAATATTATTAATAAACCCTTCTATGATTGTTTATGAATATCTCCTACCTCATTAATGTAATATTGTGCTGGTCTGGTGTATTATATGTAAGTGATGTTGTTGATCCTTGCTATAAGGCATGGCATGACAATGATGATCTTGCAGGGAATAGTATGATGGTCTTAATGACCTTTGGGCATGGTTGAGACATGAATGAGGTGTAATCCTCTTGTGTTGATAAGGGTTGATACCCTGTAATATTGTGAAAAAGATTTATATCTTGTGATAGTATGATGACTAGTGTAGTCTCATGAATGACAAGTGAATAATATCATGTGATGATGAGATGAGAAATTGCGTTTTACATATTTTATAACTTTTAAAGTTGTGATACTTATATACTTTCTAGATATGAATTAGGGTTTGTATATCTGATTATTTGAAGCAGCCTTAATTCACCCAATTGGATATAACTAATCAAGTGAAACTCTAATCAGGTAGTGCTCTGTGCCATAGAACCATCTTCAGTGTCAGAACTTGCTAGATGGTGAAACAAGTATTCCTAAGGGAAACTCGAAGTGCATACTATTGAGTATGTGGGGGTGCTTGTCATCCTGACACCAAGTGTTTTGGGAGGATGGCTGCGGTCATACCTAGCCCACTTTTTGAGAATGACTTTGGTTGGGTCTCAGTGATTATAACATGATGTGATTAGAGGACAACTGCGGTTGTACCTTAGTGATTGGGTTTGAATACCCTAGATGCTAGGGCTGTGACCTATACCAAGGTGGGCTAGTTACATGACTTATGTCACTGTTTTGCAGTTTGACTATATGTCACTATAGTGCAGACTCGTACGGAATGAGTATGGAGAAGATCTTAGAGTCTGGCTCTTCCTAGATCCTATATGGAACTAATTGTGACCAAACAGTGGTCAGTTGGACTTTGAGTGGTATGACTCAAACTCTCTAGGGCATAATAAAAGATGTAATATAGATGTGTAGCATATTTGTTTAGGGTTATTCATGATGTTTCATATTGGATGATAACCATTGTTTGTTATATTTACATAAAGATGATGCTTAGTGCAATTAAGAGATAGTAGATATACTTAGGTTCTGGATATGCTTAAGATTGTAGATGCATACATATAGTAGCTATGCTTATGTTGATAACTATACTACTATTGCTGATTATAATCATGATGCTAGCTATCTCATGTTGTTAGTTATGTTTAGCATGCTAGCCATGCCTTTGTAACTAGAGATGCATATACTGCTAATCATGCTTAACCAGATGGTTGTGCTTATGTTGTATCTCTTCTTATGATGTTGATATGTTCAACCTGTTAGACATGCTGATGATGTTATCTATGCATATGATACTAGACTTATTCATGATGTTAGAGATGCTCATGCTGCTAGACTCCTTATACTGTTAATAGGGTTATGAGAATAGTCTGACTAATGAAGATAGTTATTATATGCTCATTTATGTATTTTTTTAATCATCAGTGTTTTTGAGCTTATTTGTTATATATGATTAAACTACTTAAATTGTCTCATTACCTAAAAATGTTGGAATCAATAAACTTTGTTGGAGGTTATATCTGTTGCTGGGACATGGGTCTCACCCTTGTGGTTTGCCACATTTTTTTAGGTAATCGGAAGTGACGACAATAGAACCGTGGAAGTAAAGAGGACCTATAGTAATGAATCCTTGAGAAAGTTAATTAGATGTCTAGTGTGTCCTCGAGTCCCCCCTGTACTCTCAGGTCTGGGCAGGAAAAGTTTGTATATGGTGTTTCAAACAAATCAGACTTTTGTTAGCATACTAATGCTTTTTGTGTGGCATATATGAATATTATTCTCCTGTGTATATATGTTGTGGCTAAGATGATAGAATAATTTATATCAAATTCTTGTGATATTATGGATACAAGAAAGATATTGGGATGTTATGCAAATCTTTCTGAGTGGGTGTTGATGTTGAAACCGGTTTTAATTTACCCATACTTTTGGGTATGTGATTAATTAGTGATCAATTGTATTTTATGTTTTGAGTAATCCCATTTAGTGTAACAAGTTCTTATAGTACATATGTTGGACCCATCTATTTTGTTGTAAGTTGTGCAAATTTACCAATTTAGTACACCAATTTTCAAAATCAATTGTAGTTATCAAGTCATATATGGCTCCTTTTATAGCCTTACATGCTCGTTTGGAATTTTCAAACTTCTACCGTAGCTTCTTAATTATGTGCCACAAAGACAATCTATGTATGGTAGTGGGAAACACTTTGGCTATAACATTGATAATGGATTGAACTTGGTATGTTATTATGCCTTTAGGATGGACACTTGACGATTTAAGTAGTAATATATAAAAACATAAATGAACAAATTTTGAGCAATTTATAACCAAATTTAAGTCGTTTTCATTCCTCCCATGCATGACAACCAAGTTTTGAATAACCATACATAATTTTGCGTTGTTTATTTGCATAGAAGACCACAATCGAGCAACATTGTTTGACCATAATGGTTGACACCCACAAAAGGAGAAAATGACATCTTGTATTTGTTGGTGAGATATGTATTATCGAACGATACAACACCACCAAAGTACTTGCAGGAAGATCTTTTTCTAGAATCAGTCCATAAAACATTCTTTAAAACACCACACTCATCCACATCCATCATGTAGAAGAAGTTAGGATGGGTACACTGCATGTTTATGGAGTACTCCTACATTTCTTTGGCGTCTCCTTTGTCAAGCTTTATTCTCCTAGACCGAGTTAATAGATTCCTTGCATCCCTCTTTGCAAATGTTAGATTGGTACTCCACCAGCTTCAACAACAAGTGAAACCATCATCTGAGATGTGGATATACTGGCCTGGTCATTAATTAGAAGCCTTCTCTGATGCATCAAAGAGATGGTCCTCATGGACGGTAAAAGTTACACATGATCTACTCCAAGCATAACATGATTGTGGTTATCATTATAGTGGGAAATCATATAAAACTCGTTCTTTACATGGATAATAATGTGAGCAGGGCAATTCACTCTAGCACTACACCTCTAAGCCATACTATCAATACTTTGCATAGTTTCCCCTTTTTTTACACAAACCATCTTTAGCTTAGATATTTCGCCCTTTCTGTTCTTACCAGCACTACAAACTCTAACACCAAAGACACGAGAAATACCAAAACTTTTATGAAAATCGTTCACTTCACCAAGAGTAGCAAAAATCATTCCAACAGTAGGAATACTCAGATCTACAACAAAAGAGAATGAATACCATTTAGTATTCAAACAACAAGAACATCATTTAGCATACTAATGATGTGCCCACTAATGGTTCCAAAGCGCCCACTGAGTGTACTACTATTCCCACAAAGTTGCTAATGCACATAGTTTGTTTTCCGTTGTGCCTGCAAAATGTGACAATGCACCTAAGGTATGTTCATTTAGTATTAAAACAACAAGAACATTATGTGTCCACAAATGGTTCCAAAGCACCCACTTAGTATACTAACACACCCAAAAAGTTGCTAAAGTGTCCACTTGGTGTACTAATGCACCCATTTAGTGTACTAATGTGCCCACAAATTTGCTAATGCCCATATTTTATTGTCCATTGCGCCCGCAAAATGTGCCAATTCACCTAAGGCATGTTCATTTAGTATTCAAACAATAAGAACATCATGCTCCCACAAATGGTTCTAAAGTGCCCACTTAGTGTACTAACGCGCCCAAAAAGTTGCTAAAGCGCCCACTTTGTGTACTGATGTGCCCACTTAGTGTACTAATGCGCCCACAAAGTTGCTAATGCGCATAATTTGTTTTCCATTATGTCCACAAAATGTGTCAATGCACCTAAGGTATGTTTATTTAGTATTCAAACAACAAGAACATCATTTAGCATGTGCCCACAAATGGTTCCAAAGTGCCCATTTAGTGTACTAATGCACTCACCAAGTTGCTAAAGCGCCCACTTGGTGTACTAATGTGCCCACTTAGTGTACTAATGCGCCCACAAAGTTGCTAATGTGCATAGTTTGTTTTCCATTACGCCCACAAAATGTGCCAATGCACCTAATGTATGTTCATTTAGTATTTATTGCAGTTCAAAACGTGTGCGAATGCGCCTAAGGTGTGTTCATTGCCCCCCTTTGAAAGTTTGTGTTTCATTGCACCCGTGTTGTATTTCATGCACCCACTTATGTGCTAATGCGCCTACTTTCGTAAAGCCCATTAGCATTCATTTTTCCCACTAATTGTGTTCTATTACGCCCACTAAGGGCATGTTAAATAGCTATTATTTATTATTCAATGCACGTAGTTCATGTTTTTAGGTGCCATGGTGTTCACTTGTAGAATTACTTAATACTGCATACTTAACAACGAGCATTTAGTATTCAATGATAATGAGCATTACAGAGTGCATCTATTTGATGTTGAATTGCGCTGATAAAAGTATTAGTTATTGATGTCCAACCTTGATCAGTAGGGAATTCTTCTTCCTCTTGTGCATGTGGTAAGTTAAGATCAAATTCTACAATAGGATATTCTTGTTCTACGTCATGTTCTTCTCAACTACATCTTTCTCTTGTAAATATTCTTTAGATTCATCATTAAATTCTTCTGCATCTACATCTTCCTCTTGTAAGTATTCTTCAGATTCTCCATCACTTGTGTCATTGATTTCCTCAGAAGAATAATTTTCCTCATAATCACTTCCAAGTTCAATATTTACTAAAAAATTCAATTTAAAAGATGTATGAGACTATAAAGGGGTTATATTGAAAAAAATTATATTCTTATAAAAGTAATAAATGAGGAACAACATTTACGTACAAGTTACCTATTTCAAACTCCATTTTATCTCCACCAATGATCAATGAAGTAATAAATGAAGAGGAACAAGAAGAACTACAAAGAGGATATAATGGGAAGAAGAACAATTAGGTGGGGAGGAATGAAGATTTAATGGTCTCCAAAATCCAAATTCTCCTCTCAAAATTGTCAAACAATGTAGCAATCTGAGTTTTCCTCTTAAATGTGTCAATCAATGCATTAGTGGGGAATGAAAGACGTTGTATTTTGGTGTAAACAATCCGTCAAGTACGAAATACTTACATGGGAAGTAAAGGTGTTGGGTTATTTTTTCACAATAAAATATGATGAACATTAGATTCTGAATTAAATAGGTCATATGATGTTGTAGTGCCAAAAAAATAGAGTTACGCTACACACAGTCCCCCTTACACCCGGGTTCCCACCCATTTTTTGGGAAAATACATCTGCAGCATTTGCAGTTGTCTTTGTATTAATACTCATGCAAAGTCCATGCAAAGTCCATGCAACAATATGTCTCTCCACTCTTCTCTCCAGAGTATTAATACTCATGCAAAGTCCATGCAAAGTCCATGCAAAGTGTATTAATTCGTTTTTTCTCTTGTAATTATTCTCTCTCGTTCTAATCCACCCACCTGCATTCCCGTATTAGTACAGTACCTACGGAATCCAATAACAACATTGATATGGAAGCATAAGTACAGTACCTACGAAATCCAGTAGTAACATTTGTCATCTGGACATAAGTACAGTACCTACGGAATCCATACAAAATAAGTACAGTACCCACTTGTTAATTCTAACTCAGTTTTTTCAAACATAAGTACATTATTTACCAAATTATGAAACCAAACATAAGTACAGTACTTAACAAATTACAAAATCAAGCATAATTGTATAACTGATCTGGAAGCATAAGTACAGTACCTACGGAATCCAATAACAACATTTTTCGCCCGGACATAATTTTTTTACAAAAATGTAGTGCACATCTGGTCCATAATCAACTATAAAATGCATCTATAAGTATTGTACCCAATTATTAATTTTCAACCCAGTTTGTCAAATATAAGTACAATACCTCTCAAATTCATTTGTGAATGTATATGTATTTATTGTAGGTACAGTACTTACATAATCTGCAGTGGGGATAAATATGCAATAGAATTTTTTTGTAAGCTATAGTGAATTGATATCTGCCATTTGCATGAATGTTGGATTGAGTAGGTGACGAGATAATTATTTCATGCATCCTTTTTGCATGTAAAAACATGCAGAATCGCTGCTGCAGATATCCATTTAATTGTGCATGCGGCAGCAGAAGTTAGTGGGCGTGGCAGTGGGCTGGCGCAGCAGCTGGTGGGAGCAGGAGTTGGTGAGTCCCGATGTCCGGGTAGGTGGCCGGGTATGTGGGGTGTTATGTGTAGAATTTTTCAAAAAATAGCCATCGGCTGTTACATTAGACCGTTGTGTTAATTTTTTCCTTCAAAAACCATCGTTGCCAACCCGTTCCCCCCTTAATTGTATCACTCAGAGCAGTTATTGCACCAGGATATTAGATTTCAACACTGAGGAAAAAAAGTCAAAGCAGAAAACCCGTTCGTTTTCCCCTTAATTGGGTCATTCAAAGCATTTATTGCAAGTTGGCAAGAATCGAAGCGCTGCTTAGGGCCTGTTTGGTAGGGTGTAGCCGGATGACAAAGTGCGTGTTTAATGTACATTTTTACATTGTGAACTCACACAACTGCACCCTACTACATCCAACCAAACTAGCCCTTAATTGCAAACGCACTTGACCGGTCCTCCTGCCACGCCCTGGCTAGTCTCCAGATGTCACAGATAAAAATCAGCCGAAAATGTGGCCCTGTCACTGGAAAACCGCCCAGAGTGCCGCGTTAAAACGCAAGTTATACCCTGGTGCGCGTCCCGGAGCCATTTTGGTTCTACTTTCGCATTGTATAATGTTGGGCCACGCGACTGCGGTGCCATTGTCATGATCAAGTAATCGAAGAAACAAGCTGCAGTGGCGGCGTGGGCCACCGTGTCCTGCCTGTTGATATGGTTGGCTAGCTACCCGATTCACGTTTCAGACCTCCTCGTCGTCTCGAGGGAAAAGGACAGCCAACTAGTGACACTAAATTCGTGGGTTGGATGTGGCGCAAGAAGTAGACGTGGTTTACAGGACAAGCGGCAAGTAGTATCATGGGGATAGTTGGGACCGACCGACCGACTGAGCGGTGGCATACAGCTGCGTCGCATGCTAGTTGGACGGATCTTGAAGAATTCATTAAGTCTAAAGTACTTAACCTGTATCGACAATTAGCTGACAAACTCTTGCGAACCACCGGTGTTAGCTCCGCAAACTACATGGCTAATAAGTGATGATCCTATTATTAGTACATTAACAACGAAAACAAAAATAAACTAGGGGGGCTGAAATCATATATGTGTACATTTTAGCACAGAGGAGGGCTGAGTCAAAAATGTTGTCCTCATTGAGAATGAAACATGCATCATTTGCTTTAAAAATCAAGCTATATACCACTCCATCTAGTCCAATTCTTTGAAGTTTATACGTAGTTAATGTATTTATTTATACTTTAAGCTATACTTAATATTAAAAAGATAACTATTTGTATTAGTTTTTTTGGGGGAGGGGGGGCTAAAGCCCCGGTAGCCTCCACAAGCACTAAAGCAGCTGAAGCAGCTAAGGCAATATATGGGTGGGCATGTGAGATGGGTGATCGTCATTATTATGTATCACCAATAATTTAACTGCTTTTGTGGTTACACTTATTATATACCCCACCTCCAGGTGTCAGCAACCATCCAGTCAGCACTTGAATAAACGGCTACAGAATGGTTCTACTCTTTGACTAATCTATAATTCCGTTACTTGCTGGCCTCGATCGTCATGCCGACACTGCGACAGCAAACGGTAAAAAGACCAGGTGGAGGGTACATGTTGACGGTGACTATATGAACCAGCAGCAATGCAGCATCCGCATGGTTTTGTTGTAGCTATATTGGTGGAACGGGACGAATAGGAAGTAGGTCTGCCGCACCTGCAAGCGTCACTCACCACACGTCCAAGTGACACTTGCAGGTGTTTGATTTTGATGGCAACCCTACACTACATCATCACTCCTGCTCATCACATGTAATCATAATAAAAGAAGACCATCATTTGGCCCATTGAAATATACTGATGTATACGTTGTCCAAACGCTAAAATGAGACGTATACATATACTTCATTTGGGACAATTTGTTTCTAAAAGAAGGATGCTCGGTCTAGGGGTCATCTTTACAAGGGCATACAACTGGGAAGAAATGAGAAATATGCCTCAGTTGGGAACAAAATAAATCCTATGCTTATTTTCTTTCTTTATGAGGGTCTACTTCCAGGAGATAACGACGAATAACCTTTATGAAGGATAGAGTACCCGGAAGTTTTTCTGTCTCTTCAGTTATTTTTCTTGTTAACGGTAACTAGATGGTATTAGATAACAATAAGCCATTCGTCATCTACATTGACAATTGGCTCGACCCATAAATTTGGGTACAAAGGAACACACTTACAAAAATATGACTGGAAACGGATACAACGCTTGTGGCCATATTCCATGTATTCGCGCAGACAAAACAAAATCCATTCTCGGTCATGTGAATTCTATAAGTATTGTCATTAGATGTTGTCTTTATATAAAATAAGTACTGCATTTGTATAGAGTAAGTATTGTTGCAAAAATGTGTACTTTGGTATTTACAAGAGAGTATTGTGTCATGTTTTCTTGGGATAGTACACATATTTTGGTGTCTTGTTGATATAATTACACAGTGATAAAAAAGAGTATTGTTTATGGGTATGATCACAAGTAATTGGTATTGCGTTCTTGTAAAATAAACATTATTAAAAAAATAGTGCATTTCATAAATAAGAATGTTGCATGTAATATAAAGGAGTACTTCTTTATAAGGTAGATTATTACTCCATTAAAAGAAGGTCCACAAAACTATAGGGGAGAGACAATACCGTATATGTTAAGAAAGTTACAAAAAGTGTAGGGAAAGGACAAAAAAATGGTATACTATACAAATGGACAACACTACAAAATTACATTGTCTAAAAATCAGATGATCCATATTAAGTCTCATTCTAGGTTTCCACTCGAGATCCCATTTCAGACTATTTATAATCTTATCAAAAGTCCTCAGTGTGTCACACTTAGTTCTCCCATGCATTCTCCTATCTCTCTCCTACCAGATATGATAACAAACCCTAGAAAAGAACACACCAACCAAGGGTTGCATACTAACCTTCACCCTAGATTTCTTCTTAATCTAGTGTATGCACTCATCAATATTCATTGGAGGATTGCACCCTAGCCAAATTTAAGATTGATCATGCACCATGGTAGTAGCTATACATGCACTAGAAGAAAAGGTGTGTCTTGTTCTCCATCTCCTCTTTACATAAGACATGAATGGAATCAATGTCCAACCCTATCTTCTCACTTAGTCAAAAGTGGGTAGTTTGCCCATAATACACCTATACTAGCACAAGATCCATCTAGGAGTATATCAATTATTCCACATAATTTCATCCCAAGTTACCTAGGTCAACTGGTAATAGATCTTCCATGGACATGCCCTTCATTATTTAGGATCCAACAACCACTATGGAGCATATATTCATGTCGAGTATCATTTCATATATACACCATATTGTTCCAGATCATGAAGCAATCAGCCTTGTGCACATGAAATCCGGTATGCATATCATATCTTCCAACCATCCATTTCTTCCAGGAAGAAGAATTGCTTCCCAGGAAGGTAGTGATTGTCTTCAATGTAACAACTTTAGCCATATCAATAGGGTCAAGGATGCTGAGAACTCATCCACGGTTAGGTTTTACAATTGTGTTCCAAGAAACAACATGGAACCCTCCCCTCCAAATAAATCCACCCATGATGAACTTGATTTTTTCAAGAATGAATAGTGCTAGCTCTTCTTGCACTAGTACAAGAATGATATGTAGCGTCGGTTTTTTTAAGCCTGTAGCGTCGCTTTATAACCGACCCCTAAGTGGCCGTCGCTATAGAATTTGTTCTATAGCGTCGATTTTCTTGACCAAAGAAAATCGACCCTACAGAGTAAACACTGATGCAAGATGTTGTAAAAAATCTGACCCAAGCGAGAAAGAAGAGCTTGTAAGGTCGGTTATTCCAAAAAAACCGATCCTGTAAACGGTCTCGGTCGAGAAATATTTCGACTGAGATTATTTAAAGCGAGAAAGAAGAGCATGTAAGGTCAGTTATTCCAAAAAAGTTGACCCTGTCAACTATCTCGGTCGAGAAATATTTCAACCGAGATTATTTCGGTCGAGAAAATTGTCGACCAAGAAAGTACTATCTAAAGCATCAGAGATTTATTCAGTTGAGAAATGTGTCAAACGATAGACCTTCGGTAGAGAAAATTGTCGACCGAAAAGATTTTAGTCAACAAAACTGTCGACCGAGGATTGTCTGAAGTGGTTTCTGGAGCTCAATCTTGACCTTATAGCGTCGGTTTTCTTAAAAAAATTGACCTTATAGAGGACTTATTAGATCGGTTATTTAATAGAATTGATGCTAGAAGGTATACAGATTGAGCTTGATAACTAGACCTCTAGGGTCAGTTATTTAAGAAAACCGATGCTAGAAGTTACAATTTTTTAAAAAAAATCTACAAAAACAGAAACAGAATAGAAGAACAAGAAGATTCATATATTTTGGGAGAGGGGAGCATTGATGCTCAACCGTCACCATTCCAAATCACACATTCATAACAAAAATGATTCATATTTAGTTGAGTTACACATAATCACATCATAATTTACAAAATGATAGATTGTATGTTTGAGATGATATTAAACAGATACAAATGCAAATATGAAAGAGTTCGAAAACCACATACATAAATGGAGATGAAATATTCAATCTAATGCTATATTGACTTCATTTAGAAAAGCATCTGATCACTCTTCTCAGAATTTATTTAAGTCCTCAGGTGTGTAAGGCTGAGTTGTAAAGATCTGTAATAGAAAATACACATGCTAATATTTTATAAAATGACTACAACTCACTTGTAAATTTATGGTGTTATTCTTTATTACCTGATCTATAGTCTGAATGTCATGGGATGCTTGATTGTCAATAGCTTGTATACATTTCATTACATAGTAGTCACAAACCCAGTCATTATTTTGTATAGGACACTACAAATAAAAAATTATACTTAATGTTAGTAAACTACTATAAACAAAGTTGAGATAAAACTATAAGAGTTGACATATAAGAGTTGAAAATTAATTCATATAAGACTAAGAAATTGTCAAAGTAGATACCTTGATATTTTTCAAACTCAATGTCTTTAATTTTGTGGGTTTTTGTCCTCCAGCTTCACGAAAAGCCTTTATACCCCTATCAATTAAATGATAGTTGGTAAAATAGAAATTCTAAATAGAAATATCATGTTGAAGCATTGACTAAATTTATACTTACTCCATAGATGGCAATTTTAATTTGTGACCCCTTGTTGTTTTTCCCATTGGGTCAAGATAATAAAGAGACATCAATTTTGGGACAATCACCACTAATTCCCAATGTCTAGCTCTGAGAAGGAATAAAATAAACATTAAAATAAATAATTTTATTCATTATTAAAATTATATTGAATAATAATATTTATTGGATGTTAAAAGGAATTAGGATAATTTCCTTCCCCACACTAGCAAAATATTTGAATGCAGTAGAGAAGTACTCATTCACATCCTCAATATGTGTCTCCACTTGACTAGTGATTGAAGGAACTAAGAATCCAACATTCCTTATATCAAAGTTTTTGGCCTCGGTATATAAATGGTTGTAAAACATTTGTAATTATTTCCATATATAGAAATTGGATAAATTGTGTATTGGAATTTTCTATATTGATAGATCCTTACCTTATCCATACTTCTATTATCGAAGTACTCAGCCAATCATACTGGAACAACTCTATAATATCATTAAGAAAAATATAATTGTCAAAGTCCCTCCCAGTTACATCTTCTGTTAAATTGATCAACATTTGTAATCCAGAGCTTTGGTTGACTAAGTATCGACACAAACATTTACATTTACTTCCCAACTCGTCGAATGTGGATTCTAGAATAAAAGATCGTTGTGCAAACCTATTAATTAAATTACATACTTATATTACACGAGTTCATATATGCAGCCAAATATGAAAAATATGGTAGAATTTAGGTATACCTTGCCATTGATAACCAAGTGTCTAGGCCAACCCACCATAGCACCCTCAGCTTCTTCAACTATACTATATTCAGGATTAGGTATGGGTAGTGGTTTGTCCCCCATTCCGTCATACACAAGATGGATGGATACACGACAAATGTCATCAGTAATTTGTTGCCAATGCAATGTACCACCAAGGTTGTATATCTTGCCCGTTGCCACAATATTATATTCTAGAACCTCCACTGCAAGTTTACAGTTCATAACAACCTAGAATTGAAATAATATAAGTTATATACAAAGTGGTAAACTAGACACCTATTACAACTATATATATAATATCATATATATATCATACTAATAGCACAACATATAGAACAAAAACTTACTACAGATTGTTGTGGTGGGTCATTACGAGTGCTCCCATGACCTTCTACAACTGGAGCATGGGCTTGTACCTCATCACTTGAGAGATGCACAATATGAATAGGTTGAGAAGGTTGAGTAGGTTGAAATGAAGACATTATTTCTTTTACTTTCTGTACTACTAATGCTTCAACCTCCTCTTGTGTAAGACCTCCTGCACGACCTCTTTTAGATTGTGAAGGGCCAAAATAAGACTTGAATCCTATGCCAGCTCCTAATCCCCTAACACGGCCAAGATGCTCCTTCATACTAAGAGCAACTGATAGTTCATCCATGTGGCTAGTTGGGATGAACTTTCCTTTCTTCTTTTGCTCGTGGAGATCAGTCTATTCATAGTTAATAAAAATATTAAATCACTATATCAATTAGATATAAATAAATCTAAGTTTGTGGGATTTACTCTTTACTTAGTTGGGATAAACCTACCATTTTTTGTGCCATCTCCTTAGTTGCAGGGTTGACAATTTCACCTACTCGATTCTTTCTAGCATCAATCTACTACAAGTGTCGGGGTGGACACTCAGTTTGATTTGTACTAGACTCTTCTCTAGAAGAGAGTTGCTTCTCTTATAGTTGGCAGCAGAAGGCATAACCACCAGGCCCCAAGTGATGGTCATGCACATTTTTGGCCCGTCTTTCCTTTTGGGCATGGTGAATAGCCTAATCATTTAAAATGAGGTATTGCAATTTAGACTTGGCAAACATATATAAAAAGATTCACCTCCTTAATTGTATAAAATTAAAAATCCATACAATACATCACAATCTTTATTACCTGAAGTTGTTCCGATTTCCTAGCTTCAACAAATCTTTCCCACACCTCAGGATCTATAAAAATATATACATATGTTGCTTTCTTCTTTTGTTTAGGATTATCCATAAATTCCCTTGTGAGATATGTCTTAAAAGCCCTCCATCATACACCGCAACGTTGTAGCATTTTTTTCTTGTGATCTTTTTCATTTAGATGAAAAACACCCTATACATACAAAAGAAGCAATAATGTTGTTTTAAAAAGGAATTAATTCCAAGCAAACTAAATTAGAATCAATAAACAAAAAACATATTAATATAATATCACTTCCACTCACAGATATATCTTTCCATTGGAGGTCTTTTAAGGCATTAGAAACATCATGCCAATTTTCTATATCTATTGCCACCTTACTGTGCGCGATCACCCCTATATAATGCTTGAAAGCACTAGCATGTTCCCCAATAGGTGCTCCTATCATATCAAACTGGACTGCCAATTTCTCCCCTTTGGGCCTGAGCTCCTGCAGCCTACGCATCAATGTGGGACCTCTACTTTTCTTAGGATCACCACTACCATCCTCATGGTGCTCATGCTCAGAATGTTCATCTTCACTTGCCATTTTAGAACCTGCAAGTATACATGATAAAAGAAACATAAGTGATAATAAAATCACAAGTGGTTGAATGATATATGATGTACATTTAAAATATTATGTGCTTGAATGATAATAAAATAAATAATTCAAAGAATACATGCCTCTAGTATTGGTTGAGTTGTTAGTCAAGTAAAATTCCTTCAGTATGGTTATGCCATTTATAGTATTCATCAGTGTTATATTCAACATTTACACTTGGCAAACCAACTGAGAATGGGCTAGAATCATCATACTTTTTGTAGTATTCTTCTTCATTTATAGGATCTACAGTAAACTATCTTTTTCCATGAAGAACGACAGACCAATTTTTATTTGCCGGGTCATCAATATAGAATACTTGTTTTTCTTGGTATGCCATGATGAATGGCTCATCTTTCTCACCAATCTTTTCAAAATCAACCAATTTGAAACCGAACTCATCCACTAAAACTCCTTTGTTGTTGTCAACCCAATTACACCTAAAGATAGGAACTCTAAAATTTGTATAGTCCAATTCCCATATGTCTTCAATGATGTTGTAATATGACATCTCAGCTTCACGTGGCCTTTTATCTTTGGCACTAGCAAAATACAACGAACAAGCTTGAACAGTGACCCCACTATTTTGGAGTACACTACTTTCATCTTGACGCTTTGTGTAGTATGAAAATCTATTTATGTCATATCCTTCATATGACATGACATCCATTTTTGGCTTAAAGGCGAGCCATTTTATGTTCTCAGCAACATTATTCGGTGATTCAGATAGTTGATTAAAGACTTTCTCTTCAAACCACCTAATAAATGTTCGATTATGCTCTCTTGCAAGCCACATTGAACTGGATCGTGGATGATATCTCTTGATAAGATCATTGTGTTCTGTGATGTAGCTACTAACTTCATCGATGTTGTGTAAAATATACAAATGTGCTTGTTCCCACAACTCACGATTGATTCCTTTCACTTGTCCTCCCAGAGTTCCTTTGCCACAATAATATTCAGTGTGATGGGAATTTTTTAGATCCCTAGAAGTTTCATTGCAATTCAAAAAATCAATGCAAAAGTCCATCACCTCCCTAACCACATAACCCTCAATAATACTCTCTTCAGGACAATAATGATTCCGAATATCACCTTTAAAAACACTCATGTAGTGTTCAAATGGATACATCAAGTGTAAGAAAATTGGACCCAACATCTTCACCTCCCTTGTAATATGTACTACAAGATGAACCATGATATCAAAAAATGAAGGAGGAAAGTACATTTCAATCTGACACATGGTAACAATTACATCTTTCTGTAATTTATTGAGAGTATCAGGATGTATCACTTTGTTGCATATTTCATTGAAGAAGAAATAAAGTCTTGTAATTGCAAACCTTACATGCTTTGGCAATATAGATCGAATAGCCAAAGGTAAAATTTGTTGCATTAAGGTGTGACAATGGTGAGATTTGAGACCTATCAACTTTAGATCCTTCATTTATACCAATCTATGAATATTAGAAGAGTATCTTTTGGAACCTTAATATTATACAAGCACTCACAAAAAGTCTTTTTCTCATGCTTTGACAAAATGTAACAAGATAGTGGTAAATATGTGCGGCGACCCCTGATCTCCACTGATAATTCTTTTCTTATACCCAATAATTCTAAATCTTTTCTAGATTTGATGCCGTCTTTAGTCTTTCCCAGTATATTCAATAGTGTACCAATGATACTATCACAAACATTTTTTTCAACATGCATAACATCAATGCAATGTCTAATTGACAAGAATCTCCAATAAGGAAGATCCCAGAATATTGACCTCTTCTTATATAGAGATTTGTCACATGCGAGAGTACGACTACTTGAACCCTTTCTAAATTCATTAAAAATATCTTTCACCCTGTCATACACATCATTTCCTAGTATAGTTTTAGGAGCACTTCATTCCTCAATTGATCCATTAAAGGTTTTGCGTTGCCTTCGATAAGGATGCACTTGTGGGAGAAATCTCCGATGATGAAGATATATGATTTTACCACCATATTTCAGTCGGATTGAATCAGTATTTTCCTCACAAATAGGACATGCTTTGTATCCTTTTATGCTATATCCAGAAAAATTTCCATAAGCTGGAAAGTCATTAATCATGCAAAACAACATAGCACGCAAACTAAAGATCTCTTTACGTGAAGCATCATATGTCATAACACCTTCTTCCCATAGTTTCATTAGGTCATCAATTAGAGGTTGAAGGTAAACATCAATATCATTTACAGGTTGCTTGGGCCCTGATATCAATATTGACAATATGACATACTTATTTTTCATACACAACCAAGGAGAAAGATTGTATATAACAATCATAACATGCCACACACTATTGGCTGCTTAATGTACCATAGGGATTCATTCCATCTATACAGAGTCCAAGTCTTAAGTTTCTTGGTTCTTAAATCAATTTTCTTCCATTGTGGTGAATCAGATGCATGTCGTAGGACGCCATCATCATTGTCCTTTAACTCCCCATGCCAAGACAAATTTTGTGCATCTTCTGTACTAGCAAATAAGCGTTGAAATCATGGTATTATTGGTAGATATCACATCACCTTGGCAGGAAAACCATTTTTTTCCTTAGCTGAATTTGTGGTCTTATACCTTGACGCACCACATTTTGGACAATATATCAAATTACTGTAGTCCTTCTAAAATAACACACAATCATTTGGACATGCATGAATCTTCTTAGCCTCCATTCCCATTGGGCACATTATTTTCTTTGCTTGATATGTTGAAATTGGAAGCTCGTTGCCTTTAGGAAGAATTTCCTTTAACAAAGACAATAGTGAAGTGAAACTCTTATCGCTCCACCGGTTTTAAGCTTTAAGCGTATATAATTGCATCACATCACCCAACCTCGTGAACTTAGTACAACCCTTATATAACGGTTTTTCAGCATCACGAACAATGTTTACAAATAAAGAAAGTGGATCAATGACATTGTCCCAACAACTACATATCATTTCATCAACCATATCATCTTGAATCGGGTCATCCTGAATCGGTTCATCATTGACATTAACATTATCATCATTATCTATATCTTCTATGGCACAACTATTAGTATCGACATTTACTGATCCATAATTAAATTTCTCTCCATGCCAATACCATTCATTATAACCTTGTATGATCCCATTGCATATGACATGATTCTTAATTTCCTCAATAGTATCAACTTTCAAATTTTTATCACAATTTCTACATAGACAATAGAACCTATCTATAGGTAGTTTCCTGTGTTCCTCAACAAATATGATAAATTCATCAAGGCCTTTGGAAAACTCTGGATTGCAACAGTTCTTGATAGACATCCAACTTCGATCTATTTTCTGGATCACATTAAAATTAATTATAAAATTGATCATTTTATATCGATACTATAAGTTGTAAGTTTTTATTAATAGGAAGTTAATTTTTTTATACTAAAGTGTACCACCTATCCCCTTTTTGAATATTTAATCTCACTAGTAATTGTATAATGTGTATTTAGTTTTGAAGAAAATTTTAGCAGCATTTCCCCTAAGTTCTCTAAGTACACCGACGTAAATGGAAAATAACCACTCACATATGTACCCAGAGAACAAATGAGGAAATCCTACTGAAATTTTCTTCAAAACAAAATATACATTATACAGTTACATCCTAAGTGAGATTAAATATCCAAAAATAGTCCCAAACTGGGGACTATCCAAAGTTTACTCCTAATGAGTAAATTTTGAATGGGTTTCTAAGTTAATATATAAATGTATTATTTTTATATTTATATATTAAGTTAAACATCATGCATCGATGATTCTCATCTACAAACCCTAAAGTGTCAATCTGGGAGTACACATGTCTAATCTCATATTAATTTCTAGAATTTATATAATGATTACATATGAAAAAATACATGTTTTTATTATTGGTTAGGTTATCAATCATATAAAATGGAAAAACAATATAACTGTCCAGTTAAAGACGTACAGGTCCACTCTCGGTCGAGAATTCTTCGATCGAGAGTCCACCTGCGCGCGGCATCTAGGTCCACTCTTGGTCGATGAATTCTCGACCGAGAGTGAACCTGGACGTCGCACGCAGGTGGACTCTTGGTCGACGAATTCTCGACCGAGAGTGGATCTGGACGCTACCGTGGTCGTAGCGGCAGTACCACGATGTGCATAGATAGACCTATATAAATGGAAAGTCTCACCTCTGCGACCGTGGCAGCGGCAACTTTGAGCTCCACTTCAGTGTCGGCCACTTCAAGCTCCACTCTGAGCTCCTCTTCTCTCGGACGATGACAATGGCAACAAGAGAGAAAGCTTTGGCAGCACGGGAGAGAAAGAAGAAGTAGGTCTCGGTGACACGGGAGAGAAAGAAGAAGTAGGTCTCGTGGGAGAAAAAGAAGTAGGTCACGACACGGGAGAGAAAGAATAAGTAGGTCTCGACGGTGTGGGAGAGAAAGAAGACTAGGTCTCGTGGGAGAGATAGAAGTAGGTCTCGACCACTTCAAGCCCTGGGGCTGACTTGTAGGGTCGGTTAAAACAAAAAAATGACCCAAGAGATAAGCAGTGCCCGTGTTGGGTAAATAAAAAACACCCAAACTTCAACTCAGTCGAGAATTTCATCGATCGAGCGAACCTCGGTCAAGAATTTCTTCGACCGAGGGGACCTACAAGGTCGGTTAAAATGAAAAAAACTGACACTAGAGGTACTTATTCACGCGTGAAGGCAAACTGGATCCAAAATTTAACTCGATCGATGATTGTTTCGACAGAGGTGACCTCGGTCGAGAATTTCGTCAACCAAGAGGACCTACAAGGTCGATTAAAAGAATAAAACCAACCTTAAAGGTACTTATACACGCGTGAAGGCAAACTGGATCCAAAATTCAACTCGGTCGACAATTTGGTTGACCGAGGGGACCTACAATGTCAGTTAAAAGGAAAACACTGACCCTAGAGGTACTTATACATGCGCAAATGCAAAATGGATCCAAAATTCAACTCTATCGACAATTTGGTCGACTGAGGTGACCTACAAGGTCAGTTAAAAGGACAAAACTGACCCTGGAGGTACTTATACACGCACGAAGGAAAACTGGATCCAAAATTCAACCTGGTCGACAATTTTTTTGACCGAGGAGACCTAAAAGGTCGGTTAAAAGGAAAAAACTGACCCTAGAGGTACTTATACATGCATGAAAGGAAAATGGATTCAAAATTCAACTCGGTCGATAATTTTTTCGACCGAGATGCCCTACAAGGTCGGTTATAAGGAAAAAAACCGACCCTAAGATTGAGAAAGTACTGTCTTCAGCTTCTCAGAGGTCTTGTAAAGTCGGTTTTTTAAGAAAACTGACCCAAGAGGTCTTAAATGGTGTCTGCATTTTTTGTAGACATATATGGTCGGTTATTTGAAAAAACCGACCCTATAGATCAAGGCGCGAAGCAAAAATCGAGCAAATTTTTGTCGCGGGAAACTTTACCGGGCTTTCTAATCCCATTGTCTATAAGGTTGTTTATTTTATGAAAACTGACCCTATAGAGATACACTACAAGGTCGGTTATTTTAAGAAAACTGACCCAAGTGGTCTTAAGTGGTGCCCGTATTTTTATAGACATATAAGGTCAGTTATTTGGAAAATTGACCCTATAGAGTTACACTACAAGGTCGGTTATTTTAAGAAAACCGACCCAAGAGGTCTTAAGTGGTGCCCACATTTTTTGTAGATATATAAAGTCGGTTATTTAGAAAAACTGACCCTACAGCCAGCGACGTTATTGACAAAAAATGTAGTAGTGTTGGCCACACCAAAGTCTCACTTTGTATGCCAAGATGGACTGAGTATGGACTATAAATGAGTATTGTCTTCATATAAATTTAGTATTGTGTATTTTAAGCATAAGTTTGCTAAAAATGAATATTTTAAGCAAATCCCTAATCTAGAAAAAAGATATGGTATTATATATTTGTTTTCTAAAGGTTGAGAAAAGTCTTAATAGATTTAGATGATATTTTCTTTGACTAATTTGACAGAATGTAGGTTGCATTCTTTGTTGTGTTGGTAGTAAGGAAAGGACATATGTATTGGGGAAGAAGTGTGGGAGGTAGTGCGGTAGGGAAAATTGCCATATTATGCATCATGCATGAGGTATGTTGCATGCTTGCATGTATAGAGAATGGGACCTGAGAGAAGATTCATTCCTTACTTATTTGAAGAATAAAATCATCCAATGCAAACACACTAATGTGTATGATGGAAAATATGAAATTTCACTTCTCAAGTACGATATATTAGAATGAGTCATTTATAGTAGAAAAAAAATTAAGTAATTTCTCATCTCAAAGGTGGTATTACAAAAAGTTAAGCATACATCTAACTATTACAAAGGACCGATACAAAGTGCAACATGAACATCCCAACTCATCCTTCAAAGTCCATGGTTTAAGGTATTCTTGAATCATCATACTCCATAAGACCTACACATGGGTGTCTTGGGGACAACACATATGATATGAAACAAAAGATATTTGTCAAAAATAGTGAGTATGTGAAAATAAAATACTTGGTCATTATAAGATATGTATGTAAAATATGTGCTCTCATAAAAGAGGGGGCTATCATCATATAAGTAAGTTCAGGAAATAAATTTTAAAGGATAATAAGAAAAAAAGTGATGCAATATAAACATGAGAGCAACATAACCATTTCATTGATCCTACCCAACTAATCTCACGATAATAAAATGTGCATTCAGGTTAGACAGTTATTTATTGTATGGCAGACACACAACAACAACTCGAGTCAGGGGACAACGGAATATAAACTTTAACACCCCAAGGGCAAGGGGGAATAAAACCACGATATCCAATATGTAAAAAATGTGACACATGTACAACATATATGATTGTAAATAAATATTGCTACTCTATATTACTAATATAATAAAAAGCATGCATTATAGTGTTGGAAGACAAAACGATTCGACATAAATATATTAAATGATATCCAAAGTAAGGATGAAAAGTGGGGTCATAAACCCAACATAAAACATTAATTAAACATTTTAGAGGACATCAAATCATTATATATCAGGAAGAATGGGAAATCTGACATGAAGGAGTAATATTCAATATATTAATAGTTTTAATATAAGAAATTATATTTATAACCATATGAATACAACAAATATAAATATTAGTTTACATAGATGATTCTAAAAAATAACACTATTTCTAGGGGTAAAACTTACAATTCAAAAGTCTCTAAGGACCAGTGATGAGAGACAAACCAGGTAAAAGTTTATATGTTACTATTTGGCTTGAAATGAAAATGTTCTAATTTGAGTTAATTTAGGATTAAGAAATCATCCTCGATCATGTGCTTCTATATAAGGAGCCTAAATCACCCATATATAAACTAGAGAGAGAGAAGCCAAGTCAAACACTAATGACCATCTTGTAATTTATCCACATTTGTATTCAAAAATGTATCAGGGGGCACATGACAACAGTTGGAAAATCCCATCCATCCCACCTCCGCAAAGGGAGGAGATACTTCCTTAATAAGGAAGATAAATAAAACATGAAAAATTGTCCACTTTGCATATGACTGATTAGGGAACTAACATACAATCAAAAAGAAAATTAAAAGAAACTACAAGTTCACAATAGAAAAGGGGAAGAATGAACTTTCAAAATAGGAGCCCGATGCTAGAGAAACAAAGTCAGCCCCTGAACTAGAGAACATGAAGCCCCAATCTCATTGGTTGGAGACGGAAGAGAGAGGGACAGGGAGGATGAACACATGGTCATCACTTTACCCATGAAGCAAGGCTGGTTGAAGTGCATAGGGGGGTCATGATGGAGCACACTAGCAATGGACCCCACCCCAAGTTGAAGGTCAATAGTCGCTTAGAGCTAGATCTGCTGGAAATTGTCAGACCAAATCATTGATGATTGGCCTCTACATTTGAGTGAAACCAATATATCTTTTAAATGATATGTCAAAGAAGTAAAAACTTAGCATGGTTTGCTGTTGTTGAAATGAAACCAATATATCTTTTAAATGATTAGGTTAGAGAAGTGAAAATTTAGCATGGTTTGTTGTTGTTAAATTTTTGGAACATATGCACTGGAAATAGGTTTGTTGCACCTGCAAGTGGCACTCACCACACATCCAGATGGAACTAGCATGTATTTTATTTTGATTGAAGTCAGCCCTACATTGCATCATTTCTCATGCACATCACATTTAAACATAACAAAAAAATATCATTCTACCTTTTGAAATAGGAATGTATCCCTGATTGACAGACATGTTGTTACACACATTGTCCTACACTAGAAAGATATGATCAATTGTACCAAGAGACTATATATTGTGTATGTTTATATATATATATATATATATATATATATATATACACACACACACACACACACACACACACATATATATATATATATATATATATATATATATGTGTGTGTGTGTGTGTGTATACATATATATATATATGTATATATACATATATGTATATATATGTTCATATATGTATATATCTATGTATATATACATATATATATGTATATATACAAATACATATATATATGTATATATACATATATATGTATGTATATATGCATATATATGTGTATGTATGTATGTATGTATGTATGTATCGGAATCTAGTAAATATATTCTGACGATCCCCCTAAAAAATATTAGGGGGTCAAGAGTACATGTAGGCCCAACGTCATACACCCAAAATAACAATACAAATCACGCCTCCATTCAATATGTAGTCTACGTCTAATGCATTTTTCAAATTTTTACAGCAATGCTAATGGCATTAGTGGAATTTCCGTGGTGCTTCCTCGCATTCCTCTCTTTCCAAACATGGTAGTAAAGGCCCGCCAACATCAGATTTTTCTTTGCATTAGTTCCACATCTTGTTATCATCCTCTGTGGCTCCGCATAGAGTTGGATTTGTAGGCTGAAATTGCTGCATATATGCTCCCAAATCTCCTTCGTGAACTTACATTCACCTGCTAGATGTCTGTGATTTTCCTCCTCTTCCCCACAATGTAAGCATACAGTAGATATATCATAGTTGCAACTTTTAATTTTGTCTAAGGTAGCAAGGATGTTGTGCAGAAATTTATACACACATATGCTCCATTTCGGTTCATGCTTCTCACTCCAAATATGGTCACCCATTGGATCCTTTATGCCTCTCATGCGGGACACCACCCACATGTTAATCTTTTTGTCTTTGAGCTGCCATCCCCCAGTAACTTTAGCCATAAACAAGTGTTTGATTTGTGGCCAAACTTCTCTCATGACATTGATGGATCTAGAATAGCCTTCTCTTGTCTTTGGAATGAAATCCAGTCCCCTAGGATATATGTCTCTCATCCACTTCCCCCACGTAGACATGCCCTCCTGATAAGCAACAATCCGTCTCATGGATTCCCATCTAGCAATGTCTCTTAGGGTCTTCAGATCAAGCCCACCTTCATCTTTAGGAAATGTCAGCCTGGAATACTTCATACGATGATGCTTATTCCCCCATTGGAAGTTAGCCATCTTCATCTCCATTCTATCAAGAACGGAAATGGAGATTTCTCCTTGTTGCACCCAAAAGATAAGAAGACCCTCAATGACATCTTTTATCAGAGTTCTGTATCCCGCCATGGAAGTTTTTTGTGTAGGCCATCTGCTAATCATCTCCTCCACTTTGTCTATACATTCAGCAAAATCCTTGAGCTGTAAATTGTCGCCTGCAAGGGGAAACCCCAAGTATTTTGTAGGGAATTCACTTCTCTCAACACCCATCGCCTGAATGAGTCTGTCCTCCATCTGGTGGCAATTTTTAGATAAGAAGATATGTGTTTTATTAACATTAACACACAACCCTGTTTGCTACCGGAAACTTCCCAAAAGACTTTTTAGATTCTCCATACATTGCTGCTTGGCTTCAACGAACACCAGAACATCATCTGTGAAAATCAAGTGTGTCATTACTTTTGTACCGTGGACTGTGTAGGGTTTTATTTCCTTCTGTTCTTCAGCTTGCTACATTTTCCTCGAGAAATACTCCATGATAATCAAAAATAGAAGAGGAGAAATAGGATCACCTTGGCATAGCCTGTTGCCACCCCGGAAGAGACTTGCAGATGTGCCATTAACCAAGACAGAATAGCTAGTTGTCCCAACACACAATTTCATCCAGCCAATCCATTTTCAGTTAAATCCCATTTTCTCCATGATCCACAATAATTTTTCCCATCTCACACTATCATAGGCTTTGGAAATATCAAGTTTCAGACAAGCTTTCCTGCTTCCTCTCATGACATTAAAATCCAACAGAAATTCTCCCGCTAACAGGACACAATCACTAATGCTTCTACCAGTGACAAACGCACCTTGGTTTACAAAAATAAGGTAGGGAAGGACCGTTTTCAACCGTGCAACAAGTATCTTTGCAATGATTTTGTATTGAACATAGCAACAAGCAATGGATTAGAAATCCACAAGAGACGAAGTAACTTTCTTTTTTGGAATCAAAATGTATGTATGTATGTATGTATGTATGTATGTATGTATGTATGTATGAATATGGTATATATGTGTATATATATTTCAATTGGTACATTTGTTCCTTAAGATGGATAGTAGATTGAGAGAACATCTTTACAAGGTCATTTGATTGCTAAGAAATAAGAAATATGATTCCTTTTGAAATAAAATAAGTCATATGTTCAGTTTATTTCTTTATGAGAGTCTACTACCAAGGCATAAAACAACTAACTTTTCTAGGGTAGAGTACCTAAAGTTTTTGATCCCTCCACTTTCTTTTTTGATGGTAATAGATAATGAAAGCACAATGATACCTATCATCCAACTAGTAAATTCATGTGCTACGCACGTAACATGTATTCACATATATTCTATCAAATAATAAAAATGACTAATTCGGCCAACTTTTTTGATATTTAGATAGGTTAAATTGACTATATGTAGGGTATAGTGACCATAGCCTAAAAACTTGTCAAAATAACCATATATATATATATATATATATATATATATATATATATATATATTATAAAGACTTTATTTTATAGACTTACTATAAAAATTGGATTCTCATCGTCTAAGACTCATAATGTTTGTCATCGTACTTCCTATATTTCTACATTTATATAGATTTGTGGCACTTTTTTCTTTAGCTTCTACACATCATTTTTTATGGTTTTTCTCTTTGGTTGATTAATTCAATTTTTATGCAATATCATGAACATGTAAAAGGTCCCTCTTATACCCTTGTTCATTTTCTTTTACGCTACAACCATGACTATTTTATTTATTAAAAAAATCATATGATATGTATTTAGTCTTCAACTAACAACATGTAGTTATTATATCATCAACAAAGATGAAATAACATGTAGAAAGAATGTAAATTCTACAAATATGTCGAATATATTATTAACAAAAAAACTTATATGCTTTTGTACTTAGGTGAATTTTCTTTTTAGCCAATAAGGAAGCGCTTGTGAAATTACTACTTTTCATATTTTAATATTGGTATATACCATATTTGGTTATCAAGGTGTCTACGGTTTACAACTTCTTAGTATTTTAAATGAAAAAAAGATCACTAATACATCATATATATAATTAACAATGGCATCTTTATTTAGCTATACTCATGTACACTAACATATGTTATTAGTGGTTTATGTATTTAAAGAATGAAGTGGGTAGTGATGAAATAGAACCTTAACCTATGTTCACATTTGTAGTTCTATCATTTTTTACTTTGATGAACTACAATCATCTTTTTCCATTCTCAACTAATGATTTTTCTTGTCTATGAACCTCATGGTCATATTCCTCAAAGTACTTCATCAAAAGGAATTTCAATTCATCTTTTATTTTAGAACTTATTCAAACTTTATTACTTACAAGATTCTTTACTTTATGATGTTTCTCATGTCAACTATGATGATAATTATTGAACTTTCAAACATGAAGTTTTTATAAAATGTTATTAATTATATGTTAATAGTTTCATATTGAAAAAAATAGTATGTTACAACAACATAAGATTAGCTCTATGTAGTTTGATCACTTTTGATTATTCTGATGATACTTGTCAATTTCCATTGAATCTCAATTGTGGTTGTAAATTAAATAGAAGTAATGTAATTACATGCGACCATGAAATCCCTTCTCTTTGAGAAAACATGTTGCTATACATGTCACATTCATGTTAATAAAGTTGACATTAAATTTGGTGACATAGTATATATAATGGTTTAATAGAGTCAACACAAAATGTCAAAATCTTATAAAATCAATGGACACAATCACATTGATACAATTATTCTGGATTATCACGAAACCTCAACAGTTGATTTTTTTCAGTCTTGCATCATTATGATGCTTATTTATTGCATGCAGTTATGATTAATAATTGAAAAAAAAACACTCTTCCCCTACTCAAAAATGACATAATGGCATACATGCATAGGCTTGTGATATAAGATAAATATAATATATAGTAAAAGTTATCATGTTAAATACAAATTTGATAGAAGTGCTTACCCTTTAAATTGAAATGAAATATCGTATTGAATAAAAATTGTGTGTACTGTCGAAATGGTTTCGTTATACTACATTTGTCTTTGTCAGAATTATTTTTATTGATAATGGTAGTAAATACAATCATATTTTCTATGTGACAATGGAAACATTATTCTTCATTCAAAACACAGACCATATGCGTCAATGCGAAAAGGAGACGTGGTTGTAATAATATTCTGTGATTAGACAAGAGAATACATGATGTTCATTTGGCTGAGTATTAGTTTCCTACTAAATAGTCAATGCTTAAAAAAGAGAGATCACTATTCAAAATTCTCGCAGAATTGAAGAATATGTTTCTATTATAATATGACATTACTAAATAAAATTAATAAGCAAAATGCTAGCTTCACTACATCTAAATCAGTAAACTTTTGCGTGACTAAAGCTATAATAATGGCAGCGTGGAATCGAAGAGTCAAACATTTTCTAGAAGTTGGATAACAGAAAGTCTTGTATTTTAAATAAGTCAAGTGATCACTTACCAAGTGTCTCGAAACACCACCATAACATCCTTGTCGTCATTTCCATCGCATGTTATTGATGAGTTCCTTTCTTGCTCCCGTTAATAATAAGAGTGCACCAAACCTCGGGTGGCAATTGTCTAGTAGGTATTGGAAGATAAAATCGATGGGTCTATTACTATTCGTGGTGCTTTAGGTATAGAGGGTGCATCAACTGTAATTGGTGAAGATGAATGGCGTATACTTGAGAAACATCTGGCAAAACTACTGCATCACATTGCAGACCCTGGAAGCCAATCATGAGGCGGAAGCCATGAATGTAGCAGGTATAGTGGTGCGACGCATATGCTTGGGCTAGCACACGCCATGATGTGACATGGTCATGAGATATAGAGATACACACTGTGATGATGGTGGCATCTCAACATGCCACCTGAAAGAAAACAACAATTTTGCGATTCCCATCTGAGCCTAGGTGCTGACTTTGCTCCTCTTGCACTTTAACCGGTAATACAAATCTTTTCTTGCTTCATCTGGAGTGACGGAATGTCATAATTACTGTTACGGATCACTTTAAATTTGTCAAGCATTTATGTAGTGAAACAGTACTCTATTGGTTGCAATACACCTGGAACACGAGTAGGTGCTGGAGCTTCCCGGTAGTTCCCTTCTTATCTCCTTCAACATGTTCGTTAGCACCTAGACAACTTCCCCCTTCCATGGTTCCATGTAACCGTGAGATCAAATGTAGAGTTAATTAGATTCCCTTCAACTCATCAAACTTGTTCGTACATTGGTATTTGTAGATCTACAGATGGCCGCCAGCTGGTCCCCAGCAGAATGGGAGCCGAACTCGCCTTCAGGGAACCGGAGCGGGGGCATACGTAACAAGGACTCATGTCCATGATGAGAAAACAAAACTCAAGAAAGATCCATCCCCATAGCGATAATAGATTCTCACCACAGTTTTTTGAAGGAACAAAATTCGTGGCTGTGGTGAGGGTGTCATTCGAGGGAGTCTCAAGGATATGAGACAATGGGCAGTGAAATTTGCCGTAGAGAAGCCGAATTTGAATTCTGGTGAAAGTGCCTCTAGCTTGTTGGAGTCATAGGGTTCCATGGAGGTGCCGCTCATGGTATTCGCTAACATGAGATGGTTGTAGATCTTGTCGTCGAGAAGGCCCTAGATCTACCGCAAAACATAGGGTTCGCGGTAAACTACCAGAAGATTTAATTATTTCTATAGACAAATGATCAGGATGACACAGAAGATTTACTCGACGGAAACCACGGGCTTTGCACACGAGGACAAAAACGAGCGCATTGTCTGTGGTGCTTAGTATGGTAATAGTAGATTTTAAGCTGATTTTATACCTATACCTAAGGAGTTGATGACTGGTCTGCACTGTATGCAACGCATAGACTCGAGGCTCCCCACTTTTCATGGGTAAAAGGCAAAGGTGTTCTCCCTGACTTTTTTCCCGTCTTAGCAATTTTGTGGTCTAGTGAGCCCTCTTAAGCCTCTTCTTCATAATCAAGCCATGTTACAATGCCCACTGAGACCACAGACCCCCTTACAAGTGAGATTGGATTCCCTTTGGGTGACTTTTTCTCTTCTTGAAATGGAAATTTTTCTCGAAAAGGTGTGCATATGATGCACGAAAGTGTTGCATGTACTATAAATGAATAATGTCTTCACATACAGTTAGTATTATGTATTTCAATAATAGGTATTGATCTTAGAAATGGTACTTTTAACTATTTCGATGTTGTGGTAAAAAAATATGGTATTTTGCATTAGTTTTGTTGAAAATGTTGAGAAAGATATGATATAAATTGGGTGTTGTCCTTGCAAAAATTAAGCATTATGTTGAAAAATAATGGCTTAAGGCAAAAAAAAGAGTATTTTACTCACAATACTCAGTGACGGTTCATATTTACAAATGTATGAAGACATGGAGATGGATGGATGGATGGGTGGGTGGATATAAAAAAGACAAAGATAGGGAGGAAAGAAGGAAGAAAACACAAATACAACAACCATAAGGGGTATTGGAACTTGGTGAAGACCTCCTTCTTTGCTTTGAAGTTGGGAATGGTGAAGCAAACTATAGACAACAACTTTCTTTGTCCCTCTCTCATGAGGAAGATCTTCAGAATCAGTATGGGGGAGATAGAGGTTCATCAAACCTTGGCATCTCATCCTTGGTTGCTACAAACTGATGGAAGAACCTTTCTCTCATCCGAAGGTCGATGGAGGGAGTGAGCGTCGGAGCCACTTTATAGTCGAATGTGAAGCAATCTCCTTCCTTCATAGCATGGGGTTACTACTTATAATCCCACAATGTGATGCTCAAGGTGCTCATGGGTGTGCTTCACTTGTATTGTAGTACCCCCAATAGCTGCCTCGGGGCACGAGTTTAACTGTCGTGGTGGTAGTGTATGTTGGGCTACCTTTAGAAGCCAAGTCTATCGCAAGCCATCAGAGGACAAGAGTCTACCGATCCATCGATATACGAGGTTGGTCGATGGTCATTCTGTAGGTGAAGCAATTACACCATCAGTTGGAAAGATACTCGTTCAACCTTACGTAGATGAAGGCACAATCCAACCATTGGTAAATGAGGCTGTCTAGAAATCCTTCAGTAGGAGAAGTTCCCCTCAGCCATTGGAAGATGGTCTTTGGTAGATGAAGTCATCAAGCCTTCACTTGTAGCGGCCAGTGAAACAATTGGAAGGTGAGTTTGATGTAGCTTCTGAAGTAGTTAAATGTCAGTTGTGCTTTCTGATGGTGGCATTTTTGCCAAACCAATAGAAGATGGTCTTCGGTATATCAATCTTAGTGGGACCATCAATAGGGAAGACCACATCCCAACCTTTGGTAGCCTAGATCTTTGTTGAACCTTTCGAAGGAGGTTAGCTAGGTCATCTATTTTTGACAACAAATGGGATGCATGTACATGAATAATTTCCAACAGTTATCGTGTTCTGAGCACTAGAGATCAATGGTTCCACTTCAAATGCTGAATTTAATAGTTTTCCTACACAAAAAGGGTAAGTACATCCTAATTAAATCATAAAGAGAAAACATGAAGAAAATTTAATCAGAGAAAGCCTATGCAAAAGAGGAAATTTTAAAGGTAAAGATAGGGATGAAATTTTTACAAAATTGTATGTTATCAGTAATGTACTAATAACATAAATTCCTTAAGTGAAAAACAATAAGACTTTCACTAAAAACCAAATTTGTATTAACAATAAAGTATAATGCATGCCATTAGATATTTTTTTATCTAAAGTTGGTGTTGTAGATGTATAGAACAAGTATTCTTGCAAAAATGGGTAACTTCATATTAATAAGAGAGTATCATCTGTTGTTTTGTGGGAATAATTCTCACTTTTAACATCTTTGTGATGTAAATGAATTGACTGGATCACACAGTAATAAAAATTGAGTATTTGTACGAGCTTGATCGCAATCAATTGGTATTTTAAACTTATTTTAAGTACTGTTCCAAAAGTAGTGCATTTGATACACAAGAATTTTGCATGTACTAGGAATGAGTTTTGTTGGATAAGGTAATGTAACATACCGAATTCAGAAATGTTGTCTTTTGACCCTCTTTCCCATCTTTTGCTTTCATTTCTATCCTTATTGGCCTTTCTATTTAATTAATGGAATTTATAGTGGGTTAGTGAACATTTATTTACTAATTGTACCAATACAAGGGTTTATGAACAAATACCTCAATGAAAGCTTAATTACCATAATTAAGTGCTCTAAACCTTAATCTAACTTTTTTATGCGATTTGAAAACATAACATATGCCACATAACTCATTTTAGTGATAATATGAAGATAAGAAACTTCATCGGATGAACAATTTAGATAATGGGCCGTTAATGGGCCATATGACATATCTCATAAAAAGAAGTCTCAAAAGATTAAACAAACTTCAAATTCGAAATCTACATATCAAAATTAGCCTACATGTCAAATTTCATCTAATTTGGACTACATTGAAATATTAGGATAAGTTTAGGAGAGAGAAAATGAGTAAAAAGAATAAGTAATGAATAATGTGATTATATAACTTCAAAATATGGAAATAATGATAAATTAATATTCTACACATCAAAGATAACTTGTGGATAAAGTTTTGTCCAATTTGGATGTTGTTTGTGGAGGTTATGCAATTATATGCACATTCTGGACTTTTATGCAATTTACCCAATTGGGAGGTTTTCTTTGCAAATTATCACCTGAATTTTAATCCTTAGATATTACCTTACCATTAACGATATTTGAAACCATTTGAGAACCTAGTTTCACCTTGGTTTGATGGTATTTCTTTCCAAGGGCATTATAGGGATTACCCTCTTTATAAAGATGCTTATCCTTAAAAGCTATCAACCAATGAGGTTATTTCTTTCTTGCAAAATGGTGGGGATGGCCTAAAATAATCTATGGGCCTTACAACCGACTTTGGATATGGATGAAGCCTCTATGAGCTATCCTCTTGCATGCCCATCAATCCCTAGGCTAAAGACACATGGAAAGTCCCTTAAGACTCCTCATGCTTCACCTCTTTCTTTATATAGCCATGTATACCCCTTCCCAACTCATAATTCGAAAACTCTTTCTCTCCTTTTCTTTCCTATAGCTTAGATAATAGTTTCTTTTGTATTTGGCCACGAAGTTGCTGCCCCAAGGCAATAGAGGGAGCCTACCTTGGTGAAGAAGGCTCATAGGGCTTCCAAATTTCCCTATTAGGGTTTCTAAAGCTCCTCCTTGGTAAATTCGACCAAAACTAGGTTTATCACCTCTAAGTTGAGAAGGTGATCTTTGTTCAAGAAAGGAGCTAGGCATGGAACAACCAGACCTTATAAGCTCGGGATTATTGCTGTTTGGACCTTATTATCTTCCCTAGGTATGAGCTTCATAACCCCCTTCCCATATATTTCTTATTACATGCTTAAAACTCATGATCTTAAGTAAAATTGACGATGTGTCGATTTCTAATTGGTCGATTTTCAATAAATCATAACTTTTGATTCGTTTGTCCAAAAATTAAAGTAAAATATGTTATGAACTCAGAAAAACATGTTCTTTTTAATAAAAATATTTCCACGTATTGGTTTTCAGTTTTGTCGAAAAGAGTTTTTAGAAAATGAATTAAATACCTAAAAATCACCAAAAATACACTTTAACCTTCATAACTCCAATATATGCAAAATTATATGTTTTCTTAATCAGAAAAACCTAACTAAGTCAGTGGTGATATTTTTGAGGTCTGAATAGAGGTTTTGTGTAAAAATTTCATATATTAGGGTTTCAACTCTTTAATGTATATATGTTATTCGAATACATGAATATGAAATTGGAAATAGGACAAGTGGACCTTGATTTCAACTAAAGGTTTGGAAAAGAGGTTAATAGGACTCTAAGTAAGATGTATGTGATATTCCTATCTATGTATGTGCTATAAATCCCTATTTATGTATGATGTATCCCCTATTCCTCTATGTTGAGCAATTCACCTATCTTTTCATTCTCTTGAATTCGACCTACACAATATGTCTTATCTCTTGTTATCATGGTTCATGTGAACTATCTTGCTTGTTATGAACTTAGATATTTTCTTGATATCTTTTCTTGTGCCTTGGTGCATGTTGGTCTCTTATATTGGTATGTGCCACTTTGAAGTGGATGTTATATATTTGCATTGTCCATTGTGTGATGGCAACCTTTGTATCATCTTCTGACTAAACTATTTACTTGCCTCTACATTAAACATGCTATGTGATTCAGTAGCACTAGAGTAGTGTAATTACATTGGTTTTGGGGCAGTATTCCCCTATTGTTTATTTGGAGGGTGGCAGTATACCATTCCTCTGTAATCGAGTGTGGCAGTAATCCATACTCAACTTTATATATTTGGGAGATTGGCAGTATTCCTTTCTCTATCATGCTTCAACTTTATGAGGGTTGGCCACCAATTGTGTTTATATTGTTCTAGTGTTATGCTTATCTCACATGCATGCAAGATGATGGTTATGATATGTGCTTATGTGGCACCACTCTTTTATTTAATAATGGCAAGTATTCTTTTGTTATCATATTATTTCAATTCCTTTTCTCTTGATACCTATTTGGGGTGGTCCTTATCGTTTATATGGGAAGACTTTTATATTTGATGTCCTTTATTCCATATATTGCTCAATTTCCTATTTAGTATGCACATACCAGCTTTTGCTGATGTCTCCTGTTGTTTCTTTCTTTTGTGGGGTATGCTTCCAACCCCAGGTTAGATCAAGGAGTATATAGCTTTTGGCTTGGACCTAGCTCTGGGAGATTTTGCTTTGGAGACAAGATTTGAAGTAGCTTGGACTTCCCTCTATCTAGATCCTATTTTGTATGTTGATGTAACCCTAAATGGGAGAATCTGATGTATTTTTGTAAACCTTTATGAAATTGAATACAGTCAGTTATTATTTTTATTCCGCTACTTTCCAATGAGTTTTGATTATCATATTTTAGTAAGGGGGTGATCTCACACTTCCTTACAGCATGGTATCAGAGCCCATGGTAGTCAGAATCTGACTATTTCAGTTTTGTCTCCCTAATTAGAATCCCTGCCTTACATAGTTTCTTTAGGTGACATAGTTTCCCTACAGTTGATCTATAAATGATGAAAGATTGATTTAGGACCCTATAGTTCCACATTAGTATCATGATGAATAAAACTCTAAAATACTCATAACTAAAATATGCATAACTTAATATTGTTTAGGTTTGCCTTTAGGCAACTATTAGGGCATGAAGTTGAAGCAAAGGTGTCTAGAAAGGATCAGGTTCTGGGGGCTGGCAATATTTTCCTCCGTGCCACTTTCTTGGTTTACGAGGACTCCCAGATCCATATGATACCGGCCTGGCCTAAGATGAAATGGATTGTCTGAAATAGTTTGCTTTATGCAATAGTGACCTTAGACATCTATGTTGTATATATTTGGGAACCCTAAGATTTAGGTGTATGATGACTTGTTTGAGGATGGATACCAAGACTAGTTTCCTTATTACCCATAGAACCACATGTTTGGATAGTTATCCCTAGAACCTAGACTTTGAAGTTTGGGGTTAAGTGAGCTATCAGAGTACACAGTAGAAGTGTGATGGATCATGTACATGGTTTAGTTAGACTCATCCTTTAAACCTAGTGTATTTTGGTTTGATAGGTCGAACTCTTTAAGGGGTAGATTATAGTTAGTTTGATGATGATGGGTGGTTAGATTTTGAGGACAAAATCCTCTTTAGGGGGGATGGATCCCTATGACATCTTGAAAGCTATCTACACTATCTTTCAAAACTCTAACCCCATACTTAGGAGGTTGTTTTGCTTGACACCTTAGTGGGGCCCAAAACAAGTTATAGTTATAGCCTAACATGCTTCTTTATATATTAATGAACATATAATGATCATATGAGGAATAATTTATATGTTCAAACCCTAATGAATACTTAATGCACATAATGTGAGTAACTCACATATTAATTCTAACTTATATGCATGGTGTTGCCCATGTCATAAACTAATAAACTCTAATTAAATGACAAGTAAGATAATTGTAACCTAATCTTGGACTTAATACATGCTAAGTAAAATATAGTGATTATATTAACATAAACCCTAAGTTGTAATCATCTGACCTTAACATATACATCCTTAATGCCTTTCATGATACATTAATGACATTAGGTGTCATAATAAGTTAACATACTTTGATACACATAAATGATATATATATATAATAATCTAATCAAATATTAATCTAGTCATCAATATAAAATGCATGGTATGTTACCTTGTTATCTAATACACACACGATTAGTCACATAATGTGAATCAATTTGTAATATGTCCCACCTTGATCACTAAAATACATATAATGACTTCAATATGGATAAGTAGTAATTGATTCATATAAAAGTGCATAATCAATCATAAGAACTGAATAAATATGAAAAAAAATGATTAAGGATGACATTAATGTGAATAAGAAAGTTAATGTGACAATGTGAATATAGATATAAGTGATTAATGTGACATTATTTGGATTACTTGTAACAAGTTGGATAAAATGTCTTAATTCATGCAAAACAATTTGTTATAATTCAATATGTTGATAATAGAGACTAAATCCAATTATTAAGGATAATAATCACGTATATTGATAATTGAGAAACTCTAATTGTGTTAAAACTCATAATGAAGTAAATAAGAAATATATATGGTTTCAAGCATAATAATGAAATATAACTCTTTTGGAAACAAAGTAAATATGATGTGACACAATTAAGAAAATAATAATGATAATGTGATATCATAATAAATATAATCTTAATAAGCCAAAAATGTAAATAATGGTAAATCTCCTAAAAAGAATATCTAACTAATGGAACCTAGGTGATCCTTGAGAACCTGAACTATGTTGAGATGCTTGTGGAGTATATGTTGATGAGTTATTTGGTGGAAGTTAAGGTTGGAGAAATAATCTGAATTTTTGTGATGAGATGTTGCACACTCACCCTTCCCTTCTTACTTGTGATTTTGGGGACGAAATCCTCTTTAAGGGGTGGAGTGTTGTAACATACCGAATTCTGAAATGTTGTCTTTTGACCCTCTTTCCCATCTTTTGCTTTCATTTCTATCCTTATTGGCCTTTCTATTTAATTAATGGAATTTATAGTGGGTTAGTGAACATTTATTTACTAATTGTACCAATACAAGGGTTTATGAACAAATACCTCAATGAAAGCTTAATTACCATAATTAAGTGCTCTAAACCTTAATCTAACTTTTTTATGCGATTTGAAAACATAACATGTGCCACATAACTCATTTTAGTGATAATATGAAGATAAGAAACTTCATCGGATGAACAATTTAGATAATGGGCCGTTAATGGGCCATATGACATATCTCATAAAAAGAAGTCTCAAAAGATTAAACAAACTTCAAATTCGAAATCTACATATCAAAATTAGCCTACATGTCAAATTTCATCTAATTTGGACTACATTGAAATATTAGGATAAGTTTAGGAGAGAGAAAATGAGTAAAAAGCATAAGTAATAAATAATGTGATTATATAACTTCAAAATATGTAAATAATAATAAATTAATATTCTACACATCAAAGATAACTTGTGGATAAAGTTTGGTCCAATTTGGATCTTGTTTGTGGAGGTTATGCAATTATATGCACATTCTGGACTTTTATGCAATTTACCCAATTGGGAGGTTTTCTTTGCAAATTATCACCTGAATTTTAATCCTTAGATATTACCTTACCATTAACGAGATTTGAAACCATTTGAGAACCTAGTTTCACCTTGGTTTGATGGTATTTCTTTCCAAGGGCATTTTAGGGATTACCCTCTTTATAAAGATGCTTATCCTTAAAAGCTATCAACCAATGAGGTTATTTCTTTCTTGCAAAATGGTGGGGATGGCCTAAAATAATCTATGGGCCCTTAGAACCGACTTTGGATATGGATTAAGCCTCTATGAGCTATCCTCTTGCATGCCCATCAATCCCTAGGCTAAAGACACATGGAAAGTCCCTTAAGACTCCTCATGCTTCACCTCTTTCTATATATTGCCATGTATACCCCTTCCCAACTCATAATTCGAAAACTCTTTCTCTCCTTTTCTTTCCTATAGCTTAGATAATAGTTTCTTCTGTATTTGGCCATGAAGTTGCTGCCCCAAGGCAATAGAGGGAGCCTACCTTGGTGAAGAAGGCTCATAGGGCTTCCAAATTGCCCTATTAGGGTTTCTAAAGCTCCTCCTTGGTAAATTCGACCAAAACTAGGTTTATCACCTCTAAGTTGAGAAGGTGATCTTTGTTCAAGAAAGGAGCTAGGCATGGAACAACCAGACCTTATAAGCTCGGGATTATTGCTGTTTGGACCTTATTATCTTCCCTAGGTATGAGCTTCATAACCCCCTTCCCATATATTTCTTATTACATGCTTAAAACTCATGATCTTATGTAAAATTGACGATGTGTCGATTTCTAATTGGTCGATTTTCAATAACTCATAACTTTTGATTCGTTTGTCCAAAAATTAAAGTAAAATATGTTATGAACTCAGAAAAACATGTTCTTTTTAATAAAAATATTTCCAAGTATTGGTTTTCAGTTTTGTCGAAAAGAGTTTTTAGAAAATGAATTAAATACCTAAAAATCACCAAAAATACACTTTAACCTTCATAACTCCAATATATGCAAAATTATATGTTTTCTTAATCAGAAAAACCTAACTAAGTCAGTGGTGATATTTTTGAGGTCTGAATAGAGGTTTTGTGTAAAAATTTCATATATTAGGGTTTCAACTCTTTAATGTATATATGTTATTCGAATACATGAATATGAAATTGGAAATAGGACAAGTGGACCTTGATTTCAACTAAAGGTTTGGAAAAGAGGTTAATAGGACTCTAAGTAAGATGTATGTGATATTCCTATCTATGTCTGTGCTATACATCCCTATTTATGTATGATGTATCCCCTATTCCTCTATGTTGAGCAATTCACCTATCTTTTCATTCTCTTGAATTCGACCTACACAATATGTCTTATCTCTTGTTATCATGGTTCATGTGAACTATCTTGCTTGTTATGAACTTAGATATTTTCTTGATATCTTTTCTTGTGCCTTGGTGCATGTTGGTCTCTTATATTGGTATGTGCCACTTTGAAGTGGATGTTATATATTTGCATTGTCCATTGTGTGATGGCAACCTTTGTATCATCTTTTGACTAAACTATTTACTTTCCTCTACATTAAACATGCTATGTGATTCAGTAGCACTAGAGTAGTGTAATTACATTGGTTTTGGGGAAGTATTCCCCTATTGTTTATTTGGAGGGTGGCAATATACCATTCCTCTGTAATCGAGTGTGGCAGTAATCCATACTCAACTTTATATATTTGGGAGATTGGCAGTATTCCTTTCTCTATCAGGCTTCAACTTTATGAGGGTTGGCCGCCAATTGTGTTTATATTGTTCTAGTGTTATGCTTATCTCACATGCATGCAAGATGATGGTTATGATATGTGCTTATGTGGCACCACTTTTATTTAATAATGGCAAGTATTCTTTTGTTATCATATTATTTCAATTCCTTTTCTCTTGATACCTATTTGGGGTGGTCCTTATCATTTATATGGGAAGACTTTTATATTTGATGTCCTTTATTCCATATATTGCTCAATTTCCTATTTAGTATGCACATACCAGCTTTTGCTGATGTCTCCTGTTGTTTCTTTCTTTTGTGGGGTATGCTTCCAACCCCAGGTTAGATCAAGGAGTATATAGCTTTTGGCTTGGACCTAGCTCTTGGAGATTTTGCTTTGGAGACAAGATTTGAAGTATCTTGGACTTCCCTCTATCTAGATCCTATTTTGTATGTTGATGTAACCCTAAATGGGAGAATCTGATGTATTTTTGTAAACCTTTATGAAATTGAATACAGTCAGTTATTATTTTTATTCCGCTGCTTTCCAATGAGTTTTGATTATCATATTTTAGTAAGGGGGTGATCTCACACCTCCTTACAGGTAAAATATTACTCCTACTAGAGAAGACCTACAAAAATATAGGAGAGAAACAACTTTTTATATGTGAGAAAAGCTACAAATATATAGTGGAAGGACAAAAACCCTATAAACTATACAAGTGGGATACACTACAAAATCCCATCATCTAAGGATCAGATTGTGACAAACCACCACCACATGAGCGAGACTACTCAAAACAAAGCACAAAAATAACACTACAATCCAGACTGTCAGAAAACATGGTAAACTAAAATCAATTCCATATAACCATAAAAGTGGGTACATATTACATTTGATTCTACAAAATTGTACCAATTGTATCATATATGATTCCAAAAGATATTATGTATCATTGTTCAGTGGTTAACATGCCACTCACCTGTTACATATGATAGCATGTTCACATATACAAACCATATATGTACAACCATGGTATACTACCAAAAACTTGTATCGATAAACAATGTCTACAAAACACCCCAAGGACTTGAGAGTACAGAGATGACACATAGGACTCTATGACAAACACTAGCAGCATATCCAACCTTCAACAGTTGCTTCTCCTCTTACTACTCATCCTCAACCACACGATCTCTACCTCGTCATACACGACCACCTAAAAGATGTGGAAATGCACGGGATGCGACCAACATCCCATCGAGAGATATAACTCTCTACCAAAAATTATTATTACAGATAAATTAAAGAAGGAAGATGGCATTATTATCAGGATGAATAGATTCAGCTAAATGATATAAGTAAAGTTGATAACACAGATTAGGCAGTGTAAGCATCTACGATTGAGTAGTGGAACATCTTATACTTTTAGAAGGAATACAAAGAACATGTATAACCATTATCAACTAAACAATATAAGAAATATGGCAAGGGGTCATCCAATGTGAATCGTGTATGACCCTAAGCAAATGTACTACATGACTGTATTACGTATTTTATTATTCCCTGAGGAGATGAGGTATACCGCTCATGCTCCAACTAATCACTACTAAGTCGAAATTAGTGCCAAACAAGATATAGGAGGAGACAAGATCCTATGATCTCCCACACCATTGGTCAGTTTGAGTCCTCCACAGAGACATATAGAGTCAAACTGCAAAACAGCCTAGTCTTCCTTGTTATATAGGCACAACACTAGTGAAAACTGAGTTACGACTACAGCCGCACTCTTATTGAGGTACGACTATAGCCATCCTCCAAATATATTGTATAAATTGAATCACATCATCTAAGGTACGACCTTGACTATTCTCATTCCAGGGTATGACTATAGCCATCCCTATGAATCATGCATATACTCAAAAGTATACAACTATGAGCTTCCATTGAGGGAGACACTAGTACATAACCGACCTTTAGTGTCGGTTATTTAAGGCCTTTAGTGTCGGTTTCTAAGCAACACCTATGTGGGCGACGCTAGAAGCCCAACCGTTATGCGTCAGTTCAAAAACCGACACCAAAACCCTTCGTGCGCCACCGAAAACGCACCAGTAGGGCACTATAGGCATCGGTTATTAGATAAGAAACTGACGTCATATACCTTCGCGCCACAGAAGGGCGCCATCTTGGGCACTATCATCGTCGGTTATTAGATAAGAAACCGACGTCATATAACTCCCAACACGACCGTGTTGGCCAGCACGGCCGTGGTGTCTGGTCCGCTGCCACGGCCGTGCTGGCCAGCACGGCCGTAGTGTTAAGGAACTAGATGTCAGTTACTATTAGAAACTGATACTGTAACGATGTGGCGTCAGTTTTATACAAATAATCGACGCCTATTTTTTGTTTTTTTTTTTCTGTCAGTCTGCAGACCTGCTGTATGACTGGTCGCAGGATGAGAAACCTGTAGTTCAGTTATGAACTGTAGGTTTTACGACATCCATTTATATCAGCCAACAACAGACCACAAACTTGCAAAATTAACAACAAAAATATTCACACATTTAGCAATGCAACCTGCAGTTCCATTTGATTTTCACACATTTAGAAACATTCATGTAGCTAGCAATCTGTAGTTCCATTCATTTTCACATTCACACATGTAAAAACATTCATATAGCAACCAACAGTTTCATTCATTTTCACTCAGACACGTGTAGAAACATCCAGACATGTAGAAATATTCACACATATATTATAATTTAGAAATTCATTTACAAAATATAATTCTTTAGTCATTATTTGCTATCAACATCCCAATTATATCTTAAAACCCCCACTATTTGTATGGTTGTTGCCCATTCTTCTCTTACTTCATTTAATTCTCCCGTCGTATAGGGAGCATGTACATCTGGTAAGGTCGTTCCTGTAGTGTGGTCAGTTTTAAACATCTGTAAAGAGAATGATGTATATATATAATTAATGAGCTATAAATAAGATTGATATATTTCATATTATCTAATGAGACTATATAATACCTCAGAAATACAATAGATTTCCATTGCGGCATATTTGATAATCATGTACATAAATCGCATCACATAGTATCCACATGCCCATCCGTTGTTTTGTGTAGCACACTATAAATTCAAACATACAAAATATTAAAAAAATACAACTAATTAAGCATTGTTCACATAAATAATATATACATATATTGCAGTCGGGAACTTACTTTCACGTTCTTCCAAATTATTGGTTGGTTCTTTTTCGTGGGGACCTTTCCTCCAGCCTTTTTGAACTCATAAAAACCCCTACATGTTAATGTAACACAGTACATTGCATAATTAAATAGTAATGTAATATCATATGTTAATGGATATGAAAATGAAATATTTCTCACCGGAATAATGCCATTTTCATTATGTGTCCATATTTTGTATTCAATTTACCCCCCTTAGGATCTAGATAATAGACAGTGAACGTCTTGGGGACAATAACCAGTAACTCCCAATGCATACCACTAGAGGTAAAAAAAGTTAAAAATTAATAACTCAAAATCCACAATAAAAATGTAATTTTCTTAAGTCCAAATTATAATAAGCAAAGTAAACTTACTCTACATTGAATGGAGCCATTATCACCGTCTTCTTATTTTGAGCAAAAATTGTAAAAGCCTCACAGCAGTATTGTTGAACTGACGGAGGGTCTTTAGCTACTAGACTAATCAAAGATGGAATAAAAAATCCTACATGTTCGAATGCAAAATATGCACATATCTTGTCTAAGTAGCTGCAAAATATGTATTAATTACGCATACATTAATAAATAAGAAACCAGATCACCATATCCTACACAAGGTATATGGATGTATAAAGAAGATCTCACCTTATCCATAGCTCTATCACATATGTATTTATCCAATCATATCGAAACAACTCCAAAATATCTTGTATAAATAGTTTGCTTTCGTATGATTGACCTGCAACATCTGAATCTATAGAAATAGTTATAGGGCAATTTATATCATGTTCACCTAACCATATTACCATACCCCTACAGTTAGGACCTAACGGGACAGGTAGGTCCTGTGGAACCCAACTGGGTAATGTAGGAGGTGGAAGTGGAGGCCTAGATGTTGTGGGTGTCTTCTTTTTAACCTGTATATATATATATATATATATATATATATAATAATAATAATAATAATAATAATAATAATAATAATAATAATTTCAGATCAACTGACATCATATACACACACACTAACAATTTAACGTTATGCAAATTTACCATATAGTTTCAGTAAAGATGACATCTGCTTTTAGCCACAATATCACTCCGCCTTCTTCCTCACCAAGTGTTTCACAATCTGGACATATGGCAATGGAAGATCCATCCACTTGGGGAATATATGTACCGACCTCACACGAATCCAACCAGCTGGTAATGGAGACCCGTGAAATATTTCCCCTAGTAGGGATGGGTAAGCCGACGCCTCTGCAACGACATATTCATTAACTTTTAGACGGCATGGCTTCAAACCCTACTAATTTTTGTGTAAAGAATGTTATATACATATATACATATCATCTTTTTTTTGAAAACATATCATCTTGAATTAAAAAACTAGTTACTATGTCATAAAAATACTTACAGCGGATTTGCTAGGTGGTGGGTCTGCAGGATTACTCCCAACCTCTGCAGTAGGAGTAGAGCCTGCAGTAGGAGACACCATAGGTACTGTCTGGTAAGTGGCAGTCTGAGATGCCTGCCACTTTTTCATTGCTTCTTCGAGTTTCCTATCAAATAGCTTATCTACCTATACATGGATAAAAGAAACGTCAAATTATAATTATTGAATTCTCTTTTACAGTAACATCTATAAGGAAAAAATATGTTACCTCTTCTTGTGAAAGTCCCACTTTTGGGACATGTTTGCATTGGGATGGCCCAAAAAAAGCTTTGATGTCCACACCAACGCCTGCAGCCCTAACACGTCCAGGATGCTCTGGGTTACCCAGAGCAACTGTCAATTCATCCCTTGTGTCCTCAGGGATGAACTTGCCTTGTTTCCTCATCTCGTGCAGCTCCCGCTAATCGCCAAAACAAAAATTTGTAATTAAGTAAACACCACAAATAATCAATATTTGAACGATTGTTGTAAGAGTTGTATTTTACCATTTTTGCAGCCGCCTCAGCAGTTGCGGGCTTCCTTATTTCTCCCTTCTTATTTTGCCTCCCAGCTATCCAGACATCATGGCGAGGCAGAGGTGTGCTACCTATAGTGGAGGACTCCTGAGTAGCAGCAGACTGAGCAGTAGCCTCAGACTGTAGTCTTTGACGAATGCCTGCATACCCCTTTGGACCCATTATGTGGTCATGTACATTCAGTGCACGCCTTGATCTTTGTGCCTCACTGAGGGCCTAGTTAGTATGCACATTAATGATTTGGTTAGTAACAGTAAATGTTAATCTTGAATAGGTGAATACAACATATATTAATGAGATTGGGACTGACGCCTGATACCTTGAATTCATCAGTTTGTCTTGAAGCAACAAACGCGTCCCATTCTTCTTTGTCCAGGAAGTTCCACTATTCAGTGGTTGTATTCTTCCTCTTGTCAGCTTCTTTTATGTATTCTCAGGTGAGATTTGTCCTATAGTTCCTTAGGACTCTCCCACAGCGTTGCATCACACATTTACGATGCAGCTTTTCATCCAATTCAAATATACTCTGCAAAATAGAATTGCTATTAACTAGTATCTAAAAAATTAGTAATCTACAAAATAGAATTGCAAATTAATAATAACTCACGCATAAATCCTTCCATATTACGTCTTTCTTCTCCTTATAAACTTTATTCCAAGAATCTATCTTACAACCGCAATGGCTACGAGTAACATACCCAACATATGAAACAAATGAATTGCGATTCACACCAGATGCATTTCCTGCATTATCAAAATCCACAACAAGCTTGGGTCCATTGCCCTTTTGTGCTATTAATTTCTTCATCATAGTGATGCCCCTTCTCTTGTTAACATTTTGGTGTTGCTGATCAAGTGCCTCAAGTGCTTCAGATGGTACATGTGCATCATCAACCTAAAATTGACAAAATAAACACATTTACAAGATATAACTATAAATGGACATATAGATATAAATATATGATATATTTTTAAAACTTACATTGTGAGGCGGCGCATTGATGTCCTCACCCTCATGGTAATCATCAGCACGGTCATCAGGAGAATGCTCAACCATCTGAAAATTCACATTCACATTGTAAAGTTCACATTGTAAAGTAATTCAAATTGTAAAGCTCACATTGTAAAGTTCACATTCACATTGTAAAGTAATTCACATTGTAAAGTTCACATTATAAAGTAATTCACATTGTAAAATTCATATTGTAAAGTTCACATTCACATTGTAAAGTTCACATTGTAAAGCTCACATTGTAAAGTTCACATTCACATTGTAAAGTAATTCACATTGTAAAGTTCACATTATACGGTAATTCACATTGTAAAATACATCTCAAGCTGACATAGGGTAACAACCACTTCTCTTTGCAATTTATCGAGAGTATCAGGGTCAATAACTTTGTTGCACAGACTGTTGAAAAAGAAACAAAGTTTGGTGATTGCAAACCTTACATGCTTCGGCAATATAGATCTAATTGCCACATGCAATATTTGTTGCATTAGAGTGTGACAATCATGAGATTTAAGACCTATCAACTTCATATCTTTCATTGATACTAATCTATGGATGTTGGATGAGTAACCCTGTGGCACCTTAACATTTACCAAACATTCACAAAAAGCTTTCTTCTCCTTTCTAGACAATGTGTAACAAGTGGGAGGTAAGTATGTTCTCCGATTTCCCATTTTATGAAATTCTGTTAATCCTGACCTTATTCCCATTTCACATAGGTCCAGTCTGGATTTTATCCCATCTTTAGTCTTACCTGGTATATTCAACAAAGTACCAATGACACTATCAGAGACATTTTTCTCAACGTGCATGACATCAATACAATGCCTGACTGTCAAAGAACTCCAATAAGGAAGATCCCAAAATATTGACTTCTTCTTGAATAAAGATTTGTCACTCCGTATGGCCATAGTACATTGTGATCTCTTACCAAATTCATTGACAAAGTCTTTTACTCTTTCATAAACAACCTCCCCTGGTATAGGTTTAGGTGCACTCCGTTCCTCATTCAATCAATTGAATGCTTTGCGCTTCCTACGATATGGATGGAATTTTGTAAGAAACCTTCAATGACCGAGATATACAGTCTTACCGCCATGTTTTAGTCTTGTTGAATCAGTGTTCTCTTCACATATAGGACACGCTTTTGCTCCTTTGACACTATATCCAGACAAATTCCCATATGCTGGAAAGTCATTAATAGTGCAAAACAACATAGCATGCAAACGAAATGTCTCTCTTCATGAAGCATCATAGGTCATCACACCTTCACCCCAGAGTTTCTTTAAGTCATCAATCAGAGGTTTAAGATAAACATCGATGTCATTTCCAGGTTGTTTAGGGCCCGATATCAACAATGACAACATTACATACTTATTTTTCATACACAGCCAGGGAGGAAGATTGTATATAACAAGCATGACTGGCTAAGTGCTATGTTGGCTTCTCAATGTCCCGTATGGATTCATCCCATCTGTACAAAGCCCAAGTCTTAGATTCCTGACTTCTTCACCAAATTCAGGGTACAATAGATCAATCTTCTTCCACTATGGGGAATCAGACGCATGTCGTAGGATCCCATCATTATTTTTGTTAACATCTGCATGCCACCTCAAATTCTTTGCATCTATCGGATTGGCAAACAAGCATTGAAACCGTGATATTATAGGTAGATACCACATCACCTTGGCAGGAGAACCAATTTTGGACTCCCCCGAAGTCGTCAATTTATACAGTGACGCACCACATTTTGGACAATCTTTCAAATCCACATAGTCCTTTTGAAATAATACACAATCATTCGGGCATGCGTGTATCTTCTTGGCATCCATTCCCATTGGGCACACCAATTTCTTTACCTGGTATGTTGAGATTGGCAGCTCGTTTCCTTCAGGAAGCATTTCTTTCAACAAAGACAACAATGACGTGAAGCTTTTGTCGCTCCATCTATTGTTAGCTTTCAGCTTATACAATCTCAACACAGTGCTAAGCTTCGTAAACTTAGTACAACCTGTATATAATGATATCTCAGCATCATGCAAAATGTTTCTAAAAAAGGGAGGTGGATCGGTGTGCTCTACCCCACAACTATCCAACATCACATGAACGATGTCTACTGGAACTGGTTCATTCAAATCTATGTCATCATAGGAAATTTCTTCTTCCACACAAGCAGTGCTATCGACATCCACTGGTTTCGGGTTTGAAATCTCTCCATGCCAGTGCCATTCTGTATAGCCTTGTATAATCCCGTTGCACATGACATGACTTTTGATTTCGTCACCAGTGCTGACTTTCAAATTGTTACCGCAATGCCTACATGGACAGTAGAACCTATCTCCAGGTTGTTTCTTATGTTCCTCGGCAAATCTAATAAACTGGTCAAGACCAGAAATAAACTCTGGGGTGCAGCGATTGCGAATGGACATCCATGATCTATCCATTCTATGATCAAAGAGAAAACAAGTATATATTACAACAAGATTAGGGTCTAGGGTTAACATATTAGAGTTTTTGCATGGTTAAAACTTTAGGCCAACAAATACATGTGTTGTCATTCTTATATATAATAAATGTGGACCACCTATCCCATTCTTGAACAGCTAATCTCACTAGTAAGTGTATAATGTGTATTGGGTTTTCGAGAAAATTTCGGCAGCATTTCCCTGCTGTTCTCTAAGTACATGTGTACTTAGAGAACAAACGGGGAAATGCTACTGAAATTTTCTTGAAAACCCAATACACATTATACACTTACATCCTAAATGAGATTAGGTGTTCAAGAACAGTCCCAAACCGGGGACTATCCAAGATTTACTCCTAATGAGTAAATCTTGGACGAGTTTCTAGGCTAATGAGTACACATCCACTACATGTATTTGCTCACTTACATTGCATCACTCACAATTAGAGCATTATTAAATAATAAATCAAGAATTCAATAGTTTCAAACATGAAATAATTCACAATTAGAGCGATAAGATTCACTTTGTACAAACATACATGGCATAATTCAGGCACAATAGCATGTGTGGTCATTGACTCGATTCAACATTATAAGAATAATTTTAGAAGAGTAATGTAGCACAACATTATAGGCTATCCGATTATAATTGAGCAATATAGCACAAAATCAACCAACATGGCCGTGCTATGCAGCACGGCTGTGCTGCCCAGCACGACTGTGCCAACCTGTGATTTCACGCACCTCGGTCACGGAGCTAGGTACCTGCTTGAGGGCAGAGGAAGAGGAGGAGGAAGAAGACCAGAGCAGGTACTTTCGGTGGTGTTGGCGGGGAGAGTAGCAGCAGCGAGCAACAGGAGCAGGAGAGTAGGCCGCCGGAGCAAGATAGAAGGTCACCGGAGAAGGAGAGAAGGCCGCCAGAGCAAGATAGAAGGTCACCGGAGAAGGAGAGAAGGCCGCTGGAGCTGGGGGTAGAGGGCAAGCGGTGGCGGAGGTGGGCAGAGGACCAACCAAACGAGCGGAGCAGCGCGCGGCCAGAGTAAACGGCGGCAGAGGTGGGGGCAGAGGAGAAATCATCGAAAATCACCGGACCAAACCCTGGAGTAGCAGCGCGAGACAATGAATGAAACAGAGAAAGGGGAAGAATTGGGCTCGTGCGGGTGCTGTTAAGTTATCAATCGGCGTCGGTTATTAAAAACAACCGACATGTAAAACTAAAGGTGTCGGTTCTACAAACACACCGACACCTATTCTCAATGATAGTCGTCTGTTTTACTAGAATAAAACCGACGTCTATCTACATATGCCGATTAAAAAAATTATTCTCGATTAATGACCATAGTCGTCGGTTTCTTTCGCAAACTCAAAGGGGTGTGAAAAATTTCTTGGGAAAATGCGCAAAAACCCATAAGCATCGATTATTGTAGTAAAATTGACGACCAAAATGTGCCCAATTTCTGTTTCGCGAATAACCTTTTATCGTCAGTTTTTTAGTAAATAACCGACGCCATATGTCAAATTTTGGAGGTAATTTTTTCACGTGAAATTTTGGATTTGGCGGTTAATTTTAGGCGTCAGTTTATTATTCGGGAACCGACACTGAATAAAAGCGATACCCGTGTCTGGTCGCCCTTCACAGATAGATGTCGGTTTTTTTATTAAACTGACGTTTTAGGTTTTAGGTGTCGGTGTATTTATACAACCGACACCTTTAAACGTGACGTTATAAGCCATTTCTGTAGTAGTGAGAATCCATTTCACCATCCAACAAATACTGACACATAAGTTGGATCTATTGCACAGGACAACTACATGATTGGGTTTTAATTGATTAGTTAAGCCATTTGGGTATCGTTTAGCATCAACCAAGTTACAACGTACAAACCCTAAACAAACTCTACAAAGGTAAGGATATGCTGAAACATCAGAAGATATAAAATGAATAAGGTATAAACTTGACACATCATCACATAATGCCACTTTTGTACAAGGCCATCACCATTATCACATAATCCTAGGATAACCATCCCTCATCACATAACTAGAGGATATCACCTCACATTCGGAATTGAGCCTCTTCCAGGTCATAAGACCCAATCACATAGTTCTTCCACATCATCATTTCCACATCATGCCTTATAAAGGCTCATAATCATCACTGTGAGTCATACCAAATACACCATAGCAACCACTACCTATGATATTTATTCCACATGCAAGGTTAGGGTTACACAAGTATGAGAGAGAAAACATCATTACATACTAGTCACTTCAAGATGGATAAGTATTCTATCATACACCCAAACTAGGGTTAGGGTTTCTCATATAACACGCAACATTGTACACCATGGTACATCATTCCCACATTCTTGGAGCACATTAGGGTTATGCATCAAGTGTTGGACATACAAGAAAACTAGGTGTAATGACCAACCTTCTAACACATGTAGCGACCACTAGGATTACACTTATGTGTTGACCTCTAAGGACACACCATGTGTAGCGACCACTCAAACCATATACAAGAGGTAGCGACCATCAAAGCACATAAGTATCGACCACAAGGTAGCGGGCATTGGTATTAAACATCTTGTTGCGACCACAACACCACCCCTAGTAATGACCACTTAAGCATGAAGCATGTAGAGATAGCACTCGACCGCAACAAGAGACAACATGGGTAGAGACCAAGACATAGCCACCTCTAGCGACCACTCACCTAGTCATGGGTAGCGACCATTAGGGTTAGCTCACCCTTGCGATCGCAACACATTGATCAATTGTCAACCACCAAAGGAGTACCTTGTTTCCACCAACCAAGAAGCAAACCATGGATGGAGACCATCCAACAAGGACAAGGTAGCGACCCAAAAACAAGCAGTTATTACCAAGGAAATAGGTTGATCAAAACATGTATATAACCTACAGAAATTCAAGTGTCACCAAGGAGGAAAACTCCATGAGATTTGAGCATTAAAACCCTAAAGCAACCATCAACTATATTAAGGAAGAAACCACACTAAGAGAGATGAAACCAAATGTCCAACACATGCAACCAAGAATTAAAACTTCCAACATCATGTAAAATGTGCATAAAATTGCATAACTTGCTCAAACAATGTCCAAATTGGACCAAATTTGAAACTTAATATTGTCTTATGATTTCAAAGCATATAAAAATGTTAGATTATGGTTATAAGAATTAAATTATGATAATTAATCTTGTTCAACACTTTAAGCAAGATTAGGGGTCTCACAACCATAAACCCCTAACAAGAATTTTACCCCCGAAATCCAAGGTACACATAGATGGAAACTTCTCATGCATGTCATCCTCAATATTACACATGGTTACTTCCATATTATGGTAATGTCCTCTCTTATAGTGGTTATGTTCTTCTCTTTCAATTGATACATGTCTTATCTTGGGTCTGATGATAGTTATATTTACAAAATCAATGACTATGACATGCTACCCAGCTAGGTTGTGTTGTCCAGCACGACCGTTTTGGTTTTGTCCTTTAATGTCAGTTAGTTTATTAAAATCGACGATTTAGGCATATAGTGTCAATTTTTTTGATACAATTGATGACTAAGTTTTTTTTAAATGGCAGACTTTCAGCCTATTTCTCGGCTGGTCAGCAAGATGCATAACGTGTAGTTCAGTTCTAAATTGTATGTTAACAACATCTTGTGAGTTCATTTTAATGATAGGACACCAAACTTGTAGTAACAAACATAATATATATTCACATAATTTTATTCATTTTCCAATTCCATTTCATCACATGCACAATCATAATTCATTCATATTCACATATATTCACACACATGTTACTTCATTTACATATATACCAAGTTCATTCTCATGACATGTAGAAACATTCATTCATTCATCTTCACATTTACACACATGTATATATAGATCATCATTCACATATGCATTCATCAAATTCAGAGTTGCAAGAAGTCATACACACCACATGTGTAATAAAATTCAAAGTACTTCTTCATCTTCTTCATCCCAATTAAATTCAAAGTTCACTTCCCTTTCGAAGACTTCTTCCCATTGTTCTCGTGTCTCCTCTAGTTGTTCTCTCATACAGGGCATGTGTACGTCTAGTAGATTTTCTTGCATAGTGAAGTCTTTTGTTTTAATCACTTGCAAAGAGAATGATGTATATAATTAATAAGCATGATATGTTCATTTTATCTAATGAGACTATATACTTATGATGATCAAGACTATATATATGGATTACATTATGTATCTTGTTGATGTCTACTGTCGCATATCTGACAATCATGTCCATATACCTCATCACGTAATATGCACATTCCCAACCATTTTCTTGTAGAAAACACTTTAAATTTCATCATACAAAACATTAATAAATAAAAGTAAGCATAGTTGGCATAAATATGCATTGGAGTCAAAAAAACTACCTCCAAATTCTCTCAAACTATCACTTTCTTTTTTGTGTTCACCTTTCCTCCAACTTTTTTGAAACATTTTACAGCCATATGCGTTAATGTAACACATTGAATAGACATTAGTAAATAGTCATGTAATATATATATTAACGGATATAAATATAATAATTTACTCATGTAAACAATGCCTTTTCAAATCGTCTCTCCCATCGTCTATTTTGGAACCCTTAGGATATAGATAATAAATAGTTAGCGCCACAGGGACAACAACCAATAAGACCCAATGGCTATTCCTGAGTGATAAGAAGGCAAAAAAATATAACTAAAAATCCACAATGAAATGTAATTTATAAAGTCAAAATTATAAGCAAAGTAAGTAAACTTGCCCAACATTGTATGGAGCTAATATAACTCATTTTATTTTTACCAAAATATTTAAGTGTGGTAGAGAATTATAGGGTAACAAATGATGAGTCTTTAATTACACAAATAATCAAGGATGGAACTAGATATCCTACATGGGTCATTGAAAAATCTCTACATACCCTATGTAAGTGTCTATAAAACATATATCATGTATGCATTAATATACAAGAAAATAGATCCCCACATATAAAATGAGATATATAGCTATATAAGATCGCACCATATCCAAATTTTTGTCACAAATGTATTCAAGAAAGAAAAATGAAGCAACTCCAAAACATCTTATAGAAATATACTAGTATCATAAGGTTAACCTACATTAGCTGCCTTAATAGAAACCATCATAGGCAAATGTTCTTCATGTTTTCCTATAAGTATTCATACCTCTGCATTGAGACCCTATCGAGTTGAATAGGTGTTGTGCAAGCCAAGAAGGTGATTAAGGAGGAGGTGGAGGTGGAGGATGACAAGGTATAAGGGGTTTCTTAGGCCCTATGTCCTGCATATATATTAATTTAATATCAATTGCCATGTATGTACAAATACAAATGTAATGTAAATTTACCATACATCATGACCAGTATAGATAACTCCCACTATGGGCCACGTGACCACACCACCTTCTGCTTCACCTACTGTCTCAACGTCGGGGTGTTCATATGGCAGTGGATAGTTCTTCCAAGTTTTGTAAACAAGCCTCAGACACACGCAAACTGCCGCAGTAGGTAAGCCTCCCCCAAAGCAATGACATATTCTTAAAATTTTAGGTGGCATGGCCTCAACCCCTAAAAATTTGCATAGAGTTTTATATATACACCTAAACATATCATCTTTAAAAGGCTACTATGTCATAAAAATACTTACAATGGATGTGTTAGGTGTTGGGTCTACAAGATTACTCCCAACCAACTCTATCATAAGGGGTTCCACCTTGTATGAAGAGTGGGGCAACGAAGCTGGTACTATCTGAGTTGCTGACTGAGAAGGTACCCACTAGCACATTGTTTTTTTAATTCTCTTTGAAATTAACTCTTTTACCTCCTCTTTTGAGAATCCCTCTTTTTGGATAGATTTGCACTCTTATGGACCAAAGAACACTCTTATACCCACACCAGTGCCTACAACCCTAACATGTCCATGATGCTCTAGGTTACCGAGAGAAACTATCAATTCATCCCTTGTGCCCTTAGGGATGAACTTTCCTTGTTTCCTTTGCTCGTGGAGCTCCCTCTAATTAGCATCAATAGTAATTGGTAAGTAAAACATAACAATCATCAATACTAATTTCTCTAAGAGTTGAATTCCTCATTAGTTGCGGGGTTGGTTATAATCTCCATATTTGGATTACCTCCCAGCTATCCATATATCATGGAGAAGTAGAGGTTTAGTAGTAGTAGTAGTAGAGGACTCAGAAGTCCCAAGAGTAGGTTTTTGAGGGGAAGACACATGTAGTAGCTTTTGGCAAGATTTGCATAGACACCTCGACCCATCGTGTGGTTGTGCACATTCTTTGCACACCTTTCTCTTTGAGTATCACTTACATCCTGGTTAGTAACAATCATCAATAGTAATTGGTAAGTAAAACATAACCTACTATGTCAAGGTAAAACAATGAATTCATAAGAATGTATTCATAATGGAGAGTGGGGCTTATTACCTTGAATTCATTGATGTTTTTCATTGAAACAAATGCCTCCCACATCACCGAGTCAAGATACCTCCATTGCTCAGTAACTGACTTCTCCCTCTTGTGAGCCTCCCATATGTGTAGTCTTGTCAGAGTTGTCCTATAATTCCTCAGTACCCTCCCACAATATTGCATCACCTTTTTACGATGCAGATTTTCATCCAGGTCAAATATGTTATGCAAAATTTCATATACTTAATGGAATATTCTTAAAAATATAATTGTAAATGGTTCTAATTAAAAAATTGCAAATTATAATATCTCACAAATAGTTCTTTCCATATGAAGTATTTCTTGCTTTTATCAATTTTATGCCAAGATTCTAATGCTATACTACAATGGCTATGAGTAACAACCCCTAGATATGAAACAAAATATCTTTGGTTCTTTCCAATAGGGTTTCCTGCATGATCAACTTCGGTGAGAAACTTTGGTTGGTTACCCCTTTGTTGTATCAACTTGTTAATCATGATGATGCCCATTATTTTTTTAGATGCTCATCAAGCTGAACAAGATCCTTAGGACGTACATCCTCAACCTAAAATTGACAAAAAAAACACATGTAGGTCATAAATAGATATAACTTATTACATGTGATGCATCAAGATAGGTATATTGTAAAATTCATAGAGTGTTGATAATAAAATACACAACTAACACCAATGTCACCATGATGTTGCCCATCCTCACAATAATGATTATCACAGTCATTATACTCATGGTCAGATGCCATCTAAAAAATTTTCATACAAAAAATAGTCAAACAATGAAATATAAGATTATAAAATGCACATCTAACATTTAAAAACATAAAAGTGTGCCTCTAATATTAAGCTCTTTTATCAAATAATATTCCCTCAGTGTGATCTCCATGCACATATAAGTTAGGTCATTTTCAATATTTGGTGTTGGCAAGCCAACTGGGAAAGGACTGGAGTCATCATACTTGTCATAATACTCTTCTTCATCTATAGAAACTTCAATGAACTATATTTTACCATGAAGAACAACCGACAATTTTTCATTGTCAAGATTGTTGATATAAAATACTTGCTTTGTCTATTATACCATTATTAATGGTTCACACTTCTCATCAATATTCTCAAAATTCATTATGTGAAACTTAATTCATCCACTACAACTCCTTTGGGGTTATCAACCCAATTACACTTAAAGATCAAAATTTTGAAATCTACGTAGTCAAACTCCCATATGTCTTAAATGACACCGTAATATGACATTTTAGCTTCAGGTGGACTCTTATCCTTCACACTAGGAAAAACCAATGAAGACGCCTGAAGGGTTACCCCACTATTTTGGACGATGCTCTTGTCATCTTGACACTTTATGTAATATGAGAACCCATTTATGTCAAACCCTTCATAAGATATAACATTCATTTTTGGTTTAAAGGTGAGACATTTGATATTTTTAGCAACACTATTTGGTGTTTGAGATAGTTGACGTAAGACTTTATCTTCAAACCACCTAATAAATGTCTTGCTATGCACTCTAACAAGCCACATTGAATTGGCTTGAGGATATTGTTTCTTGTTGAAATTGGTATGTTTGGTGATATAAACACTCACTTCGCCAATGTTGTGTGAAATATACAAGCGAGCTTTTTCTCATGGATCACAATTGATTACTTGTACTCGTGCTCCTAAAGTCCCTTTGCCAGAATAGTCCTCAATATTCTTGTCATTTAGAGGAGCTTCATAACAACTCACTATAAAAAGTTCATAACCTCCCTCTCCATATAAACCTCAATAATACTCCCTTCCAGCTGATACCAGCTTCAAACATCACCTTTAAAAACACTCATGTACTGTTCAAAAGGATTCATCCAAAGCAAGAAAATTGGTCCCAACATTTTCACTTTCCTAGTGAAATGGACAATAAGATGAACCATGATATCAAAGAATGAAGGTGGAAAATACATCTCATGCTTGAATAGGATAACAAACACTTCTCTTTGAAACTTATTGAGATTCTTAGGATCAATAACTTTGTTGCATAGAGTATTGAAGAAGAAACAAAGTTTGGTGATTACAAACCTTTCATGCTTCGGTGGTTTAGATCAAATTGCCACGGGAAATATTTGTTGCATTAGACAATGACAATCATGAGATTTAAGACTATCAGCTTCAGACCTTTCATTGATACTAATCTATAGATATTGGAAGATTATCCCTATGGTACATTAACATTAATTAAGCATTTGAAAAAAATTTCTTCTCCTTTCTAGACAATGTGTAACAAGCAAGAGGGAAATATGTTTACCAATCACTGTTAACTACTTCTATTAATTTTTTTCTTATTCTCACTTCACATAGGTCCATTCTGGATTTGATGCCATCTTTAGTCTTACCTAGTATATTCCACAGAGTACCAATGACGCTATCACATACATTTTTCTCAACATGCATGACATCAATACAATGCCTAACCGCCAAACAACTCCAATAAGAAAGATCCCAGAATATTGACCTCTTCTTAAATAAAGATTTGTCATGCTCTGTGGGAATGGTACATTGTGATCTCTTACCAAATTCATTGACAAAGTCATTTCGTCTTTCCTAAACAACCTCTCCTGGTATAGGTTTAGGGGCATTGTGTTCCTCATTCAATCCATTGAACGCTTTGTGCAACCTTCGATAAGGATGTACTTTTGGAAGAAACATTTGATGACCAAGATATACAGTCTTGTCACCATGTTTTAGTCATATTGAATCAGTGTTCTTTTCACATATATGGCATACTTTGGATCCTTTTACACTATATCCAAACAAATTCCCATATGCTGGTGATGCATCCCTGTTCTAGGGCTTCATCCTATGCCTTTTTGCATGATAATTACATCTAAATAGTTTAGATTACAAGTTATTCCCCTAAATGTGATCTTTTATGATATATGCACTTATGCCCCCTTTTGTGTGTATTTTAGGGTACTTATGCATGCATTGATGCATGGGAGAGAGATGAAGGACGTCTATGGGGTCTTACATCCCATGAATGGATCTATCTCTTCCCTAAGATTTCCTTGGATGCATAAGAGAAGCTCAAAGTAAAAGAAGGCTAGATGAAGAAGATAAATTAAAGATCAACACCAAAAAGCCCCAAAATGTTATGGTACATCCACCACGTCTGTGGTAATTTATGCACAAAGAGACCCGAAATAAACATGTAATGTGCTCAATTTACATATGAATGACCACGGCCATGGAGCTCAAAATGAGTGTGGCACTGAAGACCCCACGGTTGTTGCCCTCAAAATGGTCATGGCCAGCACACTCCAACTTGCCCGAGGCCATCACCTTGCCTGTGGCAAATTATGCACAAAGACCCCCAAAATCAACAGGGTAGTGGTCCATTTTACACGTGAATGACCATGGTGGTGGACATCACCACAAACGTGGCCCTTGAATACCGCATGTCCCATGCCGCTCCCCACACCCATGGCAAACTAAAGACACGACGACCTCCAAGTTGCCTCACCCGTGGCCTCCTCCTCCAACATGGCCATGGTACCCTACAAGACTATGGTACCCCTTACCCAGCATGACTGTGGCAACCTGTCACATCCGTGGTCACCACATATACTTATCATTTCGACTCCACTTTCCACCTCATCCATTGCATGCCCCCACAACCATTCCATGCAACCCCCACCACGGCCGTGGCACCTCAACACGGCCGTGGTGACCGCCTAACCCTACGCATTTCACCACTATTTTTCCTATTTTGCCCCTACTTACCCTAGTGCTTCCCCACCACCTATATATAGATAGGTGGTGGCCACAACATGAAGCTTACACTCCCCTAGCTTCCATTACTCCACCTCACCCTCTCTTGAGCATTCATTGCATTCTCCTTGTATTTATGCTCTCCATCCACCATTTCCACCATAGAAACCTAGATTTCTACGAGAACCCCCTTCATTTTCATGCCCATCATCCACCTTGGAGGAAGGTGGTCACCCTATCGCAGCTAGGAGGTGAAGAAGGAGGATCTACTTCGAGCTCCATGGAGTCCCATCCCCTTCTTCTCATTTCTTTTGCCTTTTCTTTGATTATGTTTAGCTAAGCCCCTTGTGGTGGGCTGTTTGGGGTTAAAATGTAACTTTGATACCATGTTGGGGGAAATAATTTGCAATGATTATAATTTCATTCTATGATGATTGCCTTTGCTTCTATCTCATTTCTCATTATCTTGCATGTGGTTTTTCTCTTAAACATAAATTGTTTGCTTTGTGATGTTTGATTACACTTAGCTTTCTAGGAGGAATTGGAATGTATGTAGCAATCTTAGGAATGGCTCCTTGGACCAATTAGTGGATCCCTTGCTAGCCCCCTTTGTTCCTACATACATATCCCTCCTTCTATAAGTGAGTGTGAGATCTAAGTAGCTAGTGTAAGTGTGATTAGTGAAATTGCCTAGAGCTTTATAAAGGCTAGATGGATAGTAGCATGAGGTGAAAAACCATCATCTCTACTCCCATTCCTACCCTTAGCTCTCAATTTCCCTAATACCACTTACCCTCGAAACCTAGACTTGACACATCCTACTAGAATTACACCTAACCCTAGTTCTTCAACTAGTAGTATAGGGTACATTCTAATAGCACTTGCCTTATTGTTTGGTTTGGTAATCTAGATTGAATTGTGATAATTGCATGTCAGGTTGAACCCCACCCCCCAACTAATATCAAATCACATTCCCAAACGGCCCACCTACCTAATCCATTGCTTGAACCCACCTTAGCCTTCTTTCTTGTTACTGCTAGTGCATGTAGCTTAATTGTCTTTGTTTCCTCTAGATATATGATTAGTCTTGTTAATTAGGGTTAACTTAGATCCTTTCTTGCTTTAGTGTTTAGCTTAGTTCTTAGTTGCTAATTTCCTTGCTAGAGTAGGGTAGATAATTTTTCTCTTATTTAGTTGATTTTCTTAATCTAGCTTCTTAGACCTAACTTGTTTAGGATAACCTAGTTTTTGTTACTCTAGTTTTCATATTGCCTTTGCTTGCTTGCTTACGTAATGTAATCAAACCAAAACCTATTTTAAACCAATCAACCCTAAGTTTTCACTTTAGGAACATAGCCAACGCCAACTAAGCTCTAGTGCCCCCTCTATCCCTTTGGTTCGACCCCCATTACTTGCCTCTCACCTATATTATAACATGACCATGTGTGCTTGTGGGAGCATATTTTAGTGTTGTTAGTTAACCTAGTTTGGGGAAACCCTTATAAATATTGAAAGACCAAACGTGCATGCAAAACCACACCAGTTGGAAAGTCAGTAACAGTGCAAAACAATATTGCATGCAAATGAAATCTCTCTCTACACAAAGCATCATAGGTCATCACACCTTCACCCCAGAGTTTCTTTAAGTCATCAATTAGAGGTTCAACATATACATCAATATCATTTCCATGTTGTTTAGGACCCAATAACAACAATGACACCACAACATACTTATTTTTCATACACAACCAGGGAGGAAGATTGTATATAACAAGCATAACATGCCAAGTGCTATGTTAGCTGCTGAGTGTATCGTACAGACTCATCACATTGGTACAAAGACCAATTCTTATAGTCTTAACTTCTTCACTACATTTAGGATACAATAAATCAATTTTCTTCCACTATGGGGAATTAGACACATGTTGTAAGATACCATCATTATTTTTCTTAACCTCTTCATGGCACATTAAATTCTCTGCCTCCATCAGACTGGAAAACAAGTGTTCAAACCATGGTATTATAGGTAGATACCACATCACCTTGGAAGGAAAGCCAGTTTTGGACTTCCCCAAAGTCGTCATTTTATACCTTGATGCCCCACATTTTGGACAATCTTTCAAATCAACATAGTTCTTTTGAAATAACACACAATCATTCAGGCATGAGTGTGTCTTCTTAGACTTCATTCCCATTGGGCATAAATGTTCTTTAATTCATATGTTGAGAATGAAAGCTTGTTGCCTTCAGGAAGAATTTCTTTCAACAAAAATAACAATGACATGAAGCTTTTGTCACTCCATTTATTGTTAGCCTTCAAATTATACAATCTCAACACAACACTCAGCTTTGTAAACTTAGTACAACCTATGTATAATGGTCTCTCAACATCATGCACAATGTTCCTAGATAAGGAAGGTGGATTGATTTGATCTACCCTACAACTACCTAGCATGACATCAACTGTGTCTATCGGATTTGGTTCATTTACATCTACATCATCGGCGACAATTTCTTCTTCAACATAAGTACTACTATCGACATCTACTGATCTGAAGTTTCAAACCTATCCATGCCTGTACCATTCTGTATAGCCTTATACAATCCTATTTCACATAATATGACTTTTTTATTTTTTCACCGGCGTTGACTTTCAAGTTGTTACCGCAATGCCTACATGGGTGATAGAACCTATCTCCAAGTTGCTTCCTATGTTCCTCCACACATCTTATAAATTGATTAAGATAAGTAATACACTCTAGGTTGCAGTGATTTGGAATGGAAATCCATGATCTATCCATTCTATGATCAAAGATTAAAAAAGTATTAGGGTCTAGGGTTTATAGATTAGGTTAAGGATTTATATATGGATTAGGATTTATTATTTTAGATTTAGGGATAAGGGTTTATAGATTAGGGTTTAGGGTTTAAAGATTAGGTTTTAGGGTTAAAGAATGTGCGTACCACATATCCTATTCTTGAACACCTGATCTCACTAGTAAATGTATAATGTGTATTCAGTTTTCAAGAAAAATTTGATAGAATTTCCCCATAGTTCTCCAAGTACACCAATCTAGATGGGCAAATGTCCACCAACATATGTGCTTAGAGAACAAATGGCAAAACAAATGGAAAAGTGTTTGTGAAACATATTTATAACTTAATATACATTATACACTTACATCCTAAGTGATATTAAGTGTTCAAGAATAGTCCCAAATTGGAGACTATCCAAGATTTACTCCTAATGAGTAAATCTCAGACGGGTTTCAAGGCCAACAAAATACATGTATCTTGTCATTCCTATACCTATGATCCTATTTTCATCATTCATATCCTAGGTTTTATGTAACATCATTTAATTAAATTCATTCTTCCATTTGGGTTAGTTCATTCATGAAACATTATCCCTAATTAATCACAATATTAATCAACTACACAATCTTGAAAAATTGTCATTCAACTAAGTTAAATCAATCACTAACAAGAGAGAAAGAAAGAAATATTAATTAATTAATATAACTCATAAATCACCATTAACAATATTAATTAATTAAGTCAGTAAAAGCATTATTCGATTAAAAAATGTGATCATGAATCATTATAATTGTATCACTTTCATGCATTGAGTGTTATGTAGAAAAAACCTAGCAAAAGGGGATAAGGGGATGATTTTTATGCCAAATAGGGACGCAAATGTACTAAATTTATGATTACAGAGAGTTTTGATGTCAAATAAGAGTAACATTACAACACAAAAATGTACATTAGAGTCCAAGAAACACATAAATGTCCAAACAGTAGTAGCACAACCAAAAAACAAAAAAAACCAACATGTTCTCACCTTTAGTGACCCCACTGTTGGCGGCGGCAACTGGAGATGAAGGCATTAACTGAAGATGACTGGAGATGATAGAAGATGGTGGCAGTGACTAGAGACAATTGGAGATGACGGTGGCACCAGTGGTGGTGGCGCTGATGACAGCTGGAGGTGGAAGATGGCGGCTAACAGCAGGAAATGATGTACAAGTGGCAGTTGGAGGAAGACCACTTGGTGAGAGAGGTGATGAGCTCAACAATAGTAGTGGTGGTGGCATCCAAAAATAGTGGTTGTAGAGAGCTCAGTAGCAGCAGTGGTGGCAATGTCCAGTAGTAGCAATGATGGGGAGGTCAACAGCAGCAACCGTAGTGGCATCCAATAGCAGTGATGGAGGTGACAGTAGGGATCGCAAATCTCTAGAGAGAAGTAGGTCAGTCGTGATGAAACAGAGAATGGGGAGAAAATAAGAACCATGAGGGGGCTATTAAGTAACCCATGGTTGTCGGTTGTATAGTAAAAATGACAACTAAGGGGTATAGTTTTCAACTACTAAAGAAAACTAACGATTAACTCCTAAACCAAACAAAAAATAGACACCAGGTTGGGGACATAGTCTCAGTTATGTCTACAAAACCCAACGGCTAACTGGATATCCAAACAAAAAACTTGGCTCTCAGGCTAGGGATATCGTTGTCCATTTAGCAAGAATAATCAATGACTAAGAAGTAATTCAGGGGGGGTTGGGACATGGTGTGAAAACACCTAGTCCTCAGTTTATTATAAGAACCCGACAATTTAGACCCATCTCCAAAAAAAAAACTCATTGAGGGGTCTAAATTTTCACTTGTTTGGTAGAACCGATGACTGATAAGGGGATAATTTTTCCATGGTAACATGGCACAAATATTTTGTCATTGGTTGTATACAAACTGACACCTGGATGAATATTTTGGAGGCAAGTTTTTTTCCCTAAAAATTTATATTTTGTGGGAATTTTTAAACGTCTATTTCTATGAACAAAAATTGACGTTAAAGTTAAAGTAGTACCCATGCCTTTTCTAAATTGGCAGGACTTTACATATGGTGATGGTTAGCATGAAGAAGATGAAGTAAAGATCAACACCAGAAAACACCAAAACGGTTGTGGTACATCCACTACGGCCGTGGTAATTTATGCACAAAGAGCTTCAAAATCAATAGGGATTGTGCTCAATTTACATATGAATGACCATGGCCGTGGAGCTCAAAATGTCCGTGGTCACTGAAGACACCACGGATGTGGCCCCCAAAATGGTAGTGGCTAGCACACTCCAACTCGCCTGTGGCCATCACCTCACCCATGGAGAATTATGAACAAAGATCCCCAAAATAAATAGGGAAGTGGCCCATTTTATACGTGAATGATCACAGTCATGTCCATCACCATAGCCATGGCCCTTGAAGACCACCTTACCCATGGAGAATAGAAGTCCTGACGACCTCCAAGTTCCCTTGCCTATGTCCTCCTCCTCCAACATGACCATGGTACCCCGCACGGCCGTGGTACCCCTTACCCAGCATAACTGTGGCAACCCGCCATGGCCGTGGTCACCACATATACTTATCATTTCCACTCCACTTTCCACCTCGTCCGTTCAATACCCCCATGACCATGCCATGAAACCCCCACCACGGCCGTGGCACCTCAACATGGCTGTGGTGACCATCTAACACTACCCATTTTCACCACTATTTTTCTTACTTTGCCCCTACTTACCCTAGTGCTTCCTCACCACCTATATATAGACAGGTGGTGGCCACAACATGAAGGTTACACTCCCTCAGCCTCCATTACTCCTCCTCACCCTCTCTTGAGCATTCATTGCATTTCCCTTGCATTTATTCTCTCCATCTACCATTTCCACCTCATTTCCACCATAGAAACCTAGTTTTCTAGGTTTTCTACCATAACCCCCTTAATTCTCATGCCCATCATCCACCTTAGAGGAAGGAGGTCACCCTACAGTATCTAGGAGGTGAAGAAGGAGGACCTAATTTGACATCCATGGAGTCCCATCCCCTTCTTCTAATTTCTTTTTCCTTTTCTTTGATTATGTCTAGCTAAGCCCCTAGTGGTGGGTTGTTTAGGGTTAAAATGTGACTTTGATACCATGTTGGGGGAAAATAATTTGTAATGAACATAATTTCATTCTATGATAATTACCTTTGCTTCTATCTCATTTCCCATTATCTTGCATGTGGCTTTTTCTCTTAAACATAAATTGCTTGCTTTGTGATGTTTGATGACACTTAGCTTCTAAGAGGATTTGGAATGTATGTAGCAATATTAGGAATGGTTGCTAGGCCCAATTATTGGATCCCTAACTAGGCCCCTTTGTTCCTACATACATATCCCTCCTTCTATAAGTGAGTGTGAAATCTAAGTAGCTAGTGTAAGTGTGATTAGTCCAATTGCCTAGAGCTTTCTAAAGGCTAGATGGCTAGTAGCATGAGGTGAAAAACCCTCATCTCTACTCCCATTCCTACCCTTGTCTCTCAATTACCCTAATACCACTTACCCTAGAAACCTATACTTGACACATCCTACTAGAATTACACCTAACCCTAGTTCTCCAACTAGTAGTATAGGGTACATTCTAATAGCACTTACCTTGTTGTTTGACTTGGTAATCTAGATTAAATTGTGTTAATTGCATGTCAGGTTGACCCCGCCAACTAATATCAAATCACATTCCCAAATGGCCCACCTACCTAATCCATTTCTTGAAACCCACCTTAGCCTTCTTTCTTGTTAATGCTAGTGTAGCTTAATTATCTTTGTTTCCTCTAGCTAATTGGTTAGCCTTGTTAATTAGGGTTAACTTAGATCCTTGCTTGCTTTAGTGTTTAGCTTAATTCTTAGTTTCCAATTGCCTTGCTAGATTAGGGTAGATCATCTTCCTCTTGTTTAGTTGATTGCTTAATCTAGCTTCTTAGACCTAACTTGCTTAGGATAACCTAGATTTTGGTAATCTAGTTTTCATATTGCCTTTACTTGCTTGCTTGCGTAGCATAATCAAACCAAAACCCTTTTAAACCCTTCAACCCTAAGTCTCCACTTTAGGAACATAGCCAACGCCAACTAAGCTCTAGTGCCCCTCTATTCTTGTGTTTTGACCCCCATTACTTGCCTCTCACCTATACTATAGCATGACCCCATGCGCTTGCGGGAGAATATTTTGGTGTTGTTAGTGAACCTAGTTTGTAAATATCAAAAGACCACATGTGCGTGCAAAACCGCACCAAGATTTTTGGCGACGTTTCCGGGAATTGAGGCACTCGGCCTAGCTAGTTTGTATAGCTTAGCCTTTCCTATTGCCCTTATCATTAGTATTCTTTATTCTTTGTTCACTTCTGCATACTTCTATTCTAACTTGGTTTCTTGTTGTTTGTTTGTGTATTGTGTAGGTGATAGTTGTGCTTGCACCATACCCGTTCCACTTGTACCAACTTGTGTTGTAAGACCCTGAGATAGGTAGGAGGAGACACCAAAGATGTCGTAACCAACACCAAGCAACCGACATGGTAGAAAACGAACCTCATGGAAATTCTCAATAGCCACCTCAATCCAACAGCCCCCTCCATGAGTATTTCACCCCGGGGAACTACAATTCTACCATTACCACCCTTTTTGACCAAATGTCAGGTCAGCAATTATCCATTCCACCGGCACTTCTCAGACTCCTCCCTACCTACTATGGGATGGAGAATGAAAATCCTTACCATCATATTGAAGCCTTCCTTGAGACTTGTTCCACCTTCTGCATGCCCGCCGCCACTGATGACTCCATCTGGAGGACTCTCTTCCCTTTATCTCTAAAGGGAAAGGACAACGAATGGTACATTTCAAATCCAGAGTTGGTGACTTGGAATACAGTCAAAAATGAGTTTCTCAAGCAGTTCTTTCCAATTCCCAAGCTGACTCACATGCAAAGATGTATCACCACCTTCACCCAAAAGGAAAATGAACCTTTCCACAAGGTGTGGGAAAGGTTACAAAAGCTCCTTCACGACTGCCCCCATCATGAGGCACCATTGTGGCAGCGGGTCCAAGATTCTACACTGAGCTTGAAGACTTAAGACAGAACAATGTTGACTCATCATGTGAAGGCACATTCACGGCGAAGCCAATTGAGGAGTCATGACCATTGTTTGAACACCTTACTGAAAATTCTCACCATCGGGTTTCTACTAAAGGGGAATATTGTAGCCAGAACTACACCCATCCACCTCCTCCCGTAGCTCCAGCTCGGACCACCGCCAACCCTGACATGATGAAGATGATGGAAAACATGATGAATATGATGAAGAGCCAAGTTGTTGGTTCTTCTAGTCAATCCACCATGGCAGTTGAAGCTGAGGAAGAGGAAGTTCATGTTTTGCACTCTTTTGGCAACCATAACAACCAAGGTCCTACATCTAACACTTACACTCCCGAGTGGAGGAACCATCCTAATTTTTCATGGAAACAAAAAAATGAAGATGATCAGGGACAAGGGAAGCCAAGGCCAATGTATAGCTTGAAATTTGAAGATGAAGTGCTTGGAAGATTGAGAAGTTTGGATGAGGTAAAGAAAGATGTGACCTCTCATGGGCATTCCATTAACCGTCTTGAGAAAATATCAGATCAAATATCTCATTCACTTGCTAGGAGGGAGGAAGGAAGACTCCCATCTCAACCAATGTCAAAACCAAACAATGATGGAACCTTCATGGGAAATGCTCAAAGTTCATATGATCCACCTTCATATCAAGGACCACCAAATCCTTATGCTCCACCACCTCCTCAAGATCCTCTCAACTATCAATATGCTCCACCTCCACCTCACTCATACCAACAGCCCCCTCCACAATATCACCCCCATCCACAACAACCACAACCACAACAACAACCACAACCACAATTCATCCTTCAAAATCCCAACTCACCCCACCAAAGACCACCACCACCTCAATAGCCACTACTAAATCCACAAGCTTACTCTTCATCTACCCATGAGCATGTGAATGTGATGACGGTTTTGAGGAGTGTCCAGACTATGGAGCAGCCCCGTGATACTGTTGTTGATAGAGTAGTAAGTGAGGATAGAGATGATACTATTATCAAATAGGTTGATATTGAGATCCAAATTGATGATACTATGATAGGAACTAGAGTTGATACTGTGACACCGAGAAGTGATAATGTGATACCGAGCAGTGATACCATGATTCCCGTGATTCAAGTTGATGATTTTATTGATCCAAGCCGTTTGGGAGCTCAACTTCCCCCATTTTCTAATGCTCTTAAGGAGCCTTCTATTGAGAGAAAAAGAAGAAACATATTGAAGATTGTTGGTATGTATGCCCAAAGAGCCAATCATATGATGATTGGATTGGCATATGTTCTGATTGATTTGATAAATATCAAAGGCAAGCTTCCAATTTATTATAGCTCAATCGACTATGAGATAAATGATGGAACATAATGAATGTCTAAAGAATGACAATACTCAATGATGTCTGTCTTCAGGTTAAGGACCTGAACAATGAAATCATAAAAATGTTAAGAGTATGTGCAGTCTTGTTATGTACCTAGTCGAATGTCATTGTGGAAGGTTTATGGATAACAATGACACATCAAGACTAGAGTGTGTGTTGGTTGATGATAGTGTCCCATTATTCATGATATGTGATATCAAACCAAGCACACAAATACATGTTGGAGAATAATGTATCAGATAGACCCACCATGAGAGTGATACATGGAACAATGACATGGTAGTCAGAATCATCTCTCATAGTGATGGTGGTGATTGTGATTCTTATACGTGAAATCACAACACTCGTTGAATATGATTGGGTACACTTTGACATCATCAAACACAATCTTGAAACATGGATTGTTATAATGGTGATGATTGTGTGGCTTTGACGTATGAGATACACTGTGAGTGATAGATATGGGATTTGTCCCTCCTAATAGAGTATGATGTCCAGGCCATTTGATTAGCGAGACTGAGAAAGGAATGCACATGCACATGTGAATAAATATATGATATTGATGTCACACATATCTCAGACAGTCTGCTCTAGTTCAAGAAACACGAATGAATGTTGAAAGGATGACAACTCCATGCCTTGAGTTCATTCAGGATATTAGAGATAAAGGAATTATGCATTCACTGGAACACCAATCATAGACTGTAGGATTGAAAGTTGTTCTCCAAATTTTTCTTTTCATTTGGGTAGCACTGATGTGCGACTAGAAACTGCTCTTTGCTTTTGATGTCATAAGCTAGTTATGGACATTCACTGCCAATGTGAAATGGGACCTATAGGATCACACACAAAGGATTAACCTGGAAGAGGACTTTATCCATGACTGATGTTTGGATTGATTACTAAAGTGTTTAGGTACTCAATCAAACATTCGATCAATAGACTTGACTTAGAATCATCAAGTTCAAGTGTTGAACCAACTGATTTGAGTGTCAGATTGATTGAGAATTGAATTGACTGTCTCCTGCACAATCTGGACCACCAACCGACCGATTCACTAGGTGAACCGATCAGCTCATGGTTAGTGAGACGACCGGTTCACTTGTCTAAATGAGCAGTGTTGGGTTGTCCCAGTTTTTGAGAAAAAGTTTTTCATTTCACTTGCTCAATTCGATTGGGACAAGAGTTAATCTTTGCATTAATTAGAAAAAAAATAAGGAAAGTCAAATGTGGGAAAGTCTGGGAAGTGAAACAACCGATTCACTAAGTGAACCAACCGGTTCACACTCTCAACCTACTAGTTTACAAGTGAATTGATTGGCTCACCTTTCCAAACAACTATTTCAGTTATGAAACAACTGGTTTCCCTACCGAAGTGCAAATTGTTCATGGAAATTATGGACCCTTCTACTCCCACACAGACTGGGAACCATGATCGTGCCCTCTACTATAAATAGAGGGGTATAAGGGGCTTCTCTAGAGATACAAATCAAAATGGTAGTTTCTCTACAAAGTTGTTGTCCTCTCTGGTTGTGGTAACCGAGAGAGCCCAAACAAGTTCCACCCATCCAGGGAGGAACAACGAGGGAAAGACCACTATAGAAAAGCAACTAGTGGTGGGATAGTGTGTCGGTGACTAGTACGCTGATAGAAGGGGACAACTCCTTCTAGTCCATTCTTCAGGACAACTAGAGTTCCCGGTAGTCTGTGTGAACTGTATATAGAGGCGGGATACTTCTGCCGCTCAGGAGGATGACAGTTAACCACCATCAGGGTCAACACCAGGAGCTGCACAAACATCATCGAAGATAGGAGGTTGAATATCGCACTAGTTGTAAGGTATTGTCATTGAACAAGCCTCAAGACCAAGTATATCTAGCTAAAACCATCCTTTCCATTACATAGATGTTGATGTGATTTGTTGGTTATGGGTTTATGGTCAAGTAAATTTTTTGTTTTCGTTGCCTACTCTGACCACAAAAAACCCTACAAAGATATCATGGAAACTTTCAAACAAGTGAAGATAAACATTCCTTTGCTTGATGTGGTCAAGAAAATCCCTACATATGCCAAGTTTCTGAAAGATCTATGCACGTTTAAAAGAAAAACAATGGGGAGACACCCAAGGAAGTTAAGCTCACCGAGAAAGTGAGCTCAGTTCTATAGCACACCATGCCAAGAAAGAGGAAAGACCCCAATGCTCCCATCATTTCATGTTACATTAGGGCACACCACATAGACCAAGCCTTTCTAGACTTGGGTTCTAGTGTGACCTGATGCCATATGATGTGTTTTCTGAGCTCCAAATGGGACAATTAGGTCTAGTTCATTTTACTTTGTAGTTGGCCATCCGATCAGTGAAGATGCCTATAGTGTGTGTTGATGATGTGCTAGTTAGACTTGATGATGAGACTTATGCTTTCTTCCCCATTGACTTCATTATGCTAGATATGGAAAAAGACACAAGAAGAGTACATATCATCTTGGGAAGGACATTCTTAGCTACAACTGATGCAGTGATCCACTTGAGAATTGAGACTATGTATGTGACATTCATTCACATGAAGATCCGGTTAAACATCTTCAAATCTTCAGCTACAGCCGAGGTAATAAGTTCCGCAGAGGAAGATTGTTACCTTATTGAATGTCTTGATGAGATTGTAGAGGAGTGCCTACCTCTGTGGATTCAGACTGCCACTCAAGGTAGAATTTTGGATCCCATAGTTGAGTTCCCCAATGATAATGATGAAGAGGATGAAGTGAATGAGCTGGCCTTGGTGGCTGCAAGCGAGGACCTCCCATCAATTTTTGATCCATTAAAGAACTCTCTTGAAGAACCTCCAACTCTTGAACTCAAGTCACTCCCTAAAGGATTGAAGTATGCATTTCTAGGCTCAAATGACACCCTCCCAGTGATCATTTCTTCCATTCTCTCTCTGGAACAAGAAGAGGCTTTAATGAAGTCCTAAAGAAGAACATTCAGGCCATTGGATGGTCTATTTCTGATTTGAGAGGTTTTGATCCCTCCATTTGTGTGCATATGATCTACTTGGAGGATGATACAAGGACGACCCACCAAATGCAAAGGAGGTTGAACCCAAAATTGAAGTGGTGACACAAGAGGTTATGGAGTTGTTAGATGCTGGGATTATTTATCCAGTTTTGTATAGAACATGGGTGAGTCCCATCCAGGTTGTACCAAAGGAGGGTGGGGTCATAGTGGCAAAGAATGTTGATGGTGAGATGATGCCTGTTAGCAAACAACCAAAATGGAGAATTTTTTTTTACTACAGGAAGCTTAATGAGAAGTTGAAGTAGGACCAATCTCCTCTTCCATTTCTTGATCAGATTCTAGAGAGGTTAGCAGGGCAAAGTTTCTATTGCTTTCTTGATGGATACTCCGGGTATTTCCATATTGTTGTGCATCTTGTAGACCAAGAAAAGATGGCATTCACTTGCCCGAGTGGTACTTTTACTTACCGGAGAATGTTTTTTGGGTTGTGAAATGCCCCCTCCACTTTTCAGAGATGTGTGACCTCAATCTTCACTAATATGCTTGACTCGTCACATGAAGTATTCATGGATGATTTCTTAGTTTTTGGTAAAACCTTTGATGAGTGTTTGCTCCACTTGGCTACCATTCTTGAGATATGCATCAAGGTTTGCCTTGTGATATCTTGGGAGAAGAGCCATTTCATGGTACCCGAAGGCATTGTTCTAGGCCACTAGGTTTCAAAAGACGATATTGAGGTTGATAGGGCCAAGGTGGGCCTCATTTCTACTCTAACCATTCCTTCTACTGTAAGACACCTCTGTTCTTTCTTGGGACATGCATGTTTCTATCGCCACTTCATCAAGGATCTTAGCAAGATCTCGAGACCTCTCTGTCACTTGCTAGAGAAAGATGTTGAGTTTTATTTTGATGACAAGTGTGTTGAAGCCTTCAACCACTTGAAGGAAAAGCTCATTTCTGCTCCTATAATGCAGTCCCCCAGACTTCTCTTTTCATTCGAGATCATCACTGATGCATCGAACACGGTAGTGGGGATGCGCTAGGCCAAATAGTTGGCCGGATTCTGCACGCCATCTATTATGCTAGCAAGACTCTAGATGAAGCACAAAGGAACTACACGACAATAGAAAAATAGTTGCTTGCAGTTATCTTTGCTCTTGACAAGTTTAGATCATATATTTTGCAAAATATGGTGGTTATATACACAGACCATGTTGCATTGAAGTATATAATGGGGAAGAAAGACTCAAAGCCAAGGTTGATTTTTTGGATTTTGTTGCTTTAAGAGTTTGATATTGAGATTGTAGACAAGAAGGTAATGGAAAATTCTGCCTCCGACCATCTCTCTCGAATTGAAGCACCCTTTGATGATACAGGTAGAATCAAAGAGACAGTGTCACATGAGCATCTCATCCCACTCTCATCCACTCAAAGGCCATGGTATAAACACATAGCTGACTTCTTAGCTAGTGGAAGGATACCAAGCACATGGATGAGGGAGGAAAGAAAAAGGTTGTTTGCTATGGCCAAAAATTATGTTTGGGATGATCCTCACCTATTCAAATATTTCCCCGACCAACTTATTCAGAGATGTGTTCTAGATATGGAGCAGCAAGAGATTCTATTTTTGTGTCATTCTAGAGTTTGTGAGGGTCATTTTGGTGGAAAATGCACTGCTGCCAAGGTTCTCTGAAGTGGATTCTGTTGGCCCTCCTTGTTTAAAGATACTCATGAATTTTGCAAGTGCTATTTGAAGTGCCAAAAGGTGGGCACTATCTCTAAGAGTGACATGATGCCTTTATCACCCTTCTTGTGGTGGAGGTGTTTGATGTGTGGGGGATTGACTTTATGGGTCCTTTCCCCCCTCTTTTGGATATGTCTATATTTTGGTTGTCGTTGATTATGTATCAAAGTGGATTGAGGATGTTGCAACAAGGACAAATGATCACAAAGTTGTGTGTGACTTCATGAAATCCAATATCTTTAGCTGGTTTGGTATCCCAAGAGCAATGATTAGTGATGGTGGAAGTCATTTCATCCATCACACTTTTGAAGCATTGCTTAAGAAATATAGAGTGAATCATCATGTTGCTACTCCTTACCACCCCCAAACAAGTGGTCAAGTTGAGTTGGCCAATCGGGAGATAAAGCTCATTCTAGAAAAGGCGGTTAGATCAGACCACAAGGATTGGTCACTACGTCTTAATGAAGCTTTATGGGCTTATAGGACTTCATACAAAGCCCTGATTGGCACCACACCGTTCAAGCTTGTTTATGGAAAAAGTTGCCATTTGCCAGTTGAGAGGCAACACAAGGCATTGTGGGCTTTGAAGTCCATAGACTTTGATGGAGAGAATGTCGGGATGAAGATAAAGTTTCAGTTGAATGAATTAGTGGAGATGTGCCATGAATCTTATGAAATCTCCAAGTGCTACAAAGAGAGAACAAAGTTTCTACATGATAAGATGATAAAGAAGAAAGACTTTGAGCCTGAAAAATGGGTATGGTTGTATAACTCATGGATTAAGTTCTTTCCCAGAAAACTCCGATCTAGATGGGAAGGGCCTTATCTCATCAAAAAGGTGTACCCATCTGGGGTTGTGTTGATTTGTGAGAAAGAAGGAGCTAAAGACCTCACTGTGAATGGTCAAATGCTGAAATTAGTTGTGGAAGTAGGTCCACACAAAGCCAATCAAAGTTTAGATATCAAGATGCTAGTAGAGGGACATCATCTTGATGAGGAGATGTGCTTGAATGCACATAAGAGAGACATTTTCTTCAAAGATGCATTGAAAATCCCTCGAGAGTGGTCGACTTCAAGAATCAATAAGCCTGGTTGAAGGCGTAAAATTTAGCACTAGTGGGAGGCATCCCACCTAGGTTTGTGAACTTTTTTGCCCAACCTTCACTTTTTGATACTTTTGTTTTCTTTTCTAAGAAATACACACACACACACACACTTGTGCTTGATAGTTTTTGTTTGAGTTTTGATGAGCTACAGGTAACAGGTTGAAGAGAGAGATGGAAAGGGCAAGACATGGTGGTTGGAGTTGAAATGTGGCCAAGAATCACAAATCTTACAAAGATATCAAAATTTTCAAATTTGAGTTGACAAATTACTGCATGAAGAACCACCACAGCCGTGGTGCCTCAAAATGGCCATGGTGATTTAAGTGCAAAAAATCAAGAAAGTTACAGTAACTCTACCAAATTTGTGAAGGAATGACCACGGCCGTGGAGAACAAAATGGTCGTGGCACATGCTGAAGAACACGGTCGTGGACACCACCATGTCCTTAGTGAATTGAATGCAAAAATTCAAAGGAGTTACAGGGATGAAGGAGATTTTGTACATGAATGGCCACGACCATGGCGAACCACCACGACTGTGGTGGGAGGAGCACACCACGGCCGTGGTGCCCACCATGACCATGGCAAGAGTTGATCTACCGCCATATCCACCTCCACCATGACCGTGGCACCCGCCAAGGCCGTGCTACCAAACCCCCACCACGACTGTGGCGGGACCCGACCCCACACTTTTTTCTTTTAAACCCAACAAAATACCATGACCCCTATCACTTGCAAACTCATTTGCTCGACTCCAGAATGTCTATGGCAACGTGCTCCGCCCCCAACACTCCCAATCTTACTTCTCCATCGCAAACCCTCCAAGAAATCAACCTCCAATCACTTTGTACACATCCACCACCTCTCCCTCTATCGTTTCCAGCCCAAAACCTCCACCAATCGAGCCTCCATCTCCATTCACGTTCTCCACCTCACCTACAGCCACCCCACATAAAAAACTCACCAAAATCCATCCATATTCACCCAAAACCTCCAACCAATCCATCCTCCATCATCCAAGCAACCATCTTAGCCATTTCTACCCATCAATCAGCCTTCATTTTGCCTTCTCCACAAAAATCCGAATTTCACTGTGATACCACCACCTCCATATCCAAAAAATGAAAGGAATTACTAAGGCAGTGAAGAAGGGGGCCCAAAAGAGCCTTGAGGTGATCACTGGAGGCTAGGTGTGCACCAAGAGAACCTCTTACCAAGTCTCCATGCCTTCCTACACTCCCTCACCATCCAATTACATTTCCCAATTGCTCCTGCACTCGATGTTTGTGAGTGCATCTCACACCAGTCATTTGACAACCACCACATCACAGACAAGACGTATAGGGAAGAGGAGGAGGAGGAAGCATCTGAGGACAACATTGATGACATGATCAATAAGGTTGACCCGAAAGTCACAACCTGCCAAAAGTGGGGCACACGAACAAAATCTCTTTCATGTAAAACTTGCTCGATTTAGATCATAAAAATCGTACGGATTTGATGAATGTGTTATGGCTCGAATCCGTAGTCAATCCAATTTCCGATAGGAGAAGTTGACAATTGAATCCAAATTTGTCCATTCTTTGATATTTGATTATAGTAATAATGCAAAAAGACTACATCCCCATCCTCATCAAGGCTACCTCCAAGGACCACTCCAGCACGCACTCTACCTCCTCATTGGGGGAGAGACCACAGTAGCTGCCACAAGAAAGGAAGAAATTGATGATAGACGAGGAGGATCACCCACGAAAATACCCTGAGCAATGGGTACCGTTGAATCTTGATACAAGCTCAGGGTCAATATTCTACAGAGTTGAAGAAGATGATGATGATATTGTTGAGGAGGAAATGGATTCTGAGCCAGAAGACACTGTGGCATACTTGGAGGCAGACAAGCTGAAGGGGTTTGGCAAAGCTCCGGAGGGAACAACATATGGCATAAGGAAGAGAAAGATGCATATCACACCCATCTACGTCGAGTACATGTCAAGGAGAATGATCTCCACTAGATATGGGTGTGAAAAGGTAATTGAAGACCTGAGAGTCAAAGTAGAGGTGGTAAGGCAGCGGAAGAGGACCAGTTTGTGGAAAGTGCTTTTCACAGCACAAACCACATATGTGGAGCTAACTCAGCAGTTCTTCACCACATTAGAGAAGATCAAGGTCAAAGGGGAGGAAGCAATCAAGTTCACAATGTTCAATAAAATACACACATTGACTGCTTCTGAAATAAACCACATTTTCACAAAGGACCCTCAAGAAGCCGAAAAGACGAGTGATGGCTTGATTGAGAGAGAGATTGACTTGGACTACAATGATTTTTGGTACAGTTTGACAGGGACACTGAGGTACACAACCGAGAAATCAAAGACAATGTTGATCAGCAACCCCATGTTCAGATATGTACAAAAGGTCCTTGCCAACACAATTGTGGGGAGGTACGATAATCACGGCAACATCTCGCAAAAGGACCTCTTTGTTCTACATGGTTTAAATAAGAAACTACACATCAACGTAGGGTTGCTCTTGATAGATCACATGAGGACAGTTCCCTTCAAAAGAAAGATTTTATTTTTTATGGGAGGGATTGTGACCTCAATTGCTATATCCCTAGGTTTTGATGTCATTGGACTGAATGAGGCCGAAGGAGCTTAATTTGTTGATCTAAAGTATCTTGTGTGCTCTCAAATGATCACAATAAAGAATAATAGGTTGTTATACAATGTGAAATCTATAAGATCAAGAGTTCTCGAGCTGCCCTATCATGCCTTCCCACTTCTCTGTGCCTTGGGCCCTCCTGAAGCACTACATGAAAGGCTGAAACAATGGGAGTAAGCTAATCCCTAGGAAAACTTCAACCCCATTGTTGCACAAGAAGAAGAAATAGTAGAATCAAATGCACATCAGTAAGAGGAAGAGGGAGGAGAACAAAGAAGACACCCTCAAAGGGTGAGAAGGAGGGATGAGGCAACATCCCAGCTACAGGAGCCTTCAGTGAATGCATATGATATGTCATTCATCCATGTACATCTTGAAGGCATCCTGAAGACACAACAAGATATGCAGCTCGTACAGCTGTACATGTGGCAGGACCAACAACAAATGCATCAACAGGTCAACCACTTGTACCACTACCACCATGCGCAGGCATAGATAAACCCTGAATGAGGTGAAGACTTTTGGGATGGTATTTTGGGATACCAGGAGACCTATCCTCCCCCTTGGGATGCTTATTGGGGCCATTACTACCAGTTCCCTCCAACCCATCCAGGACCTCCATCTCCTTAGCAGCACCATCCAGACCAGCCTGATCAGCCACTATAGGGAGACCTGCCCTTTGATTCACAACATCAGTTGTGATCTTCACCCTACTATCCCTAAACTTGAGTTTCATGCTGAGGATAGCATGATTCAAAAGTTTGGGGTGGTAGGGTGGTATGCACCACCCTATCTTGATCTCTCATTTTATTTGCACCCATCTTACTTTATTTTTGGAATTTCTTACCTTTTTACCCTTGTTCGTTTAGATTTCTTCTTTCTAGCATTCATGCATACATGTAGTTCAATTTCATGTATTTTTGCATAATTTTTCAAAAAAAAATCTTTTTTTTGCTCTCCATGTCATGCATTACATCCTCATGTAGTTTTTGGTAATTTTGTGTGTTTTGAATTAGGATGTGATGTTTTATATTTTAAATTACCTAAATGTAGGTTTAGATGTGATTGGTTACAAATTGGCACCATTTTGGCCAATTTTGCCCAAATTTAGATATTCCTACCTAAAAGCATGTTTTAACTTAATCTCTAATTGTTTTGAGCTAAAAATTTTGATCTTTGACAAATGCATGTCATTTTCTTAGAGTTTATTGCTATATGATCTTGATTGTTGACTTTTTACACGTGCATCACTTCTCTAAAGTTTGTGAATGTTTTGGTTGAATTGTGAATTGAGCAAGCGATGAATGCTTAGATCCTATGGAATCGCAAGAAATAAATGTGAATGTGTGATATCGTTTGAAGTGTTGTATTAGTTTTCATGCAGGAAATATAGTGTTGAGGACTAAAATAATGACCCCTCTTTGACCCAACTCTTCTCTCACCATCTTCATACCTCTCCACCCCATGAAAGGATGCCTTAGAGAACATATTTATCCTTGGCCACCTCTAAAAGTTTGCGGTGGCCATATCTACATCTCCCCACTTTGCTCTATCCACCATATGCCCTATCTACACTAAGGGCAAAAGATAAGAAAAGAAAAGAAGATTAGAAAAAAGCAAAAAGAAAATAAAAAGATGCTCATGTTTAAGACCATCTAAATAAAGAAAAGATGAGTGCACTATGTAATAGCACTACAAAAATCTTTCCGCAATCCTTTCTTCCATTTTCATACCCATTAAGCCAGAAAACATCTAATTTAGATCACTTTACCCTTTTCTACAGCCATGTGGGTCATTTGTTGTGGTTTGAGACATAAGATTGAATTCATGAAAGAGAAACAACACTTCTAGTCATCATTGATTAATGCCAAAATGAAATGGTTTACCCAGAATTGCATGAAGTACATATGGAAAGATTGTGTATTCTATGCTCTATATTTGAAGTTTGTATTCTCAATGCTCTTTTCATAATTGGTTTGTGAAAGTGGATACGAGATAGGTGGAACACATGCACTTAGTCACTCTTAAGACCATTTAGTCAATAATCATCTATAGCTATGCATTTTTCATTCTTATTTGTTGAAAGAAATTGAAGAGAGAGACTAAGTTGGAGCATACTTGAGGAAAAGTATGTTTTACGTTTGGGGTGGTGATGCAGCCCTATTCTAGGGCTTCATCTTGTGCCTTTTTTCATGATAATCACATCTAAACAGTTTCGATAACAAGATATTCCCCTCAATGTGATCTTTTATGATAAATGCACTTATGTATCATTTTGTGTGTATTTAAGGGCACTTATACATGCATCGATGCATGGGAGAGAGATGAAGGACGTATATGGGGTCTTACACCCCAAGAATGGATCTATCTCTTTTTTTTAGCTTTCCTTGGATGCACAAGAGAAACTCAAAGAAAAAGTAGGCCAGATGAAGAAGATGAAGTAAAGATCAGCACCAAAAAGCCCCAAAATGGCCATGGTACATCCACCACGGTCGTGGTAATTTATACACAAAGAGCTCCAAAATTAACAGGGAATGTGCTCAATTTACATATGAATGACCACGACCGTGGAGCTCAAAATGGTTGTGGTCACTAAGACCTCACGGTCATGGCCCCCAAAATGGCCATGGCCAGCACACTCGATCTTGCCCGTGGCCATCACCTCGCTTGTGGCGAATTATGCACAAAGATCCCCAAAATCAATAGGGAAGTGGTCCATTTTACAAGTGAATGACCACGGTCATGGACATCACCACAGACATGGCCCTTGAAGACTGCCTCACCCTTGGCGCTCCCCACACCCATGGCGAACTGAAGACATGACGACCTCCAAGTTGCCTCACCCGTGGCCTCCTCCTCCAACACGGTCCTGGTACCCCTTACCCAACACGACCGTGGCAACCCGTCACGGCTGTGGTCACCACATATACTTATCATTTCCAATCCACTTTCCATATCAGACATTCCATATCCCCCAGACTGTGCCATGAAACTCCCACCACAGCCGTGGCACCTCAACACGACCATGGTGACCACGTAACCGTACCCATTTTCACCACTATTTTTCCTACTTTGCCCCTACTTACCCTAGTGCTTCCCCACCACCTATGTACATATAGGTGGTGGCCACAACACAAAGGTTACACTCCCCCAGCTTCCATTACTCCTCCTCACCCTCTCTTGAGCATTCATTGCATTCCCCTTGCATTTATGCTCTCCATCCTCCATTTCCACCTCATTTCCACCATAGAAACTTAGTTTTCTAGGTTTTCTACCATAACCCCCTTAATTCTCATGCCCACCATCCACCTTGGAGGAATGAGGTCGCCCTAAAGCATCTACGAGGTGAATAAGGAGGATCTACTTCGAGCTCCATGGAGTCACATCCCCTTCTTGTCATTTCTTTTGCCTTTTCTTTGATTATGTCTAGCTAAGCCCCTAGTGGTGGGTTGTTTGGGGATAAAATGTGAATTTAATACCATGTTGGGGGAAAATAATTTGTAATGAACATAATTTCATTATATGGTGATTGCCTTTTTTTCTATCTCATTTCCCATTATCTTGCATGTGGTTTTGCTCTTAAACGTAAATTGCTTGCTTTGTGATGTTTGATGACACTTAGCTTCTAGGAGGCATTGGAATGTATGTAGCAATCTTGAGAATGGCTCCTAGGTACAATTAGTGGATACCTAAATATCCCCCTTTGTTCCTACATACATATCCCTCCTTCTATAAGTGAATGTCAGATCTAAGTATCTAGTGTAAGTGTGATTAGTACAATTTCCTAGAGCTTTCTAAAGGCTAGATGGCTAGTAGCATGAGGTGAAAAACCCTCATATCTTCTCCTATTCCTACCCTTGGCTCTCAATTTCCCTAATACCTTTACCCTCGAAACCTAGACTTGACTCATCCTACTAGAATTACACCTAACCCTAGTTCTCCAACTAGTAGTATATGGTACATTCTAATAACACTTTCCTTTTTGTTTGGTTTGGTAATCTAGATTGAATTGTGATAATTGCATGTCAGGTAGAACCCCCCACCCAACTAATATCAAATCACATTCCCAAATGGCCAACCTACCTAATCCATTGCTTGAAACCCACCTTAGCCTTCTGTCTTATTAATGCTAGTGTAGCTTAATTGTCTTTGTTTCCTCTAGCTAATTGCTTAGTCTTGTTAATTAGGGTTAACTTAGATCCTTGTTTGCTTTAGTGTTTATCTTAGTTCTTAGTTGCTAATTGCCTTGCTAGAGTAGGGTAGATCATCTTTCTCCTATTTAGTTGATTGCTTAATCTAGCTTCTTAGACCTAACTTTCTTAGGATAACCTAGTTTTTGGTAATCTAGTTTTCATATTGCCTTTACTTGCTTGCTTGCATAGTGTAATCATTTGATCTACCCCACAACTTCCTAGCATCACATCATCTGTGTCTATCGGATTTGGTTCGTTTACATCTACATCATCGACAACAATTTCTTCTTCAACATAAGTTCCGATGTCGACATCTACTAATCTGAAGTTTGGAATCTCTCCATGCCAGTAGCATTCTGTATAGCCTTGTACAATCCCATTTCACATGACATGACTTTTTATTTTGTCACCAGTGTTGACTTTCAAGTTGTTACCGCAATGCCGACATGAGCAATGTAACCTATCTGTAGGTTGTTTCCTATGTTCCTCCACACATATTATAAATTTATCAATACCTGTAATACACTCTAGGGTGCAGAGATTTGGAATGGAAATCCATGATCTATCCATTCTATGATCAAAGAGAAAAAAAGTATTAGGGTTTAGGGTTTATAGATTAGGTTAAGGATTTATAGATAGATTAGAATTTATTGTTTTAGATTTATGGATAAGGGTTTATAGATTAGGATTTAGGGTTTAAAGATTAGGGTTTAGGGTTAAAGAATGTGTGTATCACATATCCTATTCTTGAACACCTAATCTCACTAGTAAGTGTATAATGTGTATTCGACTTTCAAGAAAATGTCAACACTATCTCCCCATAGTTCTTCAAGTACACCAATCCATATGGGCAAATGTCCATCAACATATGTACTTAGAGAACAAATGTGAAAGTGTTGGCAAAACATCTTTATAAATTAATATACATTATACACTTACATCCTAACTGAGATTAAGTGTTCAAGAATAGTCCCAAACTGGGGACTATCCAAGATTTACTCCTAATGAGTAAATCTCAGACAGGTTTCTAGGCCAACAAAATACATGTATGTTGTCATTCCTATACCTATGATCCTATTTTCATCGTTCATATCCTGGGTTTTATGTAACATCATTTAATTCAATTCATTCTTCCATTTGGTTAGTTTATTCATTCAACATTATCCTTAATTAATCAATATTAATTAACTACACAATCTTTAAAAACAATTATTCAACTAAGTTAAATCAATCACCAACAAGAGATAAAGAAAGCAATATTAATTAGTTAATACAACTATTAAATCACCATTAACAATATTAATTAATTAAGTCAGTCAAAGCATTATTTGATTCAAAAATTAGATCATGCATCATCATAATTGTATCACATTCGTGCATTGAGTGTTATCTAGAAAAAACCTAGAAAAAGGGGATAAGGGGATGGTTTTTATGCCAAATAAGGACACAAATTTACTAAATTTACAATTACATTGAGGTTTGATGTCAAATAAGAGTAAGATTACAACACAAAAAATGTGTGTTAGAGTCCAAGAAACACATAAATGTCCAAACAGTAGTAGCATAGCCAAAACAAAAACAAAATGTTCTTACCTTTAGTGACCCCACTATTGGCGGTGGCAACTGGAGATGAAGGATGTAACTGAAGACGACTGGAGATGACTGGAGCTGGCGGCGGCGACTAGAGAAAATTGGAGATGATGGTGGCACTAGTGGTGGTGGCGGTGACGACAGCTGGAGGTGGAAGATGGTGGCGAGTTGTAGGAGTTGAAGTAAAAGTGGCGGTTAGAGGAAGATCACCTGGTGAGAGCAGCGATGAGCTCAAAAATAGTAGTGGTGGTGGCATCCAATAGCAACAACGGCGGGGAGTTTAGTAGCAGTAGTGGTGGTGGCGTCCAGTAGTAGTGGTGGTGGGGAGTTCAGGAGCAGCAACGGTAGTGGCATCCAATAGGAGCGATGGAGGTGACAGTAAGGATCACAAATCTCCAGAGAGAAGTAGGTAAGTGGTGATGAAACAGTGAATGGGGAGAAAGTCTGAATCATGAGGGGGCTATTAAGTTACCAATAGTTGTCAATTGTATAGTAAAAATGACAACTAAGGGATATAGTTTTCGGTTACTAAAGAAAACTCACGATTAACTCCTAAACCAAACAAAAATAGACATAGAGTTGGGGGCATAGTCTTTGTTATGTCTACAAAACACAATGAAAAACTAGATATCCAAACAAAAAAACTTGGCTCTCATGCTAGGATATTGTTGTCCATTTAGCAAGAATAATCAACGACTAATAAGCAATTTGGGTGGATTTTTTTGTGGGGAGATGGTGCCAAAATAGCTAGTCCTCGATTTCTTCTAAGAACCCGACGATTTAGACCCATCTCCAAAAAAAAATTATGACTCATCGAGGGGTCTAAATTGTCACTTGTTTGGTAGAACCGATGGCTAATAAGGGGATAATTTTTTTCACGATGACATGGCGCAAATATTTTGTCGTTGGTTGTATACAAACTGACACATGGCTGAATATTTTGGAGGCAATTTTTTTTCCCTAAAAAATTTGATTTTGCAGGCATTACCCCTATCTTTTTTAAATGAGCAGGACATTACATATGGTGATGGTTGGCATGATGAACCGACGTCATGGGTAGATTGGTGTTAGTTTTTCTAAGGAACTGATGTCACTAAAAGTGACATTGAATGTCAAATATGTACTAGTGGGTGCATTTCCATCGTGTTGCCTTTTAGGTCAGGCTTAACTGAGTGTCGGTCATGAGATTAAGCACCTAGAGGCATGCAGTGACTATGGCAAGGATTTGTGTGTACCATCTATCCAAGAATTGCATAAGATGCAATTGGCAAACATTGCCTACCTTAATAATTGATTATGGATGGTATTGTCGGCCGAGTAATAACTCATTTTTTATCTTGACTCGTTAGAAGTTTGTGCGCTACAATCTTTTGAATTGATAATTGAGCGAGATCAATTTGAAAATAATAATAAGAGTGATAGTTAATTTTTAGGGCTAATTAAAGATCATCAAATTTTACACAAATTAAAATGGTTTTGACAAAATTGCAAATTTCTCTTGTAAAATCAAATGGCAACACACAACAACAATTTTACTCTATGATCATTCCTTGAGAAGGACATGTTAAATTAAAATAACTTCCACGACTGGTTCAAGACATTGAGAATTGTTCTCCCATAAGAGTGCAAGCTCTATGTCCTGGAGAAACCAGAGCCAGATGAACATCTTCCCATTACACCCAAGGTTGACAAGGATGCTTACAAGAAGTACATTAAAGATGTCACTGATGTCAAGTGCTTAATGTTTGTGTTCCATGAACTATGAGTTGCAGAGATAAAATGAGAACATGGATGTTATTGATGTGGTCACACATATTAATAACATGTTCCAAGATCAGGCAAGAAGGAAAGATATGATGTCATTAAGGTGATGCTCAAATGTAACATGGTAGAAGGATATCTAATAGGCCCTCATATGCTCAAGCTCATTGGATATGTTGAGAACCTTTCTAGACTGGGATTCCACTTGGGTTAAGAGTTGGTCACTGATGTGATTCTACAATCTCTGCCAGCGTAATACAGTCAATTTGTCATGAACTACAACATGAATGACTTTGAAAATCCTTTGACAGAGTTAATTGGTATGTTGAGAACAACTAAGGCACAAATGAATAAAGACAAACCCAACTTTGTGATGATGATCAACAAACTAAAGGGGAAGTCTAAAGGAAAAGCTAAGAAGGGTTCTAAATCTGGCTAAAAACCCAAGTATTGAGCGCTCAAGGTAAAGGGAGGAGTGAATAAGGGAGGCAATCGTCACCACTATCACTAGCCTAAATACTAGAATAGGAAAATCCCTCTCTACCTGTAGGAAATAAAGAATAAGGAGGAGGGCATAGATATCTCCACTTCATGTATATACTTTATAAGATAAAACTAAATTACTTCTTCATGGGCATATGATATTGGATGTAGATCTAACATATGTTTGATATGCATGGTCTAATAAGAAGAAAGCCTTTACGAAAGGACAAGGAGGGACTATATGAAGCAAGAGTTGCTGCTACTTTAGTCTATATTTAGAATTTATCTTAGCCCACAGGGCATGTAATAGAGTTAGATGAACTACTATTTCATTATTCCAAAGAAACATTTTACTTTCTACATCTTGTATGACAAGGATGATTATCAATAAAATTTGGTTAATGTTCTATTTCAAAGATATGATCTTGTGTGGAAATGGTGTTTGTTTGAAGGATCCAAAGACAAACTCTTACAACACAAATACCAAAAGGGATTAAAACTCGATAACTCAAACAATCAATATCTATAGCATTGTCATCTAGAGCACATATATGAGAAATGCATTTCTAGAATCCATGATGATGTTTGTCTAGACTCTTTTGGTTATTGATCCATTAAGAGATATGAAATTCTTATTTGTGAAAAACATGACAAAACACTTCTCACTATATGTACTGAGACAATAAGCATTCTATTAGCAGTTGTGCATAATAATGCTAGAGATAGTTATTTGCACTTCATTATAGTTACCGATGATCTCAATAGATTTGGTGATTTGTATTTAGTTAAATACAAATACGAATCTCTTGAAGATCATGAGTGAATTATGTAAATGACTTTGATGAAAGTATTAAGATACTTTGTTATGATCATTGTTGATACACTTTACATCAATAGTTTGAGAACCTTCTGAAAGATCGTGATAGTGTATCACAGTCAACTCCAACTGAAACTATGATGATGTATTAGAAAGAAGGGATCACATCTTGATGTGATTATCATATAATCTAATCTTCTAACTTCCTTTAGACACATGATTTACACTAAAACAATGTACCATCCAAAATGGTTTGCAGGACACCATATTAAAATATTGTACGAGAAAAGTTTCAATATGGCTTAAGGATAGAAACTTATATAAAGAAATTAGTTTCTTGGAAAAGGTTTATCCACAAATCATAAATTTTGAATACTACCTTTAATGCCAATACAACAACAGAAGTGTTTGTTACTAGGATAGCTGAGTTCCAAGAGAATCAGTGGGAGTAAAGTAGGACTCAAAAGTTTGAGGTCAACAAGGAGATACGATGAGACAAGGAGAATCACAAATTGTTATGGAATCTCAAGTTTCTTATGTAACACAAGAGTCATAGTTGTAGTAGAACACATATGAGATTAAAGGATTGTGAATCTTATAATTTAGATAGGTTGGTCATAAAATGATGAGTTAACAATCAACTAGAAACTGTTGAGGGACCAAAAATATGAGTAATGGCTTGAGGCCATTATGGAGTCCATATAAACTAACAAGGTATGACCTTCATAGTACCACCTAAAGGGGTAAAATCCAAAGGGTGTGGTTGAGTTTTCAAAAGGGAAAACCAACATGGATAACATAAGAAGATAGATAAGTTGTAAAGGCTTTCAAACAAGTTCAAGATGTTGAACATGATGAAATTCCTTCACCAATTCCCATGCTTGCTATTGTAGCTTATTAACACTATAAGACTTGGCATGTAAAGACTAAATTCACATTCCTGAAAAGGAATATTTAGGAGGATGTGTACATGACACATCCAGAAGGTTTTATAACTTCACTAATGCAAATAAAGTTTATTAGCTACAAAGATCAATCTTGAGGTTGAAACAAGCACCTCGAAGCTGAATGTTTGACAAGATAGTTAAAAAGTTTGACTTGAGTCAAGATAAAAGATGAAATATGTGATTAAAACTGATTTAGTGGGAGATTATATGAATATTTCACATATAGATGGGGAATAATATCTCAATACTATAAGTATTGATACCTATCATGGGAAACACTTTCAATAAGAAGGATTAGGTGAAATATCCTATGTGATAGGAATGGATATATATATATATATATATATATATATATTTATATATATAGTTTCAGAAAGTTTCATGACCTAAGTATGAGTATAAATATTGTCAAGATGCTGAAAGGGTTCAACATGAAGGATTCAATGAGAGAGAATCTGTCCAGGGTGTATTGAATTAATCTCTCAAGAACCCTATGACTTGATTCTTATGAAGAATGGAAAAGCATGAGTAAGATGTCATGTGCACTAATAGTTGGATCTATCATGTATGTTGTATACTCATCCCATTATTCTATATGTATTAGACATGACAAGATGATATAGTCAGATTCCAATGAGAGTCATTGGAATGTCATAAAGAACATCCATTAGTACTTGAGAAACCTAAGGATCAGTTACTAGATTATGGCAATAAGGAAGAGTTGGGTGTAAGGGGTTACAAAAATGCAAGCTTCTAAAATGACATAGAGTGGTCGTAATATAAAACTATGTTTAATCTTAAAAGAAGAGTTATGAGTTGGAAAGGTTCAGAACTATAAACCACTATTTAAATTCTACAATAGAAGCCAAGTATCATGGTGCTATGAACATATGAGTGGACATTGTATGGATCTGTAACTTAATATAGAGGAACTTATAGATGTTTCAAATGACACAATAGAGATAATGTGACAACAATGGAGCTAATAGTTAGGCAAGGAATATCATATACCATATTATGGCAATTCCATCTCACACGAGATGTCGTACAGTGAAGAGATGTGAAGCATTGAATATGTCAACTAAAGGCAAAATGTTGCTAACCAACTGGATCAACACTTTCTCAATAGAAACATGATGGACATGTTTGAATCACTAAGAATGAGATTCGTGGGTGATTGGATGTAAGTGCAAATGGGATTATGTTGGTATGTATGCCTAGAGATACAATCATATGATGATTGTGATGGTATATCATGTAAAGGATTTGATTAATAATAATTGCAGTCTTTCCATTTATTTTATTTCAATCAGTTATGAGATAAAGATCAAACACAATGAGTGTCTAAAGAATGACATTACTCAATGTTGTATGTCTTTGGGTTGATGACATGAACAATGATATCATATAGATATTAAGAGTATGTACATTCTTATTATGTCCCTATTTGGATGTTATTATGGAAGGTTGATAGATAGCAATGACACGTAATACTAGAGTGTGTGTTGGTTGATGATAAAATCTCATCAACCATGATATACGTGATCTCAAACCAAACACATAGATACTTGTTGGATTACAGTGTATCATACAAATCTACCTTGGGAGTGACACATGGAAACCATAATTGGTGGTCATAGTCATCTCTCATAGTGAAGGTGATGATTGTAGTTATTAGACCTAAAATCACTACACTCATCACATGTCATTCAATGTACTTTGAAATCACCCACTATGACCTTGAATAAGAGTTTCCATAAAGGTGATGATCAGATGCACTGTGACATGTGGGGATGATTGTGAGTGATGTAGATGGTATTTGTCCCTCCTACTAGAGTTTGATATCGAGTCCACTTGATAAGAAAGATTGAGAAAAGCATGTGCATGCATATGTGAATCAATATATGATGTTGAGGTCGCATGTATCTTAGAAACACTTCTATAGTTCAAGGAACATGGATTGATGCCATATTTCCCAACATATACATATAGTAACTTCGAGAAGCTTGAGAGAAGATTTAGGAAAATTGAAGATATAGAAAAATAGGACTAAAGATAAGTTTGGTTAGATTTGGAATTTGATTTTAATCTCTTGTAGTTTGTTTCACAATGTTTTGTCGAGATTCAAGGGAGAATGCTTCAGATAACCGACTAATACATGTATTTTGCACACCGAATCATTAGGAAAAGTCCTAGAGTTTAATGTTCTAAAAAGGAATTCAACTTGTTCCAAGAAACAAGTTAACTTTTTGATAGTAAGGTATCTATCCAAGGGACATCAAAAAGATGGTTGAGAGCCAAAATAAATCACAAGAACAAAAGGGAAAATCTGATTTGTTGAGATTTTGATTATGCTAAGGACAAAAAGTAAAAGTGCAAAGATAAACTACTTAAGAGAAATTGACTAAAATCTAAAGGGGTTCGTAGGATAACCACTAAAAACCATGTTCCTACATTAACTGATCCAACACCTTATTTTGATGACCAAATCAAGATTATCTGAATTTGTGTCTCATGGGAGAACAAATCACACAAAGAACAGACTTCTCCCAAACCTGAGGTCACAACATTTGAGGATCATCGTACAACCATCCAACAAGATTCTATCAGGTGAATGCCTCAAGAATATGTGATTCCCATTCTAATATTCAAACCCATGGATTAAGTGATTGTATCACTATAGGTCATAACAAACAAGATAACTAGGTAAAATGATCATAATCTAAATTAGTTGATTGCATCAAAAGATTATGTTTTTGTTCCTATTGAGACCCAAGATCTAAGCATCCCTACAAAAACATAATCGTGTTAACTAGAAAATGAGTGTGGATCATAAGGATAAAGGATCATATAATTGTGTCAAGAAATTATACATTCATTCTTGTTGGGATTTGATGTCTCGGTACCCCCACAAGAATATAATCAATGTCTGTTGATCAGACAAAAATGTTTTGGGAAACATTTTTTCCACTAAACTATTGCAATCAATACAACTAATGTAGATAATGGGCTATAGGTCAACTCCTCATGCCCCATAAGTGAACCAATTAAACATAATAACAAACAAAGAAATAGTCTAGTCTAGAATGCAAGGGGAAATCCTAGAAGAAGAGATACCTATGTCATTAGAGTTGCCCCTCTTTTTATAGAGAGAAAGGAGGGGGAAACCCTAGAAATTAGGCTTTGTAGTGCCGACATCTGTTGGATCCGACCACCAATCGATCGACTGGCAAGGTGCGTTGGTCTACTGGATTTCATGGGTTGCATGATTTCAAACACTAGGCCCGGCATGAGTAACTAGTTCACTTAATTTGACTGAAACCCTAGAAATGGTTGTTGGTGGTGGCTAGTGATGCATCCCTATTTTAAGAATTCATCTTGTGTCTTTTTTTCATCTCAATAACATCTAAACATGTGAGAATGCAAGTGAATTCCTTCAATATGTATATTACTATCAAATGCACTTATGGACGTTCTTTGCATGTTTTTAGGTATTTGGACCACGTTGGATGGATGAGTGATATAGAGGGGTCCAGAGAAGACCCCAAAGCTTCTCCAACCTACCCTTGGTGGCCAAGATTTAACCCAAGCGAAGAAGTCCATGGATTTCAAAGAATGGAGCTCAAAGTACTATTGAAGACCCCAACACAACTGTGGTGCCATGGAATGGTCGTGCTCGCCAATGCAAAAATCACAAGTTGATATCCACTTTGACATGCTACAACAAATCCACCAAAATGGGCATGCTACCCAACACGGTCATGCTACCCAGCACGGTCATGCTACCCAGCACAATCATGCTAAGAATCCCCCAAAATGATTGTTTCAACCAGCATAGACATGCTACCAAAGAAAAAAATGGGCGTAGTGAAAATAATGACCTCCACTTCACCTCGCCCACCATGATCATTCTACCCAGCACTGCGATTCTACCTAGCCCCCACCACATTTGTTCTGCCCAAGACAGCTGTGCTACCAGCCTTCATTTCACCACCTCCAACCTAACATTTTTCACTCCCCACCACAGTCATTCTCTTCCACCACGGCCATTCTAACCTCCACCCACCACAGCCATTCTGCCTAGAGCAATCGTGTTGCCACCTAAAACCTAGCTTTTCTGTACGGAATTTCCAATAATACCCCCACTTACCCTATTGCTTCCACCACCACCTATATATACATGGGTGGTGGCCACAACACTAGGTTAGAACCCCTAAAACTACTCTAACTACTCCCTATTCATCTACTTGCATTCAAGCCATTCACTTACCCCCACCTTCCATTTCCACCATAGAACTCAAGTTTTCTAGGTCTTCCAGCATAATCCCTTATATTTCCATGTTATTCATCCATCTTGGAGGAGGTTCCACGTCCTACAGCTGCTAGGAGGTGAAGGAGGAATATCTACCATGAGTTCCATGGATTTCTACCTCTTTGTTCTCTTTTCTTTGGTCTTTTGTTTAGTCATGTGTAGTTAAGCCCCTTGTGGTGGGTTGTTTGGGGCTAAAATGTTACTTTGATACCATGTTGGGGGGAAATAACGTGTAGGAACATATTTCCATTCTATGATGATTGGCTCTTAATTCTCTCTCATTTCCCATTATCTTACTTGTGACTTGTGCTTTTAAACATGGTTTGGTTGTTGTATGAGGCTTGAAAACACCTAGCTTCTAGGAGAAAAGTGGTTGTATGTGGCTATCTAAGAAATTGCTCCTAGGTCCCATTAGTAGATCCCTATCTAGCACCCCCATGTTCCTACATACAACCCCCTTCTCCTACAAGTAGGTGTGAGATCTAAGTAGCTAATGTAAGAGTGATTAGTGCAATTTCCTAGAGTTTTCTAAAAGGACAACCAAGTCAACATCAAGGCCCTAAGTACATCTCAAAATTTGATCCTAAAAAATGGAACCGGCGGATTGTGTCATTACCTTGGGTGATGGAACTAGGAGGAAACCTCTGGGCATAAAACTAAATGAGACAATATCATTGGATCAAAGGATAAACATCTCATACCCAACTGACTTTATGATCATGGACTTTGGCCCTATTGATGGGAAGGAATACATCATATTGGGAAGGCCATTCTTGTCCACCATGAGTGCGGAGATCAATGTGCGTGCAAGCACTTTGACAATCACACATATAAGAAGGAAGATTGACTTCTTTATATTCACCAAGGACAAAAGATACAGGCTAGGTGAAGAAGATTTTGGCACTAGTCTAGACTACTATGATCCTCCAGAATAGTGGAGGTCAAGTCCTTACTTTCAGTCGATGTACACTCCTTGGGATGAAGGCCACATCATCAGGGCCCTAGAGAGGATTACTTTGAAAGAGGAATGAGACACCTAGGGTGTCAACATTTGATGAAGAAAGCAACAAGATCGGATGAAGGCTATAAATTTAGCACTAGTGGGAGGCAACCCACGTGGTTTGATATTCTAGAACCTTGTTGGTTTATCATACTTTTGTTTTTCCATGAAATACACACACACACACCATACTTGATGGTTTTGTTGTTTGTGAATCATGTTAGAGCAGGTACCATGGAGAAAAGATGAGGCACGAAGGAGCTAGTATTGAAGAAAATATTGAAAAACATTGAAGAAGATACGTGAAGAAGTTAGGAACGGGCGTGCTCCTCAGCACGACCATGTTGTTGGAAATCCAAAATGGTCGTGTTACTTACAGCCATGGTGCTATGTCCATGCTCACCTAATGCTCTCATCATCACATGGAGGTGGTCTTCCATGACTCTATACTATTTTCCCTACTACTTTAAACTTTTGTTTCACACTGAGGATAGCATGATTTAAACGTTCGAGGTGGTATGGCAGTAAGCCCCTATTTTGCCACATTTTTCATCTAATAGTCCTCTTTCTAAATTTTTCCAAGATGATCAAATAGTTTAACTAACTTTCATACTTATCTATCCTGACCTTGTGTGTTTGCTTGCATTCATTCATATCATGTAGTTTAACTTCATGCATTTTTGAATAATTTTTCAAAAAAATGCTCTTTTGACAATTTCATGCCATGCATTGCATTTTCATGTAGATTTTGGTAATTTTTATGCATTTTAAACTAGAATTTGCTATTTTATGCTTTAATTTCCCTAAATGTAGGTTTATATGTGATCGGTGCAAATTGGCACCATTTTTTCTAGCTTTTCCCAAATTTGGAACTCTTTGTCCAAAAGCATGTTTCAACTTGAATCTCCATTTGTTTGACTTAAAAGTTGTTGATCTTTTCCAATGCATGCCATATTCTTAGAGTTTATTGCTTTATGGTATTGATTGCTGACTTTTTACATGTGTGTCACCACTCTCAAGTTTGTGAATGTTTTGGTTGAATTGTGAATTGAACAAACTATGAACGCTTAGAGCCTATGGAATCACTTGATATAAATGTGAATCTCATGTTGTTCACTCATGTGGTTTGATATCATTTGATGAAGTGTTGGATTCAATTTCATGCAGGAGAACCACACTAATGAACCCTATTTGACATGACTCTTCTTTCACCATCTTCATACCCCTCCACCTCGTGAAAGGATGCCTAAGTGCACATATTTAGCCTTGGCCACCTACAAAAGTTTGGGGTGTCCATATATACATATCCTCACTTCACTCTCTCCACCATATGCCCTATCTACACCAAGGGAAAAGGAAAAACAAAAAAGAAGAAAAGAAAACAAACAAAAAACAAAATAAAAGATGCTCCTATTTAAGAGCGTCTAAATAAAATATGATCTTGTTTAAGATCATCTAAATAAAAGATGTGTTAAAACACTCCAATCTCTTACCACAATCCTTTCATCCATTTTCATACCCATTGAGCTAGGAAACATCAAACCTAGATCAATTTACCTTTTTTACAACCATGTGGGTCATTTGGTGCAGTTTGAAGCATAAGATTAAATGCATGAAAATAAAACAACACTGCTATTCATCGTTGATTATCGCCAACATCAAACGGTTTACTCGGATTATATGAAGGACATATGGAAATCTTATGTATTCTAGCTCTATATTCGAAGTCTGTATGCTCAATGCTCTTTTCATGAGAGGAGAGAGGTGGAACACATGCACTTAGTCACTTTTAAGACCATTTAGTCAATAATCATCTTTTGCAACGCCTTTTAACATTCTTTTTTTATTGAAAGAAATTTAAGAGAGAGATTAAGTTGGAGCATACTTGAGGAAAAGTATGTTTTAAGTTTGGGGTGGTGATGCAGCCCTATTTTAGGGCTTCATCTTGTGTCTTTTTGCATTTCAGTCACATATAAACATGTTAGAATGCAAGTTAATTTCCTCAATATGCAATATCACTATCAAATGCACTTATGGACATTCTTTGCATGTTTTTCAGGTACTTAGACCACATAGGGTGGATGCCTGAGATAGAGGGGTCCAGAGAAGACCCCAAACCTTCCCCAACCTACCCTTGGTGGCCAAGAGTCAACCCAAACAAAGAATTCCATGGATTTCAAAAAATGGAGCTCAAAGTGCTACTGAAGACCCCAACACGGCCTTGGTGCCATGTAACGGCCGTGCTCGCCAATGCAAAAATCATAGGTTGATATCCATTTTGACATGCAACAACAACTCCACCAAAATGGTCGTGCTACCCATCACGGTCGTTCCAAGAACACGACTGTGCCAATCAGCATGGTCGCGCTTCCAAAGACTAGAACAAGTGTACTAAAGAGAATGACCTCCACTCCAACTCACCCAACACGGCTGTTCTACCTAGCCCCCACCATGGTCGTGCTGCCCAGTACAACCGTTCTACCAGCCTTCATTTCACCACCTCCAATCTGACAGTTTTACTATCCACTATGATCGTTCTCTTCCACCACAGTCGTTCTGACCTCCACTCACCATGACTGTTCCGCCCAGAACGGTCATGCTGCCACCTAAAATCTAGCTTTTTCTGTACTGAATTTTGAACAATACCCCCACTTACCCTATTTCTTTCACCACCACCTATATATACATGGGTGGCAACCACAACACTAAGTTAGTACCCCTACAACTATTGTAGCTGCTCGATAGACATTTCCTTGCATTCAAGCCATTCACCTACCTCCAACCTTCCATTTCCACTTCATTTCCACCATAGAACCCTAGTTTTCTAGGTCTTCCATCATAATCCCCTATATTTCCATGCTATTCATCCATCTTGGAGGAGGTGCCACGTCCTACAACTCCTATGAGGTGAAGGAAGAAGATTTACCATGAGCTCCATGGATTTCTACCTCTCTCTTCTCTTTTCTTTTCTCTTTGTTTATTCATGTGTAGCTAAACCCCTTGTGGTGGGATGTTTGAGGCTAAAATGTAACTTTGATACCATGTTGGAGGAAAATAACTTGTAATGAACATATTTCCAGTCTATGATTATTATCTCTTACTTCTATATCCTTTCCTATTATCTTACTTGTGATTTGTGCTTTTAAACATGGTTTTCTTGTTGTATGATGCTTGAAAACACCTAGATTCTAGGAGAAAATGGATTGTATGTGGATATCTTAGGAATTCCTCCTAGGTCCCATTAGTGATCCCTAGCTAGCACCCCATGTTCCTACATACAACCCCTTCTCCTACAAGAAGGTGTGAGATCTAAGTAGCTAGTGTAAGAGTGATTAGTGGAATTACCTAGAGTTTTCTAAAAGGATAGATGGAGAGAACTTGAGGTGAAACACCCTCATCTCTACCTCCGTTCCTACCCTTGGCTCTCAATTTCCCTAATACCACTTACCCTATAAACCTAGACTTTCCTCTTCCTATTAGAATTACACCTAGCCCTAGTTTCCCAACTAGTGGCTTAGGGCAGATTCAAATAGCAATTGCCTTGTTGTTTGGTTTGGCAATCTAGATTGATGATATAAGACTTGCATCCTATGTTAGCCCTCCCCCAACTAATATCATAGTATCATTCCCAAATGTCCCATCTATCCATATCATTTCTTTATACCCACCTTATTAAGTTAGCTTGTTAATGCTAGTTTGTTTCTCGTTCTTAATTACTTCTTAGTTAATTGCTTAGTTTTTGATAGCTAGGACTTGCTTGGGTAGTAAGTGCTCTTTTGAGCTTGCTAGTGTTAATCTTGTTAGTTAGTGATAACCTAGATCCTTGCTTGCTTTAGTGCTTAACTTGTCTCTTAGTTGTTAATTTGCATTTCTAGTATGGTGTAGCTAGTTGTAGTTCTTTTCTCTTGCTTAGTTACTTATTTTACCGTGCTTATTAGATTTAACTTGTTAAGGATAATTTAGGGTTTCTAGAAAACTAGTTTTCTTCTTGCCCTTAATTTCTTGCAATCTTAGTGTAATCAACCAAAATCACCTTTAAATTCTAAAAACCATATTCTCCACTTTAGGAATATGTCCACACTAACCTAGCTCTGGTACCCCTCTATCCCTGTGGATCGACCCCTTTAGTTGCCTCTCACCTATACTATGACATGACCCCATCCGCTTGTGGGAGCATATTTAAGTATCATGAGTGAACCTTATTTGGGGTTTTATAAATTTAAAATATTACACGTGCGTGTTTTGAGTCCCGTAGGTGCATCTAATCAAATCTAATTGGTTAATGTGTGCACCTTTGGCTTGATGCACCAAGCTTTCTAGCGCCGTTGTTGGGGATAGAAAGTGCCATATCTACCTAGTAGTGTGGTGTTGACTCTCCCCTTTGGCATCATCATTTGCTAGTTTACTTGTTGCATTTGAGAAACGCACCAGCTAACTTGGCTAAATCAGGGGCACGGGTTGGTCCAATGGGATAGTGAGTCGATCAACTAAGGCTGGTCACTTGCTTCAGTTTCAAGTCATGTTGGTCAAGCTTAGACCATATTGATGACTTTCTTGTTTTGGAATTTTACTGAGTCTTTAACGTGAGTCGGTCCATCAGGAATATGATTTGGTCAACCAGTCTTTAAATGTCTATTTGACTTAGACATTTTGTCTAAAGTGATGAGCTTCCCAAGATTCAAATTTGACTCTTTACTGTCAATTTGATCGTCTGGGAAAGGAGAGTCAATTTACAAGAAATTTATAAAGCCAAAATATGGTGCATGTGAGTTGATTGACTAGATGAGTTGGTAGATTTATTGGGAGTTTTGGGAGGTGGCAGATAGTCAATTGAGATGCTATTCCATGGGCCTTCTTGGGATTTTGATAGATTTTATCATTTCCCTGCAAAAGTTAGTGAAAAATAGTAAAATCTCCATATAAAAGGGAGAAAAGCTAAACTAAATAAATTGACTTCAAAACTAAATGGTAATAATGAAATAATTCTAAAGAGAGATATAAAATATTCAATTAGAATGGATAAATATGGAGTTATAAAAATAGCACAAACCTAAACTTTGCTTGTCATCGAGCAACTTTGAATTAAAAACACTACCACATAAGATTTTGGATCATAAAACTTACTCACATAACACCACTTAAGTCCTTCCACCTTACATGGTCAAGCAACGTTGACTTCCTAGATTCACAAAAAATAATTTTCATATTCTATAGTTCAAGATTATTTCACATCTTGGTTCCATTTCAAAATCCACAATTAAACATATTTCATATACCCTTTGCATTTAGTACTCCCGCATGTTCCTAGGAATCATTGCACAAGAATAGGGCTATTGTATTTGGTTGGAATTTATGTATTTCACCTAGGTATAAAATAAAGTGAAGAAAGGTATGGAAGAAAAACAATCTCTCCTCTATTTGACTTGAAATCATTTTATTATCTGATGTAGTTACATTGACTACATTTTTCCTTTTGTACTCATTGGCATCTTTTTTTATGATACGCCCTAATTAATTTCAAGGGGTGTGGAAGAAGTGGAAGAGAAGTAAGGGTTCCACCTTAAAATTTTGGTTTTGGCACTTTGGCTTTTTAATTTATATAGTTTTTGTTTTTGCGGATGGAGAGATAAGAAGGTGATGGAAGAATTGTATAAAAGATCCCTCTTTGTGGAACTTTTTTTAAAATTTAAGAACATCGTGAGTATCATACATTGGGTGAATTAAATCTGATTTATGTAAAATAAATAAACTTTTGAAGTTAATCTATAACACCAGATATGGAAGCATTGTTTTTAATCTTATCAGTCCTCTACGGCTTGCCATCTTTTCAAAGGAATGGTGTTAACTAGATCTTGGGTGATAGGATAATTTCTATCAATGGTAGGTTTTATAAATTGTGTTACAAAAGAAGTTACATCATTTAAGGGGGTATATTGATAAACATGTATACCATCATGGACAACTAGATAAAGGCTTGGATGACTAGATAAAGGTCAAAACTAAAGGAATTCTTTTGCAAAAATTAAAGCTAAACTACATAACATAGTAGAAATTGCAAGAAATTTAAGATTGAGTCAATGGAATGAGTATGTATCACCCACCTCCACTACAAACTTAAAACTTTTCTCATCCATAGAAAAAGGAGGTAGAGGGTCTGGCTTGGGTTTCTTCTCATCACCTATATTTGCACAAAGGAGAAGTGGTGTTGTTATGAAAGGAACAAAGTCAATAAAAACAATATCATACATATTTTTCTCATCTAAAAATTCATGCAACCAACATTGTGGGCAAAAGGATTAGTTGGTTTTCGTGTTCATATAGCAGGGGTTTCAAGTTCCTCTATACAATATTTTTTTTTGAAGGAAAACGGCTCAATATCATTCAAAACAAGCCATACGGTATCTACAAGATAGTAATCTCACACCAAAGTACCAAACATAACTCCTTTGAGAGACCGACATAGCGCACAGGCTCATATTGGGAAGTGGTAGGTAAATTACATGCCTGAACCCTCTATGTTTTGGCTGTCCAAAGCAGCTATCTACGAGGGAAACCTTCAATCTGCATGAGCCCTTGAGGATATCAGAAAAAGAAATGGCAGTACATCCAACAGAGATCACTATCTCATCCATGCTTGAGGCCACCAGAAAATTAGAGAGCTCGACCCAAACCACAACAAGAAAGACTAACAAACTACTGTTTACCGCTAAAACCCAGAAAAAGAACAGAAAAAAACAATAGGTGAGACCAGTCAAGAAACTTCCTAAGCTCACAGGAAGATCACACAGGCCTTTACTCGAATAGCTTGGGTGCAACACTCCAGAGAGCTGGGAGGGGGGCAAAAAGTTCTGTTGGTGCATACTCAGAGGAGAAAGGGCCTGCAAGGATTGAAGATGAAGGGTAGAAAGCTTCAGGTAACCCCACCACCACTCCCAAACACCCCTGCGAACAGGGGGCAAGAGCATCCTCACAAAGCTCATAACCCGATTTCTCTCCCTCTGCCGGTACACCTCGGAGTCGCCCAAAACCTCTCCATCCATCCGCAGGAGCACCCAAACTCCACGACCTCCAAGGGGAGGCATCCAACACCGATCACAACCCCCACGCGTCAAAGAAGCTTCCGGCCCAGGTGACCAGGAAGCAGCGCCGCACGTGTAGAGCCACCACGAAGACCTACTGCTAACTAGACCTCACGAAACGACCCTAGCACACCGAGTGAAAGAAAGGGCCTAGGGGGAAAGGGGCGGCGCTCGCCGGTGCCGGAAGCCCTTCCCCCCCAAGCGGCCGTTGTCGCGCGAGGGAAACCTAGGCGACTGTAATCTCCAGAGCCGAAACGACACTAGTTGACAATGTATGCTAGTATACAATATGTTTCCAAGGGTTCAGGAGGAAATAAAATGATAATATAATTTTTACAGTCAAAGAGTGGGGGCATGTGACTTTATTCAAGTGGTGGTGGATTCCCATCTAGATCATTTGTATGTGAAAAAGAAATTGGGTGTGGTGGAGTTTAAGGATCTCGATGAAGAATTATTTCTCAAGAAATATCTACTGATTTATTGTGGAAGGGTGGTGGTTCATTATCCAGAAAGGGTTCAACCCAGGAGGATTAGTCATTGATAACATATGGATTTATGTCAATGGTAGGAGTAGTTGTAGGAGCTTCAAGATAAGGATGACTCTCTTGTTGGGCATAATCAAGTAATAAAGCCTCTAGAAGAAGGGTCCAAATACCAAAGTACTCATCGCATGAAGGTTGTGACTCCTTGGTCAGTTTTATTTCAGTAGGATCCAACATAAATTACATAAATATGGGATCATCATCATCATTGTCATAAAAAACATCTTAGGCTGCTCTAACTTTACAGGGATGCTCTTTAATTGGGCCTCTAGTAAAGTAGCTAAAAGGGCTTGCCAATTTTCTAATATTTCCTTTTTCTATGATATTATTCTTTCTAAGGGTTTAATATGTCACTCTTGATGAGGTGTATATTGAATTTCACAATAAGGTTCATACCCCCTAAATTTTTTTGGTTATCCTCACCATACCCCCCATAACATTCTTGATCATAGCATCCTCAAAATGATATGTGTAGCATTGTTCCTCATAATAGTCTTCAGAAATTGTGGGTGTAATTTTCATTATGTCCACCTTGGTAGGAAAACTTGATAGTACAAGGTGACACCATAATATGTGGGGACACATTTGGAAAATCTAGTGATGTATGGTTTTAATAACCATACAATTGACATCGTGAACCATAATGTTTCGACGATTCCATTGAAACTTTTTTTTGAAAGAAATAGATTACAAAAAGGAATCTAGGATAGAAAGAAAGGAAAAAGATCTTATTAGAAGAAATTAAATCTAAAAAATTATGATAACAATTTAATGAGTTAATTAAACATCACAAAGAACTTTAAATTACAAAGATAAGCTAAAAATAATAAAATAACTAGGAAAAATTTACTACAAAATGAAAACTTGATAGAAGGAGGTTATACACTGTTAGAATGGGGATTGGTAGGAATTTTTGAAAATATATTACAAAAATATAAAAAAGAAAGAAAGAAATCTAAAAATAAATTATTGATCAAAACTAAGAATTATAAAACATGACTAAAAAAATTAAAGAACAAAACTAAAAATTAGAAACAAACTAAGTTTACGAAATAAATAAGAAAGCAATACTACCATAATAGAAACTCAGTAGAAGGAGGAGAATCACTAACAGAATGAGGCTCATTAGGAGAAAGAAAGAAGGAACAAAATTAAAGAAGAAGTCTAAACATTATAAACAAGTTAAGGAATAATAAAACAAGATTAAAATTGTGGAACAAATTAAAAAATTATAATATAAAACTAAAACTATAAATAAAAAGAAATAAAAATCCTAAATATACAAGTGATTGGGTTCGAAAAGCAACATGTGTCGGCCCCAGAAACAACACCAAATTTGATGCATGTCATTTGAACACCAATTTACCAGCAAATTTCCTAGAGTTTAACCTTCTAAAAAGGCAATCAACTTGTTGAAAGAAACAAGTCAACTTTCCGGGTAGTAAGGTAACAATCCCAGAGACATAGAAAATATGGTTGTGATCCAAAACCAACCGCGAGAACTAGAAGGAAAATCTGATTTGTTGAGAGCTTGATTGTGATAAGAACAAATAATAAATGTTCAAAAATAAACTACTATAGAGCAATTGATAAAAGAAATTGTGGTCAGGAGGATCGCCACAAAAAACCATGTTTCTATATTAAATAATCCAACTCCTTATATAAATGTTTGTATTAGGATTAAGTGGATTTGTGTCCCATGGGATCACAAATCACTCAATGATCAGACTTCTCTCAAACTTGAGGTCACATCATTTGAGGATCCTCTTTCAACCATCCAACAAGATTCTATTAGGTGATCATGCCAATAATATGTGATTCCTATTCTGATGTTCAAACCCATGGATCAGGTGATCACATCACCATAGGTTATGAGAAATAAGATAATTAGGTAAAAAGATCATAATCTAAATTAGGTGATTGCATCAAAAGATTATGCATTCGTTCCTATTGGGACCTAAGATCTCAGCATCCCCACAAAAATATAATCTTTCTAATTATAAAATGAGAAAGGACCATAAAATTGGGTCAAGAAATTATTCATTCATTCTTGTTGGGATCCAAGGTCTCAGTACCCCCAAAAGAATATAATCAAATATGTTGACTAAAGAAATAAATGGTTTGGGATACATCCTTACACTAAAATATTGGAGTCAATAGAACTAATGTATAGATTGTACTATGGGCTACTCCCCATGCCCCGTAAGATAACTACTCAAACATAAAAATTGAGAAAACAATAATCTTGACTGGAATACAAGGAAAAATCCTAGAAGAAGAGATGTCTTTGTGTTTGGAGTTCCCTCCTTTTATAGGGAGAAAGGAGGGGCAAAAACCCTACAAATGAGGCCTTGTACTGGTAGAGGATACTGGATCTAGACCACTAGTTGACCAACTGGAAAGGTGAGACGATCGATTGGGTTTGGTGAGATGTGTTATTTCAAAAGCTAGGGCCGTTGTGAGTGACATGTTGTCTCAGTTTGAATGAAACCCTAGAAATGATTGATGGTGGTGGATGGTTTGGCTAAATTGGGGGTGCATGTCAGTTGACTAGAATAGTGAGTTGATCAACTGGGGTCGGTCTCTTGCTTCATCCTGAAGTCATGTTGGTTAAGCTTAGACCACATTGATGACTTTCTTATTTTAGAATGTGACCTTGTCCTGAAGGAGAGTCGGTCGACCGGGAAGGTGTGTCAGTCGACCAGTCGTTAAATGTCTACTTTGACCGTTGACTTTTTGTCTAAAATGACGAGCTTCCCAAGATTTGAATTTTACTCTATAGTGGTGATTCCATTGACTGGGAAAGGTCAGTCTATGGAGTGGATCTCTAGGAAGCCAAGATCAGGCACATATGAGTCGACCAACTGGGTGAGTTGGTTGATCAATTGGGAGTTTTGGGAGGCGGAAGATAGGAAATCGAGTCATTGTTGCTTGGGACTTCTTAGGATTCTTATGGATTCTATCATTTCTTTGCAAAAGTCAGCAAAAATTAGCAAAAATTCCAAATAAAAGGGAGAAAATATAAACAAACAAATTGAGTTTTAAACTAAATAACAATAATGAAATGCTCCTAAAGAGATATCTATAATATGTAATTAGAATGGATAAATATGCACTTCTCACCGACCCACATGATGGGTAGCACTATTTATGGGCCAATGTTGTCTCCTACCTAAGGTAAGAGATGAGGTTCTAACGTGTGATCTAGATCTGACTCTCCAAATCATGGCCACGCTCTAAGAGGGGAAGGTCCATGTGACAATCAAATAAATGACCAAAACTTTGGTCCTTGGGACAAATAGTGCATATTTTCATTCCTTTTTCATTTGAGGGTTCATGTATTATCCAATTAAATCCCAAATTTAGTATGTTAGCTAAATAAGGGGTGAGGAATCTGATTTACCCATTATTTTTAGCTTTTGACACTCCTATATTTACCAGAAGACAACTTGATGTTTAAGAAAAAAAATTCTTATATATATATATATATATATATATATATATATATATATATATATCACTAAATTCTCAACTAACATTTTTAACTCTTCTTTCCTTATACTATACCCCAAGAAAATCTAGAAAAAAAACTTTGAATGGAAACCCTTCAATGTGTTGAAATTGCATAATTAAACTTAACGTAGGATATTATTCTCATTTCTTGCATTAAAGTCTCATATAAGTGGTTCATTGGTTAAAAACTTATGAAGTATAGTTTCCTATCATCCTAATACCATATTAATCAAGGAAAAGGAACAAAATTAAAATTATATTAAATTAAATAGGTAAAATAAATATGTCCCTATGATTCGTTGTCTTTTCCATTTCAGACTGAATTAATAAAGTAGTAGTTCATAAAAAAATAAAATTTGGCTTAAATGATAAATCCAAAGTAAGGGTGTCCATCATAAAACGAATTTACCTATACCAGACCAATCATACCCTAAAGTATTGATGAACTATTTGAGGTTTATTTACCGTTAAAGTGACTCCCATCATATCTCCAGTTATTAATATATTTACATGTCTGATTTTCTCACTAACTCATGCTTTAGTGAGAAAAGGTGGATGTGAAAAATCATATATGATAGAGGCTTGTTAGATATAATCAAATTGAGAGTTTGTGATCATTAAAAATAATGGCAATTGCTTGAAAAGATATTTGAACAGAATCATGATCTCTCTTCTTCTTCCTACTTTTTAATTTATATTTTGCATCTTTGTTTGTTATGCAATCAGAGATATGAGTCATCTGATGGAATAGGTCAATTCATGTTAGGACCACGACCCTAAAATGGTGCAATGTAGTGAGTGTTTGTTTATGATAGAATTTTGATAGTGTAATATTGGAGATTGTGTATCAGACAATTTTTCAATTATAAGGTGACATTTACATCCAATGACAATGTTGGTCGATTTCCTAATCTAAAGAGCATGTGTAGTCTTGTAGGCTAAGGTCATAGGAAGAGTGCCAAAACATGTTGACATGGTGTAATAGGTGATTATCCAGTGATAAGGTGGTCTCTAGTGCATGCTCCATTGGTTCATCCTTCATTCCCCTAGATTATTGATGAACAAATATCCCCACATTTCTAGTTCTCCTTTTATTCTAAGCACACATGATTACTAAAACTTCCTACCACATGTAGGTATGAAAAGATACAAAAATTAAGACTTAGAATTTTTTAGGATTATCAATACTATTTGGGAAATTGATACTTGGGTTGGTTCCATTCTAGGCTACAACCTTGGACCCAAAAGAAATGTGGAAATTAAAGCAGGATTGGTTCAATTTCATGTCATCATCTAGGAATGTAGAGGAATATTTGGATATAAACCTCGAATTGGTTTAGTTTTAGGTCATGGTCCATTAAAATAAAGATTTTGAAATGATGTCCTTAGAATGATTTAATTTATTTCATGATCCAGGATGGAAAGATATAAAAACATAAGTGGGTAATGCCCATGTTTTAGGCCATGGTTCATGACCATAAGGACATGGAAAAAAAATTCAAAATGGTTACATTTTAGGTCATGATCAAGGACCCTATAATATTAGGATCATATTCTCCAAATAGTCAAAGAATTATCTTTCCTTAGAAAGTAGGAAGATTTGAAATCCCCATATTTTAACAATTTTTGTATTTTTTTATTTTTGTGTGATTTTTTTACATTTAGAAGGTTTCTAGAAATTCTTATGAAATCTAGGGACCTATTTGTAATTTTTTAAACTTTGTTTTTAGAAGGAAAGAACTGAGAGGAGGTCCAACATGTCTCCCAAATCTTCCACCTTCAACCAACAGTAGTGGCTAGGGAGATTGGCTGAGCAAACAATAGCACAAAGAGAGGGATTATCAATAATACATTACCGTGATCCATCATATGGGTACTCTATGGATTATGGTGTTCCGCGAGCATATTAAGACAATGCAGTAGGCATCATTTCTTGGCAATTATGGAGATTCAAATCATCAATTTTGACAATGCTTCCAGGTGATTTTCATATTCATTCATCTCTAAAGAGGCTTAGCCTTCATTATTGATCTTTTGTTTGGTCATTTTGACCCCCACTAGAAAATCCAATTTTGTTTCTAGACATTCTTTTTGGTATGTAGGTTAAAGATGACTGAATACACATTTTGACTCGCTATTCTATTACTTCTACCATTTTTACATTTTTTTCAAGCATCGTATATAGGATCACACTGATTCAAGTTTCCACATAAATGATGTTCTTTTGGTTGTCAATTTTTAGATGGAAGCAGGAAACTAGAAAGAGGAGGAAAACATCCTCACGAGGACCCAATCGTGGATGAACAGGATGTTGGCAATGATGTCGGGATTGAGGCTTACCCATGATATATTGTCCTTCTTTTATTTCTAATTTAATGTATTTATATGAAACTTCTAATCATGTTTGTTCTAGACAGACATCATGGCAGTGTGATCCAGGTCATGGCAGATCTTCTCATAGATAAAAAAGTTGTGAATCATCCATGCATGTTTTTGATCAACATACACCACTAAGGTCATTGAGTGGTGATGAGATATAACTTGGAAACACTGCTCCTTGTCATTTTCCCTTTGTTTGATGAGTTTGAATCAAACTTTTGTAAGTGGCGATGGCTTTTGACTTTGTCTTTTAATTTTCATTTAGTGTCTTGGAGTGTTGAATGTATACATGAGGATCCATGGAATGAATTGGGGATGTCATATGTTGGTTTGGTTTTTGAGGAATTAGAGTTACTTGAGAGGGCTGGCATTGGAAGCATTTTTTTGTTATGGGATAATTGATAAGAGTCATGTTATCCTATTGATTGAGAACTTCTTTACGGATATTGATACTTTTTACTTTGTTTTTGGACATCACCCTTATTGATTTTTTTGGGATCACATGGTCAGCTTTTTGTGGGACTCCCATTCATAATTTGCCAAATAGATAGATGTGGGTGCAATATCTCCTCACTAATATATTAGGAGTGATCAATTGATAATATTGAGATTCCTTCTACATATGAGGTCAAATTCACCTAGTTGTGTGCGACTTTCTTTCATTATAGGGTAAGACGGGTAGGCAATGGTCCTCTACCTAAGGCCTTAAGGGTCAGGGTGTACTTCTTTGTGTTGATTACTAGTTTCTTTATTGGCAACAATCCTAAGAATAGAGGAGAGATCAATTAGTTCTCCTATTTTCTTAACTTGGATGTGTTCCCTTCTTTCGCATAGGGTGGAGGAATATACACCCACCTACTGACTTGCTTGAGCAGGTGTCTTGTCAGTGACTTCTTTGTGAAGGCAATGGTTGGGGCAACTAAGAGTTGTAGTGGTTGCATGGGCTTGATTGTGATATGTCTGTACATGATTTTCTATTTGGAATGAAATATTTGATTTGACTAATTTCATTATTATTCTTCTTACCTTTCAGTCTATGAGAACTTCAGGATCAATAGGCATGTTTACCGGCCTAAATCAGATGTCCAAAAAGGAGCTGAACTAGAGTAGTCTGACTCTTAAATTTGTAACCTAACACTTAGGCCCCCACAACTATTATGGGGTCAAATGTAGTAAATTGGAGTCTATCCACAGGGATAAGGAGTGGTAAGTGTTAAGAGCATTGAATCTTGGCTCAGTTACACCAATCAAAGATGGTAGATTAATTTTGGTGTTCCTTAAGGAATGATGTTACTTCAACCAACTAATAAAGCAAAATAAGTAAAATAAAGCAAGAAACAAAACAAGAGAACAAGTAGAAACAAAAGAGTGATATAACAAATGTGGATAGGAACTTGGATTGGGTTTCACCATCTAAGGTCTCTCACCAACATGAAATACTCACACCCATTGTATACCCTCAGAAAGATTACAAGCAGTCATAATATATGTATATTCCATCCTCTCTTGAGCTTAGGATAGATCTAGATTGTAAGGTTGTCTCTCTCTTGAGATGGCAAACAAAGAATCACAAATATAACCATATGACTGTTAGCTTAGCATTCCAACATTATCATGCATTCATGAAACTTCATAACACTTAGATAAGATTTAGTACTACTCTTTTGAGGCACTAACAATCAAACATAACAACATGGAAACTAATCATATAGGTGAAGCATTAAGACCAATAGTATGGAGATAATATTTGCTAAGAGCATATATTCAATGAATATAAATATTTACATCTTGGGAGAGCCTTAGTGGATACTCCCAATCCAAGTTAGATGTTTAGCCACTCATATTCATGAGAAGTGTTATAGATTTACAAGTGTAGTGATACATGAGAGAGAATGATGAAATGGATGAAGTAGATGGGGGAGGATGATTAGATCTTGGGGAGATGAAGGGAGATACACCAACTATGACTACAAATGCTCAAGGCTAATGCACATCTCCTCTAGATCTAGATCTAGTGTAGGCGTGGAGGAGTGGCTAGTCTTTATTTTGAAGAATAGGATGATGATGTTGGTGATGGCATGGATCCTCTCTCTCATATGGGCTTTTGTTTTATGAAATCTAGGACTGATGAAATGATCGATGGATGGAAGCTCTACTATGCTGCAACATTTTTTCATCTCCCACATATCATGACCCCCTTCCATTTATGAAGTGGTCGACTATTTATAGGAACAACCCTTAAGGAAACCAAAATGAACTCAACGGTCACTGAGGCTGTTGTTGTTTAGTTGGTCGCCAAGATGCATTGGTTACCAGAATGATTGCCCCCAGTGGTCATTGAGGGTGGATGATTCAAGTGACCACCAAAGTGGATTAACTCACTGATACTGATTAGGTCTCCATTAGTCACTGAAGGTGGTTGATGCAAGCGACCACTGAAGTGGCATTTTCATCAGTCACTAAAGGTGGTTAATGAAAGCGACCAATAAAGTGGCATTTTTAGCGTTCACCATGGTGAGCTTGTCTAGTGGTTGTTGAGACATCAATTCCAGTGACCGCTAATGTGATTTAGTTCACATCAGTTGCTAAGGTGTAGGAAGGTCAGCGATCGCTAGAATTTGTGGGTCCAACGACCACTGAGGTAGCATTTTGGTAATAACTTGCCTTAAGCCTGGAGACTGCCAAAATGTGGTATTTTTAGCGGTTGCCTAGACCCAAATCCACTTCTTGCAATATTTTGTGCAAATCAGGGAAAAGGGGAGGAGATTAGGTAGTAACATCAAAGTTTGCCAAAACAACTAGATTTACCAAGATAAAACATTTGAAAGATAATATGACGGTAAAACGGGTTCTCTAATATCCACAAAATTGGATGTTATCAACCCCCCAAACTTAGAGTCTAACTTTTCCTCAGGCTAAAAAATATAATTAAAGCATCGAATAAATGAAAAGGTCTTTATTGGGTTATTGTTTTTGGGAGTGTGAAGAATGTCATTACGTTAGTCTTCAGTCGAGACATATGTACCATGACTAGGTGTTGTCAGTCCCAAAAATCCCACACTTATATTTGGAGTGGTGATACTTGTACTGCCTTCCCTGATCTTCTTTTTTGGAATGATTTCTCTATCATGATATGCCAATTATCCTTTTCCCGACTATACTTGTGCAAGGTTCTGCCTGAGGTAGCTTTCACACCCAAATTTTACTTTTTTGGACATTCTAGCTATTGTGTTGGGGTAGGCTAAGTCTGTAGTGTTTCCTACCCTTCTCAGGTTTCCTCAAACATGTTTACTATTGTAATGATAATTATACCCAATGGGGTCCTGATGTAATGTCAGGTGGTTGTGTGAGGTTCCCTTTGAAAGGCAAGCGGGTGGGTTTGCCTTTCGGGCTTGTGTCCCTTAGCATCTTTTGAATTTGGAACAACTGTCATGATTTTATTCCACTTGGCTTTTACTCTTTCTCACATGCTTTGGGATGATAGGATTTCAAGGAAGTTTTTGGCCACCAATCCTCTTTTGATCCCAAAGTAATGATTTTTAACCTAGAAGGGGTAGTTGTTTCCTCCTTGCCAGGATTATGTGTTTTCCTACCTATACTTGAGAATTGGGTTGTCAATCATGAGCGTATTAGACAGAGTCCTCCTTACTTTGAGGATTCATCTTGGGAGGACAAGCATCTTTGTGCATCATACATTATCTTTTTTTTATTTATGAGAGAACCTCCCCTGTAGAAGCACCATAATTGTGACCCCCCCCAGACAACGTAAACTCTCGGGGCATGAGAGGGTGTGGTCTAGCACCCCCCTCCCGTGCCCAATCAAATTCTTATTACTTTTCACAGAGCGCCTTTAGCGTGATTGGAACTCGGGTCCTTCATTTAGACTTACCAAGCCATAACCATACATTATCTTGAGGTAAGGCTAACATTAAAATATTAGCATACTCTAATTTTTAGGTAAATTAAATAGCCCAAATTTATCATTACGGAAATAATTACGCTAAGAGTTATCTTAAAGACAAGTAAGTCTAAGAATGGGAGTTAAGAGTATGCCCAAGGAAACTGTATACAAAATTGTGCCTATTGTATTTGATTCTAATCGTCCTTTTAGTTTTTGTTTAAAAATTTTAGAAATTTTTCAAAATTTCCAACAAACATGGTGTATGTTCAAGATCAAAATTTGCAAAACTATAAAATAAGGAGATTAAAGATCTCGACAGGCATATTAAATGAGAAGAGGATATGAGAGTAGTACCTCTCACGCCTGTTTATAATCCCCCAAACTTATCATAAAATCTGTCCTGGAGCATCAAAGATGGAAGTTAAAGATAAACGGGTAGGGTTTTTTCTTCATGTGGTGGTGCCTGAATGGCCCAACTAGAGAGTAGCAACATGTCATTGTAGAATCCTCAGAGCATGTGGTGCCTCTCCTACTATAGACCTTCTACCTTTACCCCTCAGACACCCAATGATGACATCCAGTAAAAGTAGTGGAAACCACAAGTGTTGGATTGTTGGATCTGTTGAGGGCTTCTATGGTAGAACTGTGGTTTCCTGAAGTCTTTGGTGGGGTTGTACTTGTATCCTCTACCATGGTCTTATATCATTGCAATTTTTGTTTCTACACAAGTTTAAGCTTTCTCTTCAGTGATGCTCTTAGGTGTGGTTTTGTTTGTATGCTTCTTTAAGGAGAAGGTCATGTAGATCTTTTGTATAGGACTATGGTCTTCACCTTGATGTTTACTTCCAAGAGAATCCAATGATTGTCGTGCAATAGTGGAAGAAAGATGAACTCTGGAAGCAAACTTCATAGGCATTGTGGTAGTCATTCTTTTTTGTTAGAGTCTTTGTTTTTTATGATATCCTCTACTAACTTGAGGTATGCCATGTGTGTATTAGGCATACTATCCCCAAGTAAGTATTGGTAGGTTTTCTTTAAACTCATGGTCATGTAATCATTTGGTCAAAGCATTTCACAAAGGTCGTCTTTTAGAATGCAGATGCCATCTCTTTCAAAGACCACTTCACACACCTCGTATTATTCTTTCAATCTATCCATTATTAGTTGCAATGACTCTAAAGATAGGTCTTCACACAACCATTTTTCAAAGTCTAAGAAGATGGTTTCTATTGTCTAAGTTGGCCCTTCAGGACTTGATTCTTGACATTCTTCTTTTTCTATCTCTCCCTCCTCCTGTGTTGATGTTTTTAGTTGTGCAGCTGACTCTGGAATGACTGAGGGGGCTAAAGTCATTGAGACCGGTCGATTTTGTATTACATGTTGATCTATATTTGCCAGCTCTTTGAGCTTACCTTCGTCTTGGATTTGTTCCTCTACTTGCATTCCTACCTTTGATTTTGATTCCTGCTCATGTTTAGAACGATCCTTCCATAGAGTTCATAGTTGTTCATGCCATGGCTACTTCTCAGGAAGTGGAACCAATGTGTAGAGTCTACATGGTATCGTTTATGGATGTATCACTGGGTCATTGAAGAAACAACGGTTTTAGATGATGTCCATTGTGTAAATACCTCAAAGCCCATGTAGATCTTTGATGAATATATATTTGAAGGGGACTCTTTTATTAGCTACTTTTATCAGATGAAAGCACAATCTCCTGAGACTTGTTCTTCTTGTGGAACCTTGGTATTCACCATGAATTTCTTCAAATAAGATATATGGGGGGTTATGGCCTTCTCGATGGTGTGTTTGAGACGTAATATCACCTTCAAAATGTCACATGCTTCTTTACCTTTATACACTAGAGCAGTGATGGGCAGCTTGGCACTACAATAGTTGTAAATCTTCATGTGTCATTTGTAAAGATCTCCCACAATCAATGCCCAATGTTTAACAGTTCTGATAGGCAAGGTGAAAAATCATGTCTTTGCTCTTGTAACGAAATCTTGTATCTCCTTGACAAGTCCTGAATTGAAATTGTCTTTGTATAGCCTCCTTGCTATAAATAGAGTTTCTGTTAAAATAGGTTGAACCTTATTAGGATGAAGGAACTCTTCCAGAGCTGTCACATAGATTACCTTGAATAATTATTTATGCACTCTTACTCTCTTTGAGAATATTTCTCTAAAGTGATATCCAGTAAGAATTCTCCCTTGGTTGTTATATACTATGTTTGTTATTGGGAGACTATCATCTAATACATCTATGAGGACATGGACATCCATGTACAATACATGAGATATTATATCATGACCATTCCTACCATCTTATAGGGAAGTAAAGGTTGCTTCAGTCCTCTCAGTGCTTCTTCTTGTGGTGGTCTTTGTGCTCTTAGTGTCACACTAAAGAAGAAAGAAGTAAGGCTGACTTCATCTTTTTCAGATGTCTCATCTTTGACTTTCGTTGTCTTAGCTGTCAGCACTTTGTCTTGTGGATGTATCACTGGGATTCAGGTGGGGTGGCATTGTAGCATTTGTTGTGGTGTCTCCTATTGATGTAGACATTTCAAGAATTGTGGTGTCTAGTGTGGCGAGGGTGGAAGTCATCTGCCCATCATATATGACTTCATTTTGTTCATTGTGGTCCAGATGTTGTAAGTAAATGTTGCAGATGTCCATTCCTATATTCATCTCATCCATGTATCTGGTAAGTGTCACATCATTGAAGGTCATGGATTGATCTCCCCCCCTTTTATGGGTCTTCTACAAGTTTAGTCTCCAAAATAGGGTTGTCATAAGTGGGTGAAGAGTTTAAATCAAAATCTTGTGTTGGGGGATTGGTGATATCTACTAGTGCCTCTTCATGTTGTTGTGGTTCTGCTGTCTGGATTAGCTCTCCTCTGGGCTTCTCTGGAATGCATTCACTTCTTCATCTTTATGTTCATCTAGTTTTAAAGGACTTGAAGATGCATGTGAAGGTGAAGGAATATCTATCTACTTTGATGTGAAAGGGTGCTCTTTTGGAATCTGTAAATGTCCAATGACATAAGTGAATTCATGCATGTTGAGTTTTTTTAGAGTCCCAAGTGTTTTGTCAAACTTTTGATGTCAAATGATATTGATATCATGATTAAGATCCTTAAATTTATACCTTTGTGAATATTTAATTGAATGGTCAAATAGTTGATTTTTGGCACCAAAATTGAATGGATTGTACCTTAAGGTATGATGAAGATATGGTTAAATTTTGGTGGCAATTGGAGGACCCTAGAAGAAGTTATTTAAGTTTAAAGATGATGAAATGATGTACTTTTTGATGTATTTGATTATCAAGGTTTGGATCATTTAGCCTAAGCTAGTTGTGTCACACTCCCTTTGGTTTTTGAATGAGTTGTGTGGCTGGATCCTAGACCTAGATATCTAATCAAATGGTAGTTATGGCTGCTTTGAGTGAGCCACAGATAGGCTCATGTAGAGGATTGATTCAGACCATTGGATTGGAGATGAAGGGTCCATGTGTCATCCCCTACCTTGCAGTTAGAGCAAGGTAGTGGGGTAGACAGGAATTGCAAGTTCCCAACCACCACATGTCATGGTTATGGCCCAAAGGGGGGAAGTGAAGTGGACAGTTGCACTTTGCTTGAATAGAGGAATGAGAAGACCCCATAAATGATATTTGTGGCTTCTCCGATAGGAAGAATGAACTCCCATTTTTTTGTACATCTCCAATGGGGTTCACGGGCAGTGTGAGATGGAAGGAGACAAGGTAGAGACAAGTTTCAAGGAATTTGAATGAGGGAAAAGTAAGATGGTGATGAGGGGAGTTCAACACAGTTGCTTCGATGGACCACATGGTTCTTTCCTTGCCGACCAACCCTAGTTGTCTGGAGCTTGAAGATGAAGCTGGGAGACCTTTGTGTGGTGCCTCTTGCTGACAATGATGGATATGGATGAGTCCATGGAGGTGGTGTGAAACTTTTGGAAGATTCATTTTAGCACTAGGATGACCAGAGGTAGGTCGCCTCTTTTGCTCTGCCTCGATGGGAGCAAGCGGCGACGAGCTTGGGGGCGGTATGGTCTGGATCGAGATGTGGTGAAGCCGAGGATCTCCGCAAGGCTTTTTTGAAGCTTGAAGAAGCACATTTGGTTAGAGAGGAGGGATGGATCATGGCCAATTGATCACTGGGGATATGCCTATGTGGCGGCTTCTATTTTTGAAAATACAGAGTCATGTTGTGGTGGATCGCGTGAAAAAGAAGAACAGAAAGGAAGAGGGGTCGAACCGGGTTCATAACCCAGAACCGACTAGCCAGACCCAGAGAACCAACTATTGAACTGGCCATCTCACTACTAAACCAAGGAGGGTCCGTGAGTGGAATTAGTAGAAGGAGCTGCACCCAAGCTGACCATGTAGCGATGCCTGAGTGGCTAACAAAGGTAAATAGCTCAGTAAATATGTAGTTCTTCAATAAATCATAGAAAATAGCTCGATTATAAAAAAATAAAAAGAAGGTACTCAAATTCTCAGAAAAATGTGTAGAACAATATGAAAGCATAATATTAGGTTTTTTATGCACCAATCTCAGTCATGTCATGTAAGTTGTGAAATACTTGTTTCATGAAGAATAAATATCAAATGATAGAATAAAATTATGAGAATGTGTTAGTAACTCCTAAATGGGATGTATAATCTGATTGAGGTCAAATATTATAATGTTGATGCATGAAATCATGTAATTCGTTCCATATAGCTAATTAGGGCTTTTAACCCTAAATAAAATGCAATAAATATGTACATGCTCAATAAATGATGGAATTGATAGAACACCCTCACATCTATAGTCAGAAGTTAATATGAAACTTTGATATTAGTTAGATGCATAGAATTCATGTTATGTGAAGATGACCCATAATACATGGGTTGTAACCCTAATCTGAATAATGTATATAAACTAGGGTAAATATGTGCACAAAAAAGGATATGGAACCTAATGTTCAGATAATGAACCATAATCTGGAAAATGACATCAGTAAGATAATTCTAAGACAAGAATGCAAGTAATGATGCACATATCCTACTGAACTAAGCTAAACCCTAATAAATCATAATCAGGGTTTAGTTGAGGTATAAGATAATGGAGAATCTGATGATAATGTATGACCTTATCTTAATCAGGTTTAACAAGGATATAATTGACATCAGGAATATGGGTTAGGATATCTCTTGATCAAGGTACACCATTACCTCTTACTTGGCTTATTATACAGTATGCTTGCATTATATGTGTAGTAAACACTTGACATATGTTATTGGATGAAATAATTGTTCTTGTATGATATCTTGCTTGATTTTCCATACTTATTGCTATGAACACATGAAACATAATATATTTGCTCCATTATATCTAAGCACTTCAACTATTTGGTAGTCAAGTGTTGGAAAATAGAGTACTTCAACTCTTTGGTAGTCAAGTACTTGAAAGTGATCCAACTCTTTGGTAGTCTGATCACATTATGAAATGATCCAACTCTTTGGTATTCAATCATAAGGCCTTCAGTGCATTCAACCTTCGACGGTCAATGCATGGATGATATAATTGAAATTGTGCCTAAAATATGTGTTATCTTTTGTTAATGAACATCTTTGTGCAAGTATATTTTTTTCTTATATTTCTCTATAATTTCCAAGTAATAGTTTTATCTTATTACCAAGCTTAGTAATGAGAGGTATATAAAAGACATGTAGGTGTACTCAGTACAATATTCTTGAATATTCTACTGACGTATACCACATGTAATCTTTTGTTTAGGTTGTGGACATATGCTTTTGAAGAACCATGATAGTTGAGAGTTGTGTGGCGAGCTGATGTACATGTGGACCTATTGTCTTAAGATCTTGTTGTTTAGTTGTAGTACATGTATATGTATAAATTTTTTGTTCAATATGTAATATCAAATGTTGTAACAATTCATCTTGTAATTAAATGTTGAATGGTGAACCTATGTTGTATGGTTTTATTATTGTTTATGTGCATGTGCTACTGTTGTTTCCTTCTCACTTCCTTTGATTTTCTTCTTCTTAGCCTAGTGTGTGATGATTAAATTGGGATTCTCACTGAGGTGAGGGTTTCAATTTGGATGTCACACATCAGATTAAGTTTTAGAAAATTCGGGGACGTCACAGGTGGTATCAAAGCATGAACAATAGCAAATCCTGACATTTGCAACTCAAACTAAAGAAAACCTTGAACTGTAAAAATCTTTAAGGTTAGATTAGTCATCCTTTAGAGACTACATATGACCTAGCCTCTAGGTTAGCACCTAGGTGTCTGAGAACTAGGCCTAGACTGGTACTTGTTGTATAGTAGGTCCTTACGTGTCGTTCTTTCCTTGTAGTGCAGTGGTATGGGACGTTGCATTATTTGGAAATGACATACATCACGGGAAGAGAAACCTTTGACATATGATGCATCTATGTTTTAGGTAGATACGCCTGTCTACACCTTGTTCTCACCCTTTTCACTAGGTGACATGGCACTAGACTCTGTACTATGTGTGGGACACTCATTGTCTGGATTTGGTTTTTTATTCCAATCGGATCGAACCTTGATAGTTTTCTCTGACACATGTTTTATTAGAGAAAAACTATATAATATTTTATTATATATGTAAGTATTGCAAAAATATGACCCCACACATGTATGAGTAGGAGGTGATCATGCAACCTAAGTGAAAGTGAGTGAAATCACTCTAGAACAGAGAGTAGTTCTAGATTAGATGTCTAGATCCTTGTTGGAATATGTGATAGATGGAATAGATTATATGAGTTTAGATGTTATGATCTAAGTTCAGATAGTAATTAAGTTTGTTTGCGATGATAAAATTTATTTTGAGGAAAGTTCAATTTGGAGGATTTGAGATAAGGTTTTATGATGCAAGTACATAGGATTTTATGATATAAGATAATATAAGTTAAGAAAATTTATGTAAGACAAGGTTGTGAATCAGCAAGAGCCTTAATTTCTTTAATGAAGGAGGACCTCTAGCATTAGGACCAATTTTAGGGTTAACTCCTGAGCGAGGAAACCCAGAGGGAGAAGGTTAGAGAACCTAAACTCCAAGATATGAGAATTTTGAGAAATGTGTTATGATATGTCCTAAACTAGACTACTCCTGAATGATTGAGATGAGTTGCTTTATGCATGATTCCTATAGTCTTGTTGAACCCTAGATGTCCTTGGGAGAACCACCCTAGATTCAGAGAGAGGCTAGTTATATGTGCATAGTGAATATGATTATGAGAACCTATCATCAGGGTGAGGGAGAGTCCCAAGACCCTAGAGGAGGCAACTATGTAAGCTTGTTTAAAGCCTCATGCTCGGGTCAGTGGTTCCCCATGTAGGAATCTAGTGGTGTATATATAGAGAGAGAGTTTTGGGTAAGAATGTCTCATGGGTAAAGACATGTGAAGAGAATATCATATTATGGCTTGGTTTGTGCTTACGTGGCTAGATCTTGTAAGGCCATCAAATAGTGCTAATGAGGTATACCTAATAACCCTAGATCAAAGAGGAAAGATAAAGTATATGCATATGAGATACTCATAGAGTTGAGTTAGCTCAGAGAGACTAAGAATGGCACTACCCTCATGTTATGGGTCAAGAGAACCTCAGTTGGACTAGATGAAGTTTTGATATATGTTTAACAAGCCATTCACATAAGTTTGTTTAGAACAACCATGATATAAAATATGTAAGAATGTGATCTAATCTTGTGATTTGACATATGGACATGGCATGAAGGAAACGTAGATGGTTTAATAGATATCAATGCACAAATGGTTAACCATATACATGAATAATGATGATAATGTGATATTGTAGGTTAATCTTGTGATGAAATCACTAGTAAATGTTGCAACTTATTATGATCAATGAAATAATATCATATGAATGAAACATGTTACATGAGGTGTTAATCTTAGTGCTTAATGAATATGTTGAATGTGTTGCAAAAATAAATTAACACAATACAAAATGATGTTGGCATCTTGATATGACATAGATGAAAGAGAAAAATGGGTTAGATGTAAATAACTAAAAAAAAATGTAATGTTAGAATCCTAATGCTTGGGGTGAATGAGAATTGAAATCCTAAAATTTGAAATATGTCATGACATAACTTAACCTTCTAAGTCCTCATTTTAATTTTATGAGGTGGGTGGTTCACCATAGATGCTTTAAAAAAATTCCTAGTAGCTTGGATATAATTCTAGAACTTTTTCTTATGGATATGTTGCACCTAGAATAGTGCCATATATGTGGATCAAGACATGTTAGTTTTCCTTGGAGTATGAGTATAGCTTAATTTTGAGGACAAAATTTCTTTTAAGATGTATATGACGTGATGGACTAGATTTTTGGCTTAATTTCAACAATGAAATTTTCATTAAGGTGTGTAGGATGTGAAAGAGTGCTCTTTTAGAATCCTTAAATATCTAATGACATAAGTGAATTCATGCATGTTGAGTTGTTTTGAGAGTCCCAAGTGTTTCGTCAAACTTTAGATGCCAAATGATATTGATATTATGATTAAGATCCTTAAATTTATACCTTTGTGAATATTTAATTGAATGGTCAAATAGTTGAGTTTTGTCACCAAAACTGAATGGATTGTACCTTGAGGTATGATGAAGATATGGTTAAATTTTGGTGGCAATTGGAGGACCCTAGAAGAAGTTATTTAGGTTTAAAGATGATGAATAATGTACTTTTTGATGTATTTGATTAGCAAGGTTCAGATCATTTAGCCTAAGTTGGTTGTCTTGCACTCCCTTTGGTTTTTGAATGAGTTGTGTGGTTATATCCTAGACCTAGATACCTAATCAAGTGGAAGTTATGGCTGCTTTGAGTGAGCCACGGATAGGATCATGTGGAGGATTGATTCAGACCATTCGATTGGAGATGAAGGGTCCCTGTGTCATCCCCTACTTTGTGGTTAGGGCAAGGTAGTGGGGCAGACATGCATTGCAAGTTCCTAGCCACCACATGTCATGGTCGTGGCCCGAAGGGGGGGAAATGAAGTGGACAATTGCACTTTGCTCAGATAGAGGAATGAGAAGACCCCATAAATGATACTTGCGGCTACTCCAATAGGGAGAACAAACTCCCATTTTTCTGTATGTCTCCAATGGGGTTCGCGGGTAGTGTGAGATGGAAGGAGATGAGGTAGAGATGAGTTTTATGGAAGATAAATGAGGGAAAAGCAAGATGGCGATGAGGGGATTTCATCATAGTTGCTTTGATGGATGCCACATGGTTTTTTCCTTACCGACCAACCCTAGTTTTCTAGAGCTTGAAGATGAAGCTCAGAGACATGTGTGCAGTGCCTCTGGCTGACAATGATGGAGATGGACGAGCCCATGGAGTTGGTGTAAAGCTTTCAGAAGATTCATTTTGGAATGAGGATGACCAGAGGCAAGTCGCCTCTTTTTCTCCGCCACGATGGGAGCAAGCGGTGGTGATCTTGGGGGAGGTATGGTTTGGAGCCAAGACCGAGATGTGGTGAAGCCGAGGATCTCCGCAAGACTTTTCTGAAGCTTAAAGAAGCACCTTTGGTTAGAGAGGAGGGATGGATAACAATTGATTTCTCTCTGGGGATCTGCCTATGAGGCAGCTTCTATTTTTGGAAGAATAGAGTCATGTTGCGGTGGATCGCGTGAGAAAGCAGAACGGAAAGGAGGAGGGGTCGAACAGGGTTCGGAACCCAGAACCGACTAGCCAGACCCAGAGAACCATCCACTGAACTGACCAGCTCAGTACTGAACCAAGGAGGGTCCACGAGTGGAATTAGTACAAGGAGCCACACCCAAGCTAGCCACGTGGTGACGCCTGAGTGGCTGACAAAGGTAAATAGCTCAGTAAATATGCAGTTCTTCAATGAATCGTAGAAAACAGCACGATTATTAGAAAATTACAAATAAGGTACCCAAATTATTAGAAAAATGTGTAGAACAACATGAAAGATTAATATTAGGTTTTTGATGCACTAATCTCTGCCATATCATGTAAGTTATGAAAAAATTATTTCATGAAGAATAAATATCAAACAATAGCCTAAAATTATGAGATATGTGCCAGTAACTCTTAAATGGGATGTATAATCCAATTGAGGTCAAATATTATAATGTTGATGCAAAAAATCATGTAATTTGCTCCATATGGATAATTAGGGCTTTTAACCCTAAATAAAATACAATAAATACATACATGCTCAATAAATTATGGAATTTACAGAACACCCTCATATCTATAAGCGGAAGTTAATATGAAACTTTGATATCAATTAGATGCATAGAATTCATGTTATGTGAAGATGACCCATAATACATGGGTTGTAACCCTAATTTGAATAATGTATATAAACTAGGGTTAATATGTGCACAAAAAAGGATATGGAACCTAATGTTCAGATAATGAACCATAATATGGAAAATGACATCAGTAAGATAATTCTAAGACAAGAATGCAAGTAATGATGCACATATCCTAATAAACTAAGCTAAACCCTAATAAATCATAACTAGGGTTTAGTTGAGGTATAAGACAATGGAGAATCTAATGATAGTATATGATATTATCTTAATTAAGTTTAACAAGGATATAGTTGACATCAGGAATATGGGTTAGGATATCTCTTGATCAAGGTACGCCGTTACCTCTTACTTGGCTTATTATATAGTATGCTTGCATTATATGCATAGTAAATACTTGGCATATGATATTGGATGAAATTATTATTCTTGTATGATATCTTGATTGATTTTCCATACTTATTTCTATGAACACATGAAACATAATATATGTTACATTACATCTAAGAACTTCAACTCTTTAATAATCAAGTGTTGGAAAGTAATTCAACTCTTTGGAAGTCAAGTATTTGAAGTGATCCAACTCTTTGGTAGTCTGATCACATTATGAACTGATCCAAATCTTTGGTAGCCGATCATAAGGCTTTTAGTGGATTCAACCTTCGATGGTCAATGCATAAATGATATAATGGAAATTGTGCATAAAATATGTGTTCTCTTTTGTTAATGAACATCTTTGTGCAAGTGTATGTTTTTTTATATTTCTTTATAACTTCCAAGTAATAGTTTTATCTTATTGCCAAGCTTAGTAATGAGAGGTATATAAAAGACATGTAGGCGTAATCAGTACAATATTCTTGAATATTGTGCCGATGTGTACCACATGTAATCTTTTGTTTAGGTTGTGGACATATGCTTTTGAAGAACCATGATAGTTGAGAGTTGTGTGGCCAGCTAATGTACATGTTGCCCTATTGTCTTAAGATCCTATTGTTTCGTTGTAGTACATGTATATGTATAATTTTTCTATACAATATGTAATATCAAATGTTGTAACAATTCATCTTGTAATTATATGTTGCATGGTGAATATGTGTTGTATGGTTTTATTATTGTTCATGTGCATGTGCTGTTGTTGTTTCCTTCTGACTTCCTTTGATTTTCTTCTTAGCCTAGTGTGTGGTGTTTGAATTGGGATTCTTGCTAAGGTGAGGGTTTTAATCTGGACGTCAAGAATCAAATTAAATTTTAGAAAATCTAGGGACGTTACATTTGACCTTTTTCTGGCTCGCCACTCCTCCATGTTATTCAGTTCTTCTTCTTTTTCCTTCAAACATTCTTTGTAATGCATGTTATAGGGATTCGTGATGCTTGCACATGACAGTCGAAAGTGGTGATGTTGCTTTCTTCTCTTATTGTAGTGGAGTTGGTTGTTGTGGATCCATTAGTTGTTATACACCTAATTCTGTTGACCTAAGTGTTACACATTGGCCATATTTTGATAATGAATTAACCATTCCATTCATATGTATGTAATACATTTGTTTGAGATTGCTTTTCAAGCATTAGGTACATGAAAAGGATCAAATTCATCAAGCCCTAGCTCGATCTGAGTTCAAGTCAAAGTCATGCAAATGCACTTTTCTCGAAAACACCCTAAATACCTTAGGAATATTTTTTTTAATCATTTTTGTTGATGTAATGACTTCTAACTATGATTAGGAAAAATTAGGAGCCCTAAATTTAAATATTAATCTCTTTAATTTCATTTTCCAAAATTCATTATAGGGAGTTTTTCGGTCGATTTTTCCCTCTCAAAAATCGACCGATCCCCTTTTCTGATTTTGAGAAAATTCATGTTTGTCGAGTCACACACTCATAGAACTCGACCGCTCGTTGCACTAACCAAAACTAATTTATTCAATTGGTTGAGTTTCATCTAGAATAAACTCGAATGATGATTCAAATTGGCTTTGTATCATAGTTCAATCACTCGAGTTATCTTTAATAAAACTCGACAAATGCACTGTACACAATGTATAGGAAATGTGATTCTAGCCGTCGGAGAGTTGCAAAACTTGAAATTATATTTTTTGAAACCCTCAAAATGGCTAGAAATTGTTCCTTAGTGCTCCTATCCTCTAGTGGACACCCCAAACTATATATATGACATCTTGGAGTTCATTCTAGGGTTTCTCCTACATGCTATTCAAGCTCCTAGATATATTTGAGTGCATCTAGTCCACTAGATCCACTTTCTCTCTCTTGTTATCAAATCAAAATGTCCATATGAGTGATATTGGATCTGTGAGAGAGCTACTTCATTGTATACTTGTAAATCTCTCATAGCTTCTCCTTCCACAACCCCTTTCAAATCAAGTTAGTGAAAGCTTCTCCAAGTGAAGGAGAAGGTGCAATCTTCTTTAAGTTTTAGAAGAAGGTGCAAAAATCTTCTCTGAGTGAAGGAGGAAGACAAGGCTGAAGATCTGGGAGTAGAGTGGGTAAATCCTTCACGGCTAAAGACTTGTTGCAAGAAGGGGATCTCCTTTTAAAAGGTGTCCACCTGCTTGCAAGCGTGGGTAAGACCTTGTAGAGGTAGAAGACTCTAACTCATTTGGATAGGTTAGTCCTTCATTGTAAGGTTGTTGTCTCCCTTGAATTCAAAGGGAAGATGGGTATCCTTGTCCTAGAAAAGGAAGATCAAATTGTATGTCTTATAATGGAGTATAAGTATACATAGGTTGCAAAATTTGAGATCTTGACCTCTCTAGGTAGTGGATTGACTCTCTCCTAGTTTGGAGAGTGTAACCACTCTAAATAGCTTGTTGAAGTGCTTGTTTTAGTCTCTCTCATCCTTTTTATGCATGTTTCCATTGCTATAAAATTCACTATTTGCAATTGTTCCTAGTTGAAGAACTTGAAGGTCTAACAATTTTTATGCAAGTGTTTTAATCTCTATTCACCAACCTCTAGAGCATTTTGATCCAACAAGTGGTATTGGTGCCATGATCTTCTCTGACACATCTCCCACAATACGAGAAGATGTGAGACAACTTACTTGGGTCCATCAACCTAGAGGGGCTTCTCCATGAGACCCTTGATTTTTGATGGCACCAATTTCCTTGATTGGAAATGACATATGTAGATCTACCTTCAAGGGGTGAATTTCTATATGTGGAAGGTGGTGATTCTTACATTCAAGGAGCTGGCAGGGGAGATATCCACTTGGAATGAAGCCACGGTCAAGAAAACACAATTGAATGCCAAGGCAATAAGCATCATCTATTCAACCCTCACCCCCTCTGAGTTCAGCCACATCTTTTCTTGGGACATCCCATGAGATTTGGGACAATTTGTGCATCACCTATGAAGTCACAAAGCAAGTCAAGTAGTTCAAGATTTACATGCTCAAGGGTCTCCTTAAAAACTTCAAGATGGGCAAGAAGGAGATAGTGGTTGAAATGTATACAAGGCTCAACACCATCATCAATGGACTTGCTCAATTGGGCCACACCATGGACAAGGGGATCATAAACTCCAAGATCTTAAGGTCTCTCCCAAAGAAATAGGAATTCAAGGTGACTTCCATTGAAGAAGTTAGAAGCCTTGGTGACATTGCCAGCAAAGAGCTCATTGGAAACCTTCAAGCACATGAGACAAGGCTTGACAAGCAAGAGGAAGATGAAAAGCAAGAACAGATGGAATCAAAGAAAATCAAAGATAGCGCATTCAAAGATGAAATGGAAGTACTCCTTCTCCAACAACAATAAGCATGTCAGTTTACTTCTCCTTCTTCAAGTGATGATGAATCCCCAAGTGAGTATGAAGCCAACTACTCTAAGGTAAAGCACTTCAAGGGAAAGTCTTTCTCCTCCACTCCAAGGTTCTATGAATGTGGAAAAAAAGGCATTACAAGAATGAATGCCTCAAGGCTAAGAAGTCCTACCACAATAGTAGCTCCAAGAAAAGAGAGGACTACAAGAAGTATGTCTAGTACAAGAAGAATGACAAGAAGGACAAAAGGAGTAAAGATGCATCCCATGTCGCATGGGAAGACTCCTCTTCTAGTGATCCATGCTTGAATGAAGGAGAATGCCATTTTGCAGTCTTGGCCTCTACAAGTGAAGACATTGGTGAGGTAAGTGAGGTAAGCTTACATGAATTATCCAAGGAAACTCTCATTGACATGCTTAATGTTACTCGCTCTTCTTATTCCAAATGCAAGTATAAAAAGAAGAGGTTAGGGAAGATTTAGATGATTTGTATGCTCAAATTAATATTCTTGATCAACATGAGAAGTTGCATCTGGATAGAATTGATTCCTTGCAAGGGTATTTTCTTTATCTTGAGCTCCAATACAATGGAGTTGAAGTAGAGAACCACATCTACCTTAACAACATCAATAGTATTAAGGAAGAAAACCAAGCCTTAGTAGATGAGCTCGCTTTACTTAGAACTGTAAATAATGATCTTAAGCTTGATTGTGATGCTATTAAGGATGATAATAGAACATATCTTGATGAGATTATTATTCTTAGAACTAAAAATGCTAGATTGCTTTCTCAAGTTAATGATCTCTCCTCTAGACCTTCATTTCCAAGTAATTAAGTTTCTAGTCTTACTTTAGAAAAGGATTCTTCTTATTAAAGCCCTTTGTTTGGAGGTTGACTTACTTCATGCATAAGATGACCTTGCTAGCTTGTCTTCTATTGTCATTACTCTTAGTGATGATAATCACAAACTAAGAGCTTCCTTGTAGAAACTCCTTAAAGGGAAAAAGTCCCTAAATGAAGTTACATATCACTCTACCAAACATAGTGGTAAAAGCGGTTTGGGATATGAGGGATCTCCACAGAGCAAGAGCAATGGAAAGGGTAATAAAAGGAGTAAGGGACCTCCTATCTTCTATGGAGAGTCATATAGTTCTAAGAACCATATTTTTTGTATGTATTGCAAGAGTGATGACCATTACTTTACTTATTGTCCTTATAGAGATAAGGGGACCAACCAAATGATGAAATGGGTCTCCAAGCTAACACCGGATCCCAAGGTTTGAATTGGGCACTAACATCTTCCTTTCATGTAGGTAAAAGGAAAATGGATTCTTGATAGTGGTTGCTCAAAGCATATGGCAGGTGAAATCAGCCACTTGAATCAATTCACAATGAAAAAAGGAGGATCAGTGACATTTGGTGACAACAACAAAGGTAAAGTGATAGGTAAGAGTGATTTAGGTGATTCACTATGCATCAAGAATGTTCTTGTGGATGGCCTACATCACAATTTAATCAGTGTTAGTTAGTTATGTGTTAATGGTTGTCTTGTTCTTTTTACCTCACTTGAATGCTTGCTTCTAGATTACCTCTCCTTCGATGTTATATATAAGGGAACTAGAAATGGTAATCTCTATGTTATTGTTCTTGACTCTATTTAGCATATTGTTGGTAGATGTCTTGTTGCCAATTTGAATGATATTTCTTTGTGTCACCATAGGCTTGGTCATGTAAATATGATTCAATTGAAGAAGTTGAGAAAAAGGGAATGGTAAAGGGACTTCCTAAATTGGATTTTGAAAAGGATAGGAATGCAAACCTTTTACACAAGGAGAGAAAACCAAGACCTCCTTCAAATCCAAAGGAGTCCTTAGTACCAAAAGAGTTCTTGAGCTTCTTCACATTGATCTATTTAGACCAATGCATACTCAATTGCTTCGTGGTAGCAAGTATTGCCTTGTGACTGTCAATGACTTTTCCCGTTATACAAGACTTTCTTTCTTTTTTCAAAACATGATACTCTTGATGTTTTCTCAACATTTTGCAAATGAGTTAAAAATAAAGCTTCTTTCTAGATCATCTCTATCTGCAATGATCGTGGGGGGGAATGTGAAAATGACTTGTTTGAACATATTGTGAGGAATTCGGTTATACACAACTATTCTTCACCTTGAACACCTCAACAAAATGAGGCTGTAGATAAAAATAATAGGTCACTATAGGAAATGGATAGGACTGTGCTTCTAGAGTATGATACTCCAATGCATTTTTGGGTTGAAGCCGTTAGTACCTCATGCTTTGTGCAAAAGTGGGTTTTCACTCATCCATCTTTGAAAGAAGAAAAAAACCTATGAGTTGTGGTATGGTAGAAAGCTTTCCATTGATTTATTTCATGTTTTTTGTTGTCCTTGTTTTGTTTTGGACACCAAGTATTCCCTCCATAAGTTTGATCCAACATCTTATAAGGCTTTCTTTCTTAGATATAGAACTACTAGCAAGGATTACAGAGTGTTTAACATTGAATTGTCTAAAGTAGAAGAATCTATCAATGTTAGATTTGTTGAGACTACTCACTCTACTTCCAATTGTTAATGATGATGATGTAGACGAGGTGATCATTCACTTGAAAGATCTCAACATTGTTGATAAAGGAAAAGAGGTGTTAGTTGATGAAGAAGAGAAAGAAGAAGAAAAGAAGGATCCAAACTCATGGTTTGCAAAGCATCATCCTAAATAGCTCATCATAGGTAATCCTTCTAAAAGGGTGAGGACACAGGTTGCATTCAACAAAGAACAAGTCGACAACACCTTCATCTCTCAACTTGAGACAAAAGATGTAAAAGAATCTCTCAAGGATGATGAATTGATCCCAGACATGCAAGAAGAGTTGGAACAGTTTGAAAAGAATAGAGTGTGGACCTTAGTTCCAAGACCATGTGATAGAAAGATCATTGGCACCAAGTGGGTCTACCACAACAAGCGTGATGAAAATAGAAAAGTGGAAGGAACAAAGTAAGGTTAGTTTCTCAAGGCTACAATCAACAAGAAGGTATTGATTTTGATGAAACATATGCACCTATAGCTAGACTTGATTCAATTAGAATGTTACTTGCTTTTATTAGTTATAAGAATTTCCTACTTTATCAAATGGATGTTAAAAGTGCATTTTTAATGGTACAATTGGGGAGGAAGAATACGTTAATCAACCTCCCAAATTTAAACATGATAAATTGCCTAACCATATTTATATGTTACAAAAATCTCTTTATGGACTTAAACTAGAACGTAGAGCTTGGTATGAGAAACTATAGAACTTTTTGCTAGACAATGGCTATATCATGGGCAAAGTCGATTCTACCTTGTTTCTAAACACGCTTCTAGAAATTTCTTGATTATTCAAATAAATATTGATGATATTATCTTTGGCGGGACAGATCTTGATTTTTGCAAGGAGTTTAGTTCTCTTATGCAGAGTGAGTTTGAGATTATCATGATGTGGATCTTACTTTCTTCCTTGGATTTTAAATCAAACAAATGAAAGATGGAAACTTCATCAACCAAGACAAGTACACCAGTGAACTACTTAAGTGCTTTGGGATGGAGAATACCAAGACAATGCACGCCCCCTGTCAAACACCACCAAGCTTGATAGAGATGAGCAAGGAGAAAAGGTAGATGAGAATCTCTATAGAAGTATGATTGGAAGTTTACTTTATTTAACTACCTCTAGACCTGATATAATGTTTAATGTTGGCTTGTATTCTCACCTTCAATCAAGCCCAAGAAGATCACATCTCAAAGTGGTTAAGAGGATTTTGAGGTATCTAGCCAAAACCCAAAACATTAGACTATGGTATCCCAAGCCAAGGGACTTTACTCTTACTACCTATAGTGATGTTGATTATGTAGGTTGTTTGAATGATAGAAAGTGCACAAGTGATGCTTGCTTCTTCCTAGGACCATGCCTAGTTTCTTGGAAACAAAGCACTATGGCTCTTTCAACTACCAAGGTTGAATATGTTACAACTGGGAGTTGTTCTGCCCAATTCCTATGGAAGAAGAAAATGATCTAAGATTTTAACATTCACTTTGATGATTCTCCTATCTATTGAGATAATACTATTGTAATTAACTTGTCTTACAATCATATATTGCATAGTACAGCTAAACATATAGACTTTTGTCATCACTTTCTTTGTGACCACAATGACAAGAAGGACATTTATACCATGCATGTGGACATAGAGAGTTAGCTTATGCACATTTTCACTAAACCCCTAGATAGAGAGAAATTTACTTTCATTAGATCAAAATTACTTATATCTTTAGATGATATTGGCATGCAATCTAGCTATATGTGACCTATATGTTTCTTACTTAAAAATTGATCATATCTTGACTAAAAGTGTTATAGTTGACATGTTTCATGTCTTGTTTCCCTTTTTTGGCTATATTCCACAAACAAATATTTTACCACAAAATAGTAGCCAATGATAAGTGAATTGTGCCTCAACATTTTTAAAACACATGATAGGCTAAAATATATATAGCACTCTAGAGGCTTAGCATTTATTATCTTATGTTTTGGGACATGTTGTTTATCGGTCAAGTTCGATGGATACATCTTGACCCATCCCTTGGCTGAGGCTGAACAAATTTGCATGTTTGGTTGAGTTTGTCCAACACAGAACTCGACCGATGGTAGAAATGGACCAAAATTGAAAAGGGAATCGATCGAATTTTCTCCCTCTCAAGTAGAGAAAGTTGAATGATTACCCACATCCAATGGTTCTCCTAAAACCCTAGACCTAAACCATCCTCTCCCACACCTTCCTAGCCCCCATCTAGCCCTCCTTGCCCTCTCCATCCATGAGCTTGGTGTTGTGGTGACCTTGGGTAGATTTTCCATATCATTTGGTGGTATTTTATTCTCCACTCTACCTATATGGCCTCCAACCAATGAAACAGTCAACCCCAGCTGGAGCTCCATCCTCCTCCTCAGTTGATCACCAAATCTCAGTTGATGGTGCCTCTTTTAGCTCCACGTAAATGGTGACTAGGTATAAGGAACTTCTACTAGGACTACCTTTCCTTTATGAGTTTTATTTCAGCCTCATCTCACTACTAATGAGGTAATCAAAGAGGTTGCTAGGGTATTCAAAGAATGTCACTTGAGTTCTTTATATGTAGAGCATTCATGCTTTTCCAGTTCCATGTCAAGCACAAAGGTTGCCTAAGCATTCTATGCCAATCTCACTTAGAACTACACCACCCATGTCCCACCACCCAATACCCAAGTCATCTTGAATTCAATGATTATCAGAACCAGGATAACCATTTCTAAGGATTCTTTGAATACCTATTTCTCTAGTTCTGACATTGTTGTTTCTTGGGTGGCTTCTTATCCTGAATATTGTGACTTGCTTGACCCTGAGGATTTCTATAAGATCTTTGAACTCGAGTTTACTTTTATCCACAAGTTCTTTAAGAAACATGACGTCCCATATAATAAGAAGTCAACCCTACCCTCATCTTCCTTTGATCTCAAGACCAGACTGATTGCCTTACTAGGCAACTACAATGTTCATCCCAAGAGGAATCAAACTAAAATTGCACAGTATATTTCTGCAATCATGTTTTCTCTTGTGAATGGTTTTGGAGTTAAGTGGGATGGTTACATGTCACATCATATGACCTTCTTTGACTCTAAGAAGAACACCTCAGGCACCCATCTCCCATACCCAAACCATATATGTGGTGTGTTTGCTCACCATAATGGAAAATCCCTCTTTTATGATCTTGGATGCAAGGCAAGTCGTGAAGGAGTTTACATTACTAAGACAACCATTAAGAAGACTTTTCTTCCTACCTCTCCCACCACACCAGGCTCCTCTACATCCATCCAGGCCCCTCCACCTCCACCACCTCACCCTAGATGCGCCTCATTCTATGTATCAAATGATGCCCTCATGGGTTACATGATGCATTAACAGGCGTACAACCTTAGGGTTCAAGATCATCTTCACCAGGACCTCTGCTAGATCATGTCTCACATGAACCTATTCTACATCCATCCCTACCCACCCTACTAGAAGTTCCCTAGAGATAACTATGCCTCTTATCATACAGTCAGTTTTACCCTGATCCTCCACCTCCTACTCCTTCCGCTACATACCCTACTTCTGTTGATGTTGGACCTACCCATGCCCTTGGTACTCTTCCTCTACTGGCTATGCCTATTTTCCCCTTTGCCACTCTACTTGCTGGCTATGATGGAGTGTCCACATCCATCATTCCCCAAGTAAATGCATTGCATGCATGTGGCATGTCTTGGGCTGACCAGAATGCCAGATGGCCTAGTACTCATGTGTTTGGACCTTCGGCTGATGAAGACATGCCAGACCAGGATGCTGAGGATAAGGATGATGATGTTGAGGATGTCGAGGATGATGATGGTTCTAATGAAAGCTTTGTTGATTCTTCTGGTGATGACGATGAGGCTACAGTTTCCACCTATGGTGCACCATCTGATGATGACGAGGACTACCAACTTGAGGATGAGGACGATGAGGATCTAGTTGATGTCTTAGATGTCATAGATGTTTAGTTCTATATTCTTTTAGAGTGCACGTATATATATATATATATATGTGTGCATATATATATATGGCTAAAAGAATTGTGTACCCAAGTACATATAGATTACATGTACCCATCTTCATTTATGATGATTATAACATTCTACTCAATCATATAACCTTATGGATGTAAAGTGTGCGCCTTAGATAAGATGTGTACAAAAAATCACAAAAATCCGATATTCATAGATCATTCAATGAAAAAAAAATGTGTATTTTCTAATCAATAGTTAGTTGCTGAAATTATAGAAATTGTTGAATAGTATATTACTATATCTCATGATATATTTGAGATATGGTTATGATTTTCCAAAGACATCTAATCTATATATAGTTGAATTAATCTATATGGTTGGATTTTATTAACATACTCCACATGTGCTATTTTAATGGGCGGTACACGTAACTTGCATGTACCGGCTGATACACACTTCCTAACCTCTCTATCTCTCTCTCTCTCTCTCTCTCTCTCTCTCTATATATATATATATATATATATATATATATATATATATATATATATATATATATATATATGAGTCAGGATAGAATACACTTGCCTATCTAGACCATGTATTTCCAAAATCTAATCCATTGATCTTCATGGTTACAATAATAATAGGCCACATATAAGATTTTATCTCATTTGGATGAGTATAAGTTACTCATCTAAGGACAACAAAATCAATGCACAAAACTAATTTGGAATGCATGATTTTTGCCTCCTTTAGATGCACGACCTGTAAGTGTGCAAATGAGCTAAAATTTATTATATAGTAGGTTCTTAAGATAATTAAGAAGATCAATGGTTTAGATTTTTCAAAAAGTTACTCTATCTTTAAAAAAGACTGAGGTGCACAGTGCCTCTGGTACACTCGAGTGTACACTAGCATGACTATATATATACATACATATATATATATATATATATATATATATATATATATATATGCATGTGTGTGGGGGGGTGGATGGGATTAAGAGAAAGTTTTCTCCCCCCATGCTCCTGGAGGAGGCTGAATGCCCAGGAGGGTGGTAAATCAAGGTGGCAACTGGGATTTGAACACGGGTCCCTTTATTAGGGGACACCATCCTTGACCACTTGAGCCCTTCCTTGTCAGCATATATATATATATATATATAGAGAGAGAGAGAGAGAGAGAAATATATATATATATAGAGAGAGAAATATATATAGCAGGACACATACAAATTTTGACCTCATTTGGATGAGTGTAATACCCTCATCCTACGACAACAAAATTGACGCACAAAACTAATTTGAAATGTATAATTTGTTATTCCTTTAGATGCACGGCCTTTGTGTCCAAATGATCTAAAATTTATTATATAGTATGTTCTTAAGATATTTAAGAAGATCAATGGTTTAGATTTTCCAAAAAATTACCGCATCTTTAAAAATGACTGAGGTGTACAGTGCCTCCGGTACACTTGAGTGTACACTAGCCTATATATATATATATATATATATATATATATATATATATATATATATATATATATATTCTGAGCCCACCAGTGGGATAAAATTACAAACTACACCCCTGAAATGTGTAGCTTACAAAGTTTTCATACATCAAATGCTAGAAAGCACCTAAACTAAAAGGGAAATAAACTAGATCACTACTTGTGACCTATCGGTACAAGTTGAACTCCCAATTTTTGATGATTCATTTGGACAATTGGGGTAAGATAAGGTGATACACCATGTAGTGCATCTGAAGCTCCCTCTCAATTTTCTTGAAAGCAATAAACTTGTCAGTCTTCCTATTGTCGTGCCTCCTTAAGTTCATTTCCATCCAAATGGTGTGGATGCATAGAGTGATCGCCCATAGTACAACCGTGCTATCATCTTTGTGGTACTTCTCAGTTATCTTTAGTCTTTCCTTCATGTTCATCTTAGGATCAAGACCAAGTTTCAGAGTGGCTCTACCCTAGATATATTTCCACCATTTGTAGGTCAAAGTCAGGTGGTTGGAACTCTCCTCAGCTGTATGACAAAGTCCACAGGTGTTGTTGACTCCTGTATTCCATTTCTAGATCCTCTCTAAGGACAGAAGAAGGTTCTTATGAACCCAAAATGCAGTGAAGCTCCATCTTGGGTTGTGTTCGGTTCTCCACAGATTCTTAGCTGCCACATCCATTTCCTAGAAAGCTCTACATATTTCCCATAGACTCTTGTCATTAATGTCTTGAAACTTGGGCCAAATTTTAGTGAGTATCCTCCAAATGGTAGATAAAACCCCATCTATGAGACGGTTTATGAAAATCATCAGTCCCATACCTATTTTTCATCCATCTAGCCCATGTAAATTTACCCAGGAGTAGCCTCCTCAGACTCTTCATGGTATGGAAATCAGCAAGGTCCTCAAGATTCTTCAAATCAAGGCCTCCTTCTTCAAATGGAAAAGCGATTCTTTGCCAGCTTATCAACTGAATGGATGAACCACAGAGAAAATCCCCCATAAGGATATCCATCCTACGTAGGGTGGATTTTGTTAGTTCACCTTGACCTATCCAGTACTGGATAAGACCAAGTGCATACTTCTAATCAGAATGAGTCATCCTGAGAAAGAGTTGTTACCTGGCCACTTCGTTATCGTATCCTTGAATTTATCAAGGCATGGGTTGAAATCCACCCTCCTTAAGTTGCCACCAGCCATGGGGTATCCCAAGTACGTGGTGGGCAACTCGTTGAGTTGTATACCAAGCTCTTCATCCTTGGTGTACTATCCTAGGATTTGAGGACTCGGATAAAATGATTTTATAACGAATGATTGGACTACCCATATGACTAAGGTGCACCTCCATTTTAGGGAGCCCATTAATAAAGAACTCCATAGTTAATTGTGCTCAGCTTGGAGTAGTACTAGGATGGGTGACCAATCGGGAGTTGACCTGGCTTGCGTGTGAGTGAGAGAAAAATGTGCAGTTAAGGCTAGTGGTGATCTATGGGGCCAATCGCCATTCTTGAAACTCTACTAGAGCCTTGAGCGGTGAGGTTGTATAGTTGAGCCTTGAAAGGATTTCAAGAGTCTAAGTGGGGGAGATTGTAACACCCCAGGATTTGAGGCCACGGATAAAATGATCTTATAAGGAATGATTGGACTACCCATATCACCAAGGCACACTTCCTTTTTAGGGATCTCATCACTAAATAACTCCATAGTTAAGCGTGCTCAACTTGGAGTAGTACTAGGATGGGTGACTAGTCAGGAAGTTGACCTCGGCTTGTGTGTAAGTGACAAAAAAATATATAGTTAAGGCTAGTGGTGATCTATGGGGCCATTCATCATTCTTGAAACTCTCCTAGAGCATTGGGCAGTGGGGCCAATCATTACACTTGGCCTGCTTATCATCAATAGATTTGGAGAAGTAGATACAAGACTTCAACACGTTTAATTTCATTCTAGACTCATTGGTAAAATCCATCAATAACTATCTGTGATTTTAGTAATGATCGTGTAGAGCATTGAGCAACATGCAATAGGCCTTAAATCAGTGAGAGAAGAAATGATCTCCTTATTTGGGATAAGAACCAGATTTGGGATAAGAACCAGAAAAAATGGTTTATTTGTCTGACCATGTGACCACCCTTGAAGAACCATTGCATCACTTCCATTAAATTAGTTTTGATCAGTTCCCATTTTTCACGATAGAAAAACCCATAAAAACCATCAGGTCCAGGGCTTTTAGAAGCACCAATAGACCCGACGACTCTGTGAATCTCCTCTTCCTCTGGAATTTTGCACAACATATCGTTACCCTCATTTGTGACTACTTTCACCCAGTCAGGATTGTCATTTGGGCTTTCAACATGATCCTACTTAAATAATCTTTAAAATAACTTGGTAGTTTCTTTTGTAATATCTTCTTAATCGTGGAAGAATTTACCATCACTATCATAAATTTCTGTGATGGGATTAATGTCATCTCTCCTTTTAACAGTCGACTGGTATAAACTAGTTTTTTTATCACCATCTTCAATCCACTCCATATGACTCCTTTTCTAGTATTACTTCTCTTTAGCCTTGTCAAGAAGTTTGATACGATACAGTGTGACTTTCTCAGTATGTATAAGTTGTTCGTCCAAGGGATTCCTATGAATAGCTTTAGAGATATCATACATCTCATGATGTTCTTTCTATAGGATATTTTTGAGGTTTACATGAAGTCTCGTGCACTTTTTAATCTTCCTCTTCACTACATTCAGCTTTTGGTTGAACTTGAAAAGTGGATTGCCATCAACCTCTTCATTCCAAGCATCCTGGACAAGTTCTTTTCACCTAGTCCAATCTTTCCAGTAATTCAAGAATCAGAACGGTCGTGCCTTTCTTTGCAACTCTCTAAGGTTAATGTTGATTGCAGTGTGATATGAGAATTCAGAAGCTAGAAGCTTTGATTTCGTACCCAGAAATGTTGATAACCAATCATCATTGACTAGATATCTATTGAGCCTACAGACGATCCTTTTAGATTTTACAAGTATATTGCTCCATGTAAAGATTTCACCTCCCACAGTAGGTAGTTCAACCTGAACGACATTATCAATGGCTAAGTTGAAAGAACTAAGGACTTGGTTCAACACGTCTCTTCCTCTAGCCTTCTCATCCCACTTCCTGATATTATTGAAGTCCCCAATTACTATCTAGGGATAATTCTAGGGGCAATGTTAACTATCTTGTTCCATAGCTCAGAATGTTGGCTCATTAAGTTTCTACCATAGATAGCAGAAATCATAATTCGCAAACCTCCTTTATTGATAACCAGAGAGGTAATCTACTGATCATTAGAATCAATTTTGTGAAATACAAAGAATGTGGATCTCATCCTATACATACTCTATCATTGTCATCATGTTGATGATTGGAATGGTACTTCCACCGATTTGGAAATAGTTTCTTTATTGTTTCCTTGGTGTAGCTCTTGATTTTCATTTCCACCATAATAGTTATTGATGCTTTGATATCTTATATAGCTTCCCTAACCTCCCTCTTCTTCCATGGTTTCCCAGAACCACAGACATTTGACATTTAAATGGTCATTTATTTATCTTTCTAGATGAACGGGTCTTGCATGACCCTTTCGCTCCAGTATTGGCCTTGTTGGCCTCCTTCGACTTCAGTTTATTAGGTTTGTTCTAGAGTCCTTTTCAAGTTTTATAACCTCTTCAACCTCTCATTCTTTCTCGATTTCATCCTTTTCCTCTTCGTATTCTACTTTGGCTTCTGTTTCAAGTTCAGTAGCTTCATCTTCTTCATATTATTGGTTCTTATTCCTTCCCCCAACAACTTTCTCCCAGACTTGCTTTTTAGAACTATCATTGTTCTTTGGGATATCATCCTTAGGTTTTAATGGGAAATTATTATTGGGGTGTCCAAAAACCCTGCACTCCTTGTAGTGATCTGGAACATGTTCATATTTAATCTCCACCAGCATGGCTTCTCTCTTTGTCATATTAACCCAAATCTCCTTTGGTAACTTCCTCCGCTTCAACTTCAACCAGGGCTCTAGCTTCACCCAGGGATTCTTGAGACAAAGATCAGAGATCGATACATATAATTTTTTTGACCTCACTTTCCACAATACCCACTGTCTTCTCCAACCTATTTCTCCCTAAATTGGGCATGTTAATCCATGTTTGAACAACTAAATAGATCTTTCTTTATGTCATCACCCACCTTGAAATATTTCACCACAACAAGTTGCCTATCAAACCATCATGGCCCCATGTTGATTGCACACTGCTTATCTTCCTAGTTGTTGAATCGTAGAAGGAAAAACTTATCAGGATTGGAGTACAAGTCAAATCCACCTTTGGGTTTCCATACCCTCTTGATCCATGCCATTAGATGAAAGTAGTATGGCCTTCTACCCATGATGTATACAACATTCGTATGATCCCAGTTCTTATCCATCTTGACATAGGTATCTTCATCAATAGTGATGAAGCGTTTGCCATCCACAATTTCGGCAGACACATAGTCATGCTCCTTGTATATGCTAGCACCTCCTAGGACTTGGGACCACACTTTCTTTTCTTGCTAAATGGACGACCTAGGAGGGGGAGTCCCCATCATCCTTCAACCTTGGAATCGGCTCAAGATCTTCATCAGTCTTTAGAGCATAAAACCCTAGGCACGCATATGTATATATACATACATATGTGTATATACATACATACATATATGTGTGTGGGGGGGGCAAAAAGGAGTGCCTCAAGTGGTCAAGCACGGTGTCTCCTCACGAAGAGACCTAGGTTCGAATCCCAATTGTTGTCTTGGTTTACCACCCTCCCGAACATTCGGCCTCCATCACGGGTGTGGGAGAGGGGGAGAGAATGCCTCTCTTTATCCCATATATATGTGTGTATGTATGTATGTATGTGTGTGTGTATATATATATATATATATATATATATATATATATATATATATATATATATATATATATATATATATATATATAGACTATCATATATAAGACATTTGGGTACTACGTATCTGAGGCATATTATTTTATCATCACGTCATTTTTTCACGAGTTTGTAGTTCTTGTTATGAGAGGACATGACTCCTATTGTAATCTTAATCTCATGTACCTTAACTCTTTGATTGACTCTATCTTACAATTCTAGGTATGTTATCCAATATTTTTTTATGATTTTGGATTGCTTGTTTCACTCTATTTTGTCTATGTTTGGTGTCTACTATATGTGGTTGCTTTTTTATCTTGTTCCCGTGGAGAAGACATGTGCTTTTAGCTCTTCTACCCCTACCTTTTTGATATTACAAAGGGGGATAAATGACCTTAGCCATATTGTTTTACTTCTTATGTGATTCTTTTCTTGTTAATTATCTGAAATATCATGTGTCTTGATAAAGGATCATATGTTGTTTAGATGTGTTATGGTTATTTGTGGAAAGACAAACCATGCAGGCATTGATAAGAAGGGATTGAGGAGGGAAAACTAACATTGATCATTCATGTATCCCCTTGCAATTCACATGGTAACGGTTTAACTTTCACATCCTTTCTCAAAGGTAGAGGTTTAATTTGTATATCCTTTTCAATATGTTAAGGAATTGTTTTTCATTGTCAAAAAGGGGGAAATGTTGATCTAAGTGTTACACATTTTCCATATTTTGATAATGACTTAACCATTCCATTCAAATGTAGCTAATATGTTTGTTTGAGATTGATTTCAAGCATTAGGTACATGAAAATCATCAAATTCATGAAGCCCTAGATTGCTCCAAGTTCAAGTCAAAGTCATGCAAATGCACTTTTCTAGAAAATGCCACAAATCCCTTAGGATGATTTTGTTAATCATTTGTATTGATGTAATGACTTGTAACTAAGATGAGAAAAAAAATTAGGGGCCCTAAATTTGAATGATTAATCACTTTAATTACATTTTCCAAAATTCATTATAGGGAGTTTTCCGGTCGAGTTTTTCACTCACAGAACTCGACCAATCCCCTTATTGGATTTTGAGAAAATTCAAGTTCGATCAAGTCGCACACTCATAGAACTCAACCGATCCCTGCACTAAGAAAAACTTATTTAATCAATCAGTTGAGTTTCATCCATAATAAATTGGATTGATGATTCAAATTAGCTTTGTCACGTAGTGCAATTGGTTGACTTAACTTTATCAAAGTAAACCAAATGCACTGCACAAAATTTGCACAAAAAGTGATTCTAGTCGTGGGAGAGTTGCAAAACTCAAAATTATATCCATTGCAACCCTCAAAATGGCAAGAAGTCATTCATTAGTGATCCTACCCTCTAGTGGAAACCCCCAACTATGAATAGGACCTCTTGCAGTTCATTCCAAGGTTGCTCCTTCATGCTATTAAAGCTTAAAGATATAGTTGAGTGCATCCAGTCCACTTGAGCCCCTTTATCTCTCTTGTTTACAAATCAAAATGTACATATGAGTGAGCTAGATAGGATCTCTATGAGAGAGATACTTCATTGTATACTTGTAAAGATATCAAAGCTTCTCCTTCCCCAACCCCTTCTTCAAGATCAAGTTGGTGAAAGCTTCTCCAAGTGAAGGAGAAGGTGGAAGCTTCTTCAAGCTATAGAAGAAGGTGCAAAAAGGTTTTCTGAGTGAAGGAGAAGGACAAGGCTGAAGATCTAGGAGTAGAGTGGGTAAATCTTTCAAGGCTAAAGACTTGTTGCAAGAAGGGGATCTCCTTGGAGAAGGTGTCCAATTGCTTGCAAGAGTGGGTAAGACCTTGTAGAGGTAGAAGACTGTAGCTCATCTTGATAGGTAAGTCCTTGGTTGTAAGGTTGTTGGTCCCTTGACCTTAAAGGTAAGTTGGGTATCCTTGTCCAAGAAAAGGAAGGTCAAATTGTAGATCTTATAATGGAGTATAAGTATACATAGATTGCAACATCCTAGAGCTTGACCTCTCTAGGTAGTGGACTGACTCTCTCCTAGTTTGAAGAGTGAAACCACTCTAAACAACTTGTTCAAATGCTTGTTTCAAATTGTCTCATCCTTGCTATGCATGTTAAGATTGTCATAAAATTCACTATTTGTGATTGTGCTTAGTTGAAGTACCTTGAAGGTCTAACGATTTTTGTGCAAGTGTTTTTAGCTCTTTTCACCACCCCCCGCCTCTAGAGCCCTTTGATTCAATAGCTTCACCTGTGGATGATGGTTCCTTCATTTGTTGTTGTGACTTGGTTTACTTTTTTCAGACATCGTCTGAGGTTTTGGTTGCTCATCAGAAGTTGTGTATGGTACTTCTAGCACTCCTTTCTCTGAGGGTGAGGTGAGATGGGCAATGGAATCAGTGTTGCCCCCTTCTTTATTGAATGTGTCATGTTCTGTTGAAATGGATTGCTCTATACTTTTGCATTCTCTGTTTGTGTCTGAATCATATTTAAATCTAATGTTTGTGCATTGGAGACCACCTTGAGGACTTTGACTGGTAGCTTTTCACTTTTTACTAGTTCAACTGCCTTTTCTTGCTCTTCTTCTTGTAATATTCTGGCGAGTGAGGGTCGATTTATAGCTCTCCTAGTGGTACTAAATAACATCTTTTCTATATCGTCTCTAGTGATTATCAGTTTATGAGCATCATAGTGGCTCATTTTAGGGAGGGAGAGGAGGGTATCTTACTTAGCCTGCATATAGTAGAACTTTCACCCTTTTGTGTCAATATCCCAACCAAGATGAGGTATTTGCAATTGATGAGGCTATTTCCTTCAGTCACTTCATAATTCCTTACTTCTTTTAGGCTCATGAAGTATAATGTTATTGATGTGATCTGTCCTCCCATGTAGAAATCATTTGTTACTTCTAGGGATGCAGTTGCATATAACTTGTCAATAAGTAGCCTACTGATATTAACTATCCTTCTCTTGAGCATTGACCAGATCATGAAAAGGTCCCCTCTAGAGATGTTTCTAGTTTCAAATATTGCAAACATGTTGTTGGAAATGATCTTCTAGATCACCCTTATAAAGTAAAATGGCATTTGTGCTGCTTTGGCATTCCTCAGGATCTGTTTGGAATATCCTGTCAGCCTCTCCTAGGTTTTAGATGTTGAATTTGATCACCTCACTATCATACCTCACCTCCATGTTGGCTTTGGCATGTTCCTCTATTTCAGTAAACATCCCATTCAATATCCTCTTTGTTAAAAAGTAATTTGTCCCCTTAATTCATACTTGCAGTTTAAATTCTTCACCCACCTCATCTTTTTCTTTATCCTCTAGTGGCACATTTTTGGCGATAACATGAATTTAGGTGAGGTCGGTGTAGTACAATTCGACTTTTGTGCATATGATTTGGAGGTTTGTTGCCTTTAGGAACTCCATCACCATTTTGTGGATTCCCAATTGTCTGAAGTCATACTTGTCCATATATCAGGTTGGCTTCAAGGTTTTCTTTCTCATGAATGACATTTATTAGGTGTTCTTGGTCCCTAGGTTTGAGCACAATTGTCAGTTGTTCATGGTTTTCATCAATTGATCTTATAGTTTCACTGGCGGCTATTTCTGTCAGAGTGTTTGATGATACTGCCCTTGTAGTCTATGTTTTCATCCTCATAACTACTCTTTTCTTATTTTGTGTTGGGGCATCTGAACCTAATCCTATCGCCTTCTTCTTCCCTTTTCTTTTGGTTCCTCCTCAGAAGGGATGTATTCAGATGTGTTGGTTGCCTCAGATTGACTTGATTCCTCATCTAACATTGGGGGTTCATTACCTAGCAGGGCTTCATATTATTCCTTTTGTAGTTTCAGTATCACCCTCTTCTCCTTGAGAATATCTCTAACTTCATTGAGGGCTTTGTTGATGAGTTTGATTTCCTCATCAATCCTATCTAGAGAAGTAATTGTCTTGTTCAAAGAGTCAGAAGTTGAAGAAGACATCTTGTCAGCTAGTAAGATATGTTTTTATCAATAAATGAAGGTTGGTTGCACTCAACCAGCCATATTAGAGAATTGGGGATGTTGTTGAATAAATGGTACTGAGCAGGGGTGAGGGGAGGAAGAGAGATAAAAAAATCAATCATTCTTGGTGGTTGCTAATATTTTATCAATATTGATGGTTGTTGAGAATTTCAAATACTAGTGATCGCTGAGAAATTTGTTCGATGATTGATAACACTTGGGGGGAAAGGTGGTCACTGAGAAATTAGGGCAAGTAATCAAAGAAAATTTTGTTCAACATTCACTTGGAAACAAGGAAGAGGTTGGTTGCCGAAAATTAGAGAAGTTTTAGTGATCACTGAAAATCTTGAAAATGGACGCAGATTATTGGTTTTAGGTCATCAAGAATTAGGTGAAACCATGTCGTTTAGAGTGCAAAAAGCTTATTGGAGAATTGAAGGTGATTGTTGATCATGATGGGCATGCTAAATGGTTGTTCGCCTCTCTTGACAGTGATATTGGGTTTGAAACCCTAAATGTCAGTGATTAAGAATGGTGATGTGGGGAAGGAGCCATAGGTGGAGTCCTAGTTGTGCAAAAATAATGGAGAAGGTATCATTAAAATAGTGTTGGAAGGTGAAGATGAATAAGGGTTTAGGGTTACTATTTGTGGGTGGTAAGGTTGTTTTCAAAGTGTAGCACCTTTTCCTGGGTCCAATTTCTAACGTTGGGCGACAGTGGTTTTGCCCACGCAAATGGAAATGATAAAGGATGGGGGCTTCTTCGGTGAAAGGTCAACATCTATAGTCATCATCTATGATGCACTCCATTCATCATCAAAATCCTCTAAAGCTTTACTACGTGTTAGCATCAGAGTGAAGATTGGATATGGACCCCAGGGTTTAATACCCTTCGGTCTAGGTGATCGTCGATATCTTAGTGAAGTGAGCTCTAAAATTTGGTCGTTGAAAATATTGTGTGAAGGTCGCTGAGATTTTGGAGTCAGTGGCAATGAAATTTTGGTGACTCCTTGTGGTCGCAAAAATCTCAACCCCTTGATGCGGTCACTGAGAATCTGTATTGATGGTCACTGAAAATCCTTAATCAGTGGTCATTGAGTAATTGTTCTCAGCGATCGTTGAAAATGCAATTCTCTGTGACTGATAATCTTTGTATTGGATTCACCTCCTAAAATCAAGTCATGTTCATAAGTTTAATTTTCAACTCTATTCTATATACACTAGAAATTAAGCAACAATGTGAAATGTCTAAAACTTGTGATAAGGGCTCTATCTTTTAGAAAAAAATTAGGGGTATAAAATTTAAATTAAAGGAACATGTAAATAAGTCATAAATTCTATTCTATGTACACTAGAATTTATGAAATAAAATAAAATTTCCAAACTAATGAGCAACATGTGACTAGAAATTGTGAAGAGTCTAGTAAAAAAAGATGACTAGAAGTTTAAAGAAAGCTGAGTAATCTTTGGGTTGCCTCCCATGAGGCATTGGTTTATAGTCTTTATCTTGACTTTCTTTTGTTTTTTTCCTTCAAACATCCTCTGATGGTGTTGGTGTGGGTTTGTCCAACTGGAGTTATGATCTTCTGGTGAATGCTTCATCTTCATAGTATCTCTTCACATGATTTCCATTCACTTCAAAAATGTCCTTGTCTTTTCACTAAAAATCTCCATTATCCCTGATGGATATATCTTAGATATTGTGAAAGGACCAGACCCTCTTGATCTGAGCTTTCTAAGGAATAGTCAGATGCTAGAATTAAATAGCATGACCATATCTCCTTTTGAAACATCTTTTCTTTTGTGATGGGCATTGTGCCAAACCTTAGCTATTTGCTTGTAAAACTTGTAATTATCATAGGCATGTAGTCTTTCCTCTAACTCTTGCAATTGTAGAAATATTTTCTTTCCTACTAGGGTTAGGTCCATGTTTAAGAATTTGATGGACCAAAAGGCCTGAATTTCAAGTTTTGCTATAAGGTGGAATGAATTACCATATATCAATTGGTAAGGGATGGTCCCTATTGGGGTCTTATATGTAGTTTGTATGCCCAAAGTGCATCATCAAGCTTTATTGACCAATATTTCCTAGTACGGCTGACAGTTTTCTTTAGAATTTTCTTGATCTGGCGATTTGACACTTCCACTTGCCCAGATGTCTATGGATGGTTGATGTAGCTACTTTGTGCTTTACTCTGTACTTCTTTAACATAGCTTCAAATTGTATTTCCTTGAAGTAGGATCCTCAGTCACTAGACAGTGCATGGGACACGTAACCTGGGAAAGATAGCCTGCTCAACAACCTAATAACTACCTTAGGATCCCAAGTTGGGGTTGCTACTACTTCCACCTATTCAGAGGCATAGTCAATAGCAACAAGGATGTATTTGTTGCCCCTGGACGAAGGGAAAGGCCCCATATAATCAATCCCCTAAACATCAAAGATTTCTACTTCTATCATGTCTGACATAGGAATTTCATTTCTCCTAGAGATGTTCCCCATCATTTGGCATTCAATACATGCCATAGTGTCTTTAAATAGTGTAGGCCAGTAAAATCTTGACTGTAGAACTTTTGTTGTTGTTCTATCCCCACAAAGATGACTGCCATATGATGAAGAATGACATTCATGTAGGATCTTGGAGACTTCTTCTTCCAGAATGCATCTTCTGGATAGATTGGATGCACATATCTTGAACAGGAGTAGGTTGTCTCAATAATAATTCATGAAATATGAAAACAATGGGTTGTAGGTGATATCAAGTGGCAATTGTTGACAAGCTAAATAGTTATAAATATCGGCAAACCATGGTAGGTAGGGTTCAACAAACCTTGACATCATTAGGGATTCATCAACGTAATTGTCACTATCAGGTACCAAATCCTTTTTAGTGACTATGATTCTCAACAAGTTGTCAACAACCAAATTTTTGTTCCCTTCTTGTCTATAATTTCATGAACAAATTCTTGCAATAGCAGAGACCATCTTAAAAGTTTGGTCATGGTGTCCATTTTTCAACATGAAAGTTGTACACCTTGACTTTTGATCCTATTAGATAGGATCTAAATTTGTCAAAGGTGAATACTATTTCTAGAATTTCCTTCTCAGTAATGGTGTAGTTTACTTGGGCATCATTCAGGGTATTTCTAGCATTGTATATTGCATGGTGCTTCTTATATTTTATTTTTGCCCAAGAATGACTCCAATAGCATTTTCATTGGCATCAAACATTATCTCAAATGGAAGCCCCCAATTTGGGGCTTCCAATGTTAGAGTTGTGGTTAAAGCATTTTTTTCAAAGTATTAAAAGCTTTAAGGCACTAATCTGTAAAGTCAAACTCAACATCCTTTATGATAAGGATGGATTGGGGCCTTGTTATGTTAGAGAAGCCCTTGATGAACCTCCTATAGCATCCAGTGTGTCCCAAAATCTTCTTATCCCAATCACTCATTTAGAGGGGGAGATTTAGATACTACCTTTATTTTGCTAAGGTCAAACTCAATTCCTCTTTTTGAAATCATATGTATGCAAATAATGCCTTATTGCACCATGAAATGGATTTTTTTCCCGATTCAGAAGAAATTGCTTCTCCTCACACCTTTGTAGGACTTGAGATAGTTCTTTAGAAATTTTTCAAAATTGGTTCCATACACCAAAAAGTCATCCATGAAAACCTCCACTATATTCTCTAAGAAGTCTGCAAAGATAGAAATCATGCACCTCTAAAACTTTGCAGGTGTGATGCATAAACCAAACAACATTCATTAGAAGGCATCAGTTCCATATATGTAGGTGAAATTGGTCTTCTCTTGATCATCAGGATGGATAAGCACTTGGTAGGGTCCTAAGTATCCATCTAGGAAGTAGAAATACGAGTGGTGGACCAACCGCTCTACGACTTTATCAATGAATGGTAGTGGAAAGTGGTCTTTCCTAGTGGAGTCATTGAATATATGCACATCCTCCATCCAGTCAATGTTCGTGTGGCCACTTCATCTCCTTTTTTACCCTACACAACAATCATTTCCCCTTCTTGGGTACTACATGCATCAATCTTACCCAATTGATGTTTCTAATTGGGTATATAATCCCTGCACCTTGAAGCATCATCACCTCCTTCTTGTCTACCTCCCTTAACATTGGATTTAGTTTCCTTTGAGGTTTCCAGAAGTTTGGTTGTTTCTTCTAGGTTTATTCTATGCATACAAATTGTCGAGCTCAAACCCTTGATGTTTTCCACAGATAGCCTATGGCTTTCCTTCATAATTTTAGTTCTTGTTGGATCTAGGGCTCTAGAGGGGGGTGAATAGAGATTCAAAATTTAGTTCTTGTTGGATCTTTGATCCTCCTTGATTCCTTCTCTTCTTACTTGTCTTCCTCTTCTTACTTGTCTTCCTCTTCTTGCTTGTTAAGTCTTGGCTCATGAGCTTGTAGATTTCCAATGAGCTCCTCAGTTGGAATGTCACTAAGACTTCTTACTTCTTCAATGGAGGTCACCTTTGACTCCCATCTCTTTGGTAGAGACCTCAAGATCTTTGAGTTGATAGCTCCTCTATCCAAAGTGTGTCCCAAAGAAACTAGGTCATTGATGATGATGTTGAGCCTATAGTATATCTCAACAACTCCTTCTTTCTTCCCCATCTTGAAGTTCTCTAGGAGGTTATTCAACATGTAGATCTTTGCCTCCTTAACTTGCTTTGTGACTTCATATGTGATGCACAACATATCACATATCTCATAGGTTGTATCCCATGAGGAGATGCAGTTCAAACCAGTTGGGGTGAGGGTTGCATAGAGGATGCTAATTGCTTTGGCATTGAGTTGGGCATCTTTTATAGCAACTTCATTCCATGTTGATACATATCCATTTGGCTCCTTTTACGATGTGATCATCACCTTCCACATATCAAAGTTCATCCCTTGAATGTAGAACTACATACGCCTCTTCTAATAGAGGAATTTTGTGTTGTTAAAGATCGAGGGCACATGGAGAAGACTCCCTCTAGGTTGGGTGAACCAAGTAGGTTCTCACCCATCTTCTCTTCTTATGGGAGATTGTTGGAGAAGATCCTTGGCTCTGATACCACTTGTTGGATCTAGGGATCTAGAGGGGTGGCGAATAGAGCTTCAAAATTCTCACAAGAAAAGTTAGACCTTCAAAATTATATCAATTAAAATCCAAAGCATAAGAACAATTTGAAGTCTTATCTAAGCAAGCACAACAAGGATGAGAGAGATTGAAACATACACTTGGACAAGGTGGTTAGAGTGGTTCGAATCTCCAAGCTAGGATAAAAGCACAACTAAAGCATACATCTACAAGATAAAACATGCAAACTCATAAGCACACATCAAATAGAGACGAGAGACACAAGAAATCTAAGTCATAATCAAAATATGGGTAACATAGAGCCAACTCATGAGATATAGTCAACCAAAGAGTAAGTGTACATATGATTAAGACTACAACATGGAAAGCATGTCCTCAAAGCAACTACAAGCCAAAATGATGAAAACAACATGATGATACAAATAGTACATCTCAGATAATGTGCCCATATGCTTAGTACAAAATAGTCTAGAAAGATATATATGACAAGAATCTACATACTAAAAACTAAAATGTCTAAAAGTCTAGGCCTCTATGTCCAAGTCAGCATCAGCATCAGAAGCTTTAGGATCATGGTCATCATCTCCATCTGAAGGTGTAGTAGAGATAGCAGTGTCACCTTCATCACCAAATGCACTAGCAAAGCCATCATTAGAACCATCTAAACCATCCTCGCCATCATACTCAGATACATCCTCATTAATAGTATCTTCCTCATCAGCCTGGTCTAGCATCTCCTCATCGGCATAAGGAGTGAAACCATGACCATGCCACATGTTATTCTTCTCAGCTCAAGACTTACCAAGGTCATGCAACTCTTGGTCTTGAGGAAAAGTAGGAGCAGAGGTGCCAAGTTCTGCAAGCAAGGTATATATAGGACTAGCATGGAGAGGTAGCATTCCAAGGGTAGATCTACCTATAGCGCAGGGTGTAGAAGTGGAAGCAGTAGGTGGAGGGGTTCGGTAAAGTTATTGTATGCATAGGATGCATAATCACCACCTGGGTAGGGCTGGTAGGCAGGGTAAGGATGGGAACAGGATAGGTTCATGGTAGACATAATAGCACAGAGATCCTGATGCATGTGATCATGAACCTAAAGGTTGTACGCCTATTGATGCATCATGTAACCCATGAGGGTTTCATTTGATACATGAAAAGAGGCACGAGAAGGCCTGGATGGCTGAGGAGGTGGAGGTTCCTGGGTGGAGGTAGAGGCTCTAGGTGTGGTACAGGAAGGGGTAGGCACACTCTTCTGAATTGTGGTCTCACTGATACAAACTCCTTTTTGGGCAAGTTTGTAATGAAGTTCGTGAAAAAGATACTTGCCAGTGGAAGTCTTAAAAAGACCACAAATTAGGGTTGGGTGGGGTGGGTGGGTTCCACAGGTCTTCTTACCAGAGTCAAAGCAGGTAATGTGATGGAGAACATATCTAGCCCACTTGACTCTGATGTTCTTCAGGATACAAAACATAATCGCCGCAAAATTCTCTACAATTTCAGTTTGGTTTTTCTTTGGATGAATATTGTAGTTGACTACCATGGCTAGTATGTGGTTCTTTAGGTCTAAGGCATAGGAGGGAAATGTGGACTTCTTCCTATAGGGAAACTGAGGCTTCTTGAAGAATTTATGTACGTCAAGGGAGTGATATCATATTGCTTGTAGAAGGCCTCAAGGTCTAGGAGGTCAAAATATTGAGGGTAATACTTCCTCCATGAATCAGTCACCTCAATACGAGAGAAAAATATATTCAAGGTATCCTTGGAAACTTAGAATTCCTTCTCGACTATCATGAAAGTAAGAACAACTTGAGTATTTAATGGGGGTACAAGAGTGTCGTAAATCCATTGCAAATTTACATAGAATTTGTGAACGACTTTGGTACTTGGGATGGAATTGTGATAACATGCACGTTTAACACTCATGGCGGAAAGGAGATGGTCGTACAACAACTCAAAAACTTGATATATAACCTTTTGTCTACATGGGCGTGGCTCAAACAAGGCACGAAAAGGAAAGGGTTTCCTATGAAGGAGCTCCTTATACCTATTTGGAGCATCATTGGAGACAAAGAAGGTAATATCAAAGGGTATAAGGCGTGAGTTGGAGGAGGAGGATGGTGCTCTGGAGGGGCGGCTCTCTTTCTTCTATTTGAAGCCATGGAGGCAATATAAGAGGATTGAGAGGTCAAAAACATAGGAAACACCACCAAGAACCGATCAAACACCTAGGGTTGATGAGCAATAGGTCTAGGTAGGCCGATCAATGTCGAACTAGGGCTAAGAAGAGAATGGTTGGGAATATGGTTGAGAGTTTGAGGGAGCGGGAGAGTGGATCAGTCAATTTTTCTCTAGTTGAGAGGGAGAAAAGTCAGTCGAGCCACACTTAAGTTTGCTCCATCCTGATAATCGGTCAAGTTCTGTGACTGGGAAACTTGATCAAATGGCTTTTTACAAAAGTCCTCAACCATGGCTCGATCGAGTTTCCAACTCGACCGATGGTCAACTTGAATCAACAATAAAAAAATTAATTTATTGTCATTTGAGTGCTAATTAAATTTATTTTTATAGTCTATTTTGCATTTTAAATATACTTAGGCACATATCATGCATCCTTGGGTACTGTTTTGTGATAAAACAATTGTTTGTGAAAAAATACCCAAAAAAGCAAGAAAAAAATACAAGGTATATGAACAAGAAAAATTTAACACTTTAGCACGCAAGGGTGATCAAGATATGAGCAAAGCATATAGTATAGATAGAAACTAGCTAGAAGGCATATCAGATTCATTCAAAGCAGTAATGAGCAGTTTAGATCTAATAAATTAAATTTCTCTCTAGATAGAGGTTTACTGAAAATGTTCAGCAACTAATTTTCCGTGTCCACGTATGTGATATAGATATCCTTTTTGGCAATGTGATCACAAAGAAAATGATGACGAACTTCTATATTCTTGGCTCTACTATGCAATATAGGATTGTAAGATAAATTTATTGCACTAGTATTACCACAATAGATGGGAGAAGAGTCAAAATAAATGTTAAAGTCTTGGAGAATTTGCTTCATCCATAGGACCTAGGCACTACAACTCCCAGCTATAATGTATTCAGCCTCAATAGTTGATAATGCCATTGTGCTCTATTTCTTGGAGAACCAAGACACCAAGCATGGTCCTAGGAGAAATCAAGTGCCACTTGTGCACTTTCTATCAATCAATCATCCTACATAATCCACATCATTATAAGTCGTAAGTAAAGTCCCTTGACTTGAGATACCATAGTCCAAAATTTGAGGTTTTGGCTAAGTACCTTAAAATCCTCTTAACGGCTATAAGATGTGATTTCTTGGGATTTGATTGAAAGAGAGCAGACAAGCCAACACTAAACATTATATTAGGTTTAGAGGAAGTTAAGTAATGTAAAATTCTAATCATACCTCTATAGAGATTCTCATCCACTTTCTCACCTTCTTCATCCTTGTCATGTTTGGTGGTGTTTGACATGGGTGCATCCATTATCTTGGTGTTCTCCATCCCAAAGCACTTTAGTAGCTCACTTTTGTACTTGCGTTGGTTGATGAAGTTCTCATATTTAGTTTGCTTGATTTGAAAGTCGATGAAGAATGTAAGCTCACCCATCATTCTCAACTCGAACTTACTTTGTATAAGATCACTAAACTCCTTGCAAAGATCAAGATTAGTTCCGCCAAAAATGATATCATCAACATAAATTTGAATGATAAGAAAATTGTTAGAACTATGTTTGACAAATAAGGTAGAATCTACTTTTCCCATGATAAACCCATGATCTAACAAAAAGTTATTTAATTTCTCATACAAAGCTCGAGGTGCTTGTTTGAGTCCATGGAGATATTTTTGCAACAAATAAACATGGTTAGGTAAAATATCATGTTCAAAGCCCAGAGGTTGTGCAACATACACTTCCTCCTCAATTGTACCATTCAAAAATGCACTTTTAACATCCATTTAATAAAGAAGAAAATTCTTATAAGTAGAAAAAGTGAGCAACGTATGAATGGACTCAGGGCTAGCTCAGGTGCATATGTTTCATCAAAATCTATACCTTCATGTTGATTGTAGACTTGAGCCACTAACCTTGCTTTATTTCTTACCATCTTGCCACTTTCATCTAGCTTGTTCTGGTAGACCCACTTGGTACCAATGATCTTTCTATCACATGGTCTTGGCACTAGGGTCCAAACTTTGTTCTTATGGAATTGCTCCAATTCTTCTTGCATGGTTAGGATGCATTTATCATCCCCAAGAGCTTCTTTAACGTTCTTTGGCTTGAGTTGTGAGATGAAGGCATTGTTGGCTTGTTCTTTCTTGAAGGAAGCCCGCATTTTCACTCTTTCAAAAGGTTCACATAGAATCATCTCTTTTGGATGATTCTTTGCAAATCAGGGGGTTGGATCCTTCTTCTCATCATCTTTATCTTCTTCTTGAGTGGCCAACTATTTTCCCTTTTGAGAGATGTTGAGTTCTTTTAAGATAGGTATCACCTCACCTGCAACATGATCATTTGGAATAATAACTTTGGGAATAGAGGGGTTTATCTCAATAAACTTAGCATTAATGGATTCTTCTACTTTAGCAAGATCAATATTAAACACTCTATAAGCCTTGCTAGTAGTGTTGTAGCCAAGAAAGAAAGCCTTGTATGATTTCAGATCAAACTTGTCAAGAGAATCTTTCGTGTTCAAACAAAACAAGGACATCTAAAAAAATGAAATTACTCGATAGAAGGCTTCCTACCACGCCATAGCTCATAGGGAGTTTTCTTCAAAGAACGATGCATGAAAACATGGTTTTGCAAAAAACATGAGGTACTGATGTCTTCGACCTAAAACTTCTTCGGAGTGTCATACTCTAAAAGTATAGTCCTAGACATTTCCTGTAGTGACCTATTCCTCCTCTCTACAACCCCATTTTGTTTAGGTGTTCATGGTGAAGAGACATTGTGTGCATAGCTAGATTCTTCATAAAAATGTTCAAAAAGATCATTTTCAAATTCTCCCCCCATGATCACTATGAATGGAAACAATCGGACAAGAAGCTTAGTTCTCAACTCATTTGCAGAAACTAGAGAAAACATCAAGTGTGTCACTCTTTGAAATGATAAATAAGGTCCAAGTATATCGAGAGAAATTGTCAACAATAACAAGATAATACTTGGAACCACAAAGCGATTGAGTTCTCATTGGCCCAAATAGTTCAATATGAAGAAGTTCAAGAGCTCTCTTGGTACTAAGGACTTATTTGGATTTGAAGGAGGACTTGGTTTGCTTTCCTTGGGTACAAGGTTGACATTCCTCATCCTTTTCAAAATCCAATTTGGGAAGTCCCTTGACCAAGTCCATTTTGCTCAACCTCTTCAATTTATGCATATTTACATGACGAAGATGACGATGCCAAAGAGAAATATCATTCTAATTGACTATTAGGCATCTACCAACAATAGGCTTAATAAAGTCAAGCACAATTACATAAATATTATCACTTATAGTTCCCTTATATATGACATGATAAGTGAGGGAATCTATAATCAAGCATTCAAAGGAAGTATATAGCATAAAGAAACCATTATCACATAATTGACTTACACTTATTAAATTGTGATGTAGGTCATTCACAAAGAGAACATTCTTGAAACACAAGGATTCACCTACATCACCCTCACCTTTTATCTTATCTTTCTTGTTGTCCCCAAAAGTAACCGAACTTCCTTTCTTCTTGGTGCAATTGTTGAAATGGCTTATATCACCCATCATGTGTTTAGTGCAACACTATCAACAATCCATCTTCCTTTTTCCTATAAGAAAGGAGAATGTCAGTTCCCAACTCAAACATTGGGATCTGGAGTTAGCTTGGGGGCTCATTTCATCCTTGGGTTGGTCCCCTTAGGCTTGTAAGGACAATAAATAGAATAATGATAATCTCTTTTGTAATGAGAACAAATCATAGAGTTCTTAGTGCCAGAAGACTCTCCAATGAAAAGGAGGTTTCCTTACTCTTTTTCTTACCTATGGCCTTGTTCTTTCCCTTAGGTTCTCCCCCTACAAATCCCAAACCACTAGTACCACTTTGTTTGGTAGAATGGTCAAGGATTTCATTTTGGGAGTTTTTACCTTTAAGGAATATCTACAGAGAGGCTCTAAGTCTATGATTGTGATCAGTGAGAGATATAACACTACAAAACAAACTAGAAAGATCATATATAGCATGAACAAGGTCGACCTCTAAACAGAGGGATTTAGTCAAGTAAGAATCTTTTTCAAGATAAATAGAAGCAACATCATCACTAGGCAAAATAGGTCTAGAAGATAAATCATTTACTTGACCAAACAAACCATCATTACTTGGGGACCCATTTCTTTCTTGTACTCTTCCTCCTTCTTGTAGCTGCTATGGTGGTGTGACTTTCACGATTTTGGGCATTCACTCTTGTAGTATCCCTTTTTACCACACTTGTAGCATCTCAGAGTAGAAGAAGAGGATTGCTTTCCCTTAAAGTGCTTTCCCTTGGAGAAGTTGGTTTCATGCTCACTAGGTCCATCATCTTCACTAGAGGTGGAAGGTGTGGTCTGGAAATCAAGTTGTTCTTAAGGGATGACAACCTCCACTTGAGCTTTGAAGTCACCATCTTTGATCTTCCTTGCTTCCTTCTCTTCTTGCTTGGCTTCCTCTTCTTACTTGTCAAGTCTTGGCTCGTGAGCTTGTAGATTGCCAATGAGCTCCTCAGTTGGAATGTCACCAAGACTTCTTACTTCTTCAATGGAGGTCACCTTTGACTTCCATCTCTTTGGTAGAGACCTCAAGATCTTTGAGTTGATTGCTCCTCTATCCAAAGTGTGTCCCAAAGCATCTAGGCCATTGATGATGATGTTGAGCCTAGAGTACATCTTAGCAACTCCTTATTTCTTCCCCATCTGGAAGTTCTCTAGGAGGTTGTTCAACATGTATATCTTTGCCTCCTTAACTTGTTTTTTGCCTTCATACATGATGCACACATTATCCCACATTTCATAGGTTGTATCCCATAGGAGATGTGGTTGAACTCAGATGCGGTGAGGGCGGCATAGAGGATGTTAATTGCTTGGGCATTGAGTTGGGCATCTTTTGAAGCAACTTCATTCCATGTTGACACATATCTAGTTGGCTCCTTATACGGTGTGATCATCACCTTCCACATATCAAAGTTCATCTCTTAAATGTAGAACTACATACGCCTCTTCCAATAGAGGAATTTGGTGTCGTCAACGACTGATGGTGCATGGAGAAGCCTCCCTCTAGGTTGAGTGAACCAAGTAGGTTCTCAACCATCTTCTCTTCCTATGGGAGATTGTTGGAGAAAATCCTTGGCTCTCATACCACTTGTTGGATATAGGGTTGTAGGGGGGTGAATAGAGCTCTAAAACTCTCACAAGAAAAGTTAGACCTTCAAATTATATCAATTGAAATCCAAAGCTTAAGAACAATGTGAAGTCCAATCTAAGCAAGCATAGCAAGGATGAGAGAGATTGAAACATATACTTGGACAAGGTGGTTAGAGTGGTTCCAATATCCAAACTAGGAGATAGTCAGTCCACTACCTAGAGAAGTTAACCTCTAGGACTTTGCAACCCATGTATACTTATATTCCATCATAATAGATACAAGGAGACCACCATACATCCAAGGACTTACCTACTCAAGACAAGAGTCTTTCACCTACACAAGGATTTACCCACTTGATCAAGATGTCTTAAGCCTTCAAGAAGGACTTATCCACACTTGCATCAAGTCTTTGGCCTTGAAAGAATTGCCCACTCTTCTTGAATCTTTTCCTTTCCCTTCTCCTTCACCTAGAGAAGATCTTCACTCCTTCTTCAACCTTGAAGAAGACCAGCAGCTTCACCTTCACTTAGAGCAGTTCACTTCAACCTTTTCTCTTGGAGAAAGGGGATTAGGAAGATGGAAGGAATGATAGCTTTACAAGATAGCATGAAGGTATCTCTCTTATAACATGCCTAACTCACTCATAATCACGAAGTGCTTTGTAAAAGAGAGGGAGAAAGGGGCTCAAATGGTTGTATCACACTCAACTACAACTAGGACCAAGGATAGCATGAATGAGATTCTAAGGGATCCTATTTATAGTTGGGGGTTTTCCTTTGAGTGTGGGATCACTTAAGAACAAAAAATTGTCATTTTACAACTTGTAATGAATCTATTTTGTTCCTAACAACTCTCTAATGGTTGGAAGCACTTTTTCTATGTTTTCTGTGTAGTACATTCGGTCAAGTGTCAATAAAGGTAACTCACCTGATCTACTAACCGATGAAGCTCATTTTTAAGATATCGGCCGAGTTTGTTCTGGGAGACTCAACCAATGAGTCAGAATCAGTTTTGGTCAGTGAGTCATTCGGTCAAGTTATGTGAGTGTACAACTCGACTGATTGATCATTTCATAAAATACATCACTAGATCGATCAAGATTCAAACTCGACCGACAAAGTTGCTATGAAAAATTTTCTAAAATGATTTTTAAGTGACCAAATGTTGGAGTTAAGTGTCCCTGATTTTTTCTCATCTTAGTTACAATTCGTATCATCAATACAAATGATTACAAAAATAATCTAAGGTGGTTTGGAATGATTTACCAACATGCCCACTTGCATTGCTTTTGACTTGAACTTGGACAAGCTAGGGCTTGTGTAATTTGATCATTTTCATGTACCTAGAGTCTGAAATCAATCTTGAACAAACATATTAGATGCATAGGAATGGAATGGTTAAGTCATCATCAAAATATTGACAATGTATAACTCTCAAGTCAACAGTTATTTGAATAACTTCTCTTTTTCTTCTTCGGTTGAGAAAGAGTTTATGATCACCGTATTCCTTTCTTCATCATCTAGAAACTCATACTTCAATCCTTTAGGTAATTGTTTTAATTCTAGTTTCAGATTTGGTGCCTCCTCTTCCTGTGTCTATTCTAGAGAAATGTACTTGGAAGTTTTGATGGTACCTTCTTCATCACTGCTATATTCTTCCTCCAGTTAGTTCAAATAATCTAGAATTTCTATGACTTTAGGATCTTTGATACTTGGATTAGGGATGTTGAGGGCTCACATAAGTGGATTGACTATGGTGTTATCTTCTTGTACCTCCTTAGAGAACTAATTGTATCTATCCATGAAATAAATCGACTCAAAAAGAGAACCTCTCATAGCATCTTGGATGTGGAACTCAATATGATCATTCCCCACTCAAGTAGTGATGATTCTAGATTTGACGTCAATTAATGCTCTTCTGGTGGAGAGGAATTATCTCCCAAAGATCATTAGACATGTTGGGTTTACTACCATCTCTATCACGACAATGTCATATGGGATAACGAATTGTCCCACACAGATGGGGACATCTTCTGCGGCCCCTACATGTTTTGTGAATGTATGGTTGGCTAGTTGAACCCCCATCCCAGTTTTTACCATGTCTATGAGTATCAGCCTCTGGGAAAGAATTTGGGGCATGAGACTATTTTTCTCCCAGGTCTACAAGTCCATGTCTTACCTCACTACCTCCAACATTGAATGGAATTGTTACTGCTCCTAAATCTTTTTTCTTGGCAGGCATCTTGTCTTGAATAAAGGTGTTGGACATATTGGCTATACAAATATTGCTATGTGGTCTTCCTGTCTCCTCTTCATAATTAGATCTTTGAGAACTTGGCATCGATTGGAATCTCCTCAATAGAGTCCAAGAATGGCACATCAAGGTGCAACTTCTTTACAACTTCCATAAATGTCTCATATCTTTTTTTCAAGTGGGCCTTGATCATCTTATAGGGAAAGGGGATTCTTGGTGAATATAGAACCCTATTAGTGAATGACTCTTCAGTAGGGTTGGATTTATTTTCTTTCACAGTCTTCTTTCCCTTATCTTTCTTTTTGGCTTTATCTTTCTCAGTGATCACTTCCTCCCCAGATTCTTCCTCAATTATCTTTGGTTTGGGCTATGACTCAGTAGTGGAGTTAACTTCGTTGATGGCCTTACCTTTTAGATTTTCTATAATCTTCCCAGAACAGAGATTTGGTAAAATTCTTAGTTTTAGTGTTGAATAGAATCTTTCCTTGGGGATTTTTTATGACTTATGACAACTGTGCTAGTTGTTGATTGATCTTCTTTTGGTGTGTATCATGACGGCCATTTGAGTCTGCATCGTGCTTAAAACACCCATATTGGTGATAGAACTTTGTGTCAATTGTTCATTTATTGTTGCTTGCCTCTTTACAAACTCAAAGAGCTCAGATACCATGTCTGGAGGTTGTTGATTTTACTCTAGTTCTGATCTTGGCCTTTCCTATTTGAATTTCTATTTTGGTTTTGACTTTTTCTATGAGACCCCTTACCTTAATTAAATGGTTGAACATGCTTAATTATCTTAATTGTTCTTTAAACCTTAAGTAAACCTTTTTAGGTGATTTTATATCATATGATAAGCTTAGGTTTCAAGTTTGGTCCAATTTGGACATTGTTTGTGCAAATTATGCAATTTTATGTACATTTTGGACTTTTCTACAATTTACACATTTGAGAGGTTTATTTGCAAGTTGTCACATTTATTATGTTCCTTAGATGTGTTCCTGTCATTCTTGAGCTTGTTGGGCCATGGGTCACTCATTGTTTTGGTGGAGTTACCCTTCTAGGGTTGATTTAGGGTTTACCCCCCCCCCCATGGATGAGCCACCTTCAAGGCTAACAACCAATGGTTCCACTAGTTTGAATAACATATGGTGGTCACCAACTTATGTAACATCATGTGTAAATCACTAGAAGGATCTAGGTCGATGGTTCTTGTTGGTTTGGTTCACTTGAACTGATGGTTCACTTAAAAGGATGATCAACTGATGGTTCAACCACCTAATGACCTAGACATGATCAAACAATGGTTTAGGAAGTCCAAAAACCAGTGGTGGACCTGGGAGGTCATCAAGAGATGGCCTAAAAGACTCCAAAAATCTATGGATCTTTTGTTCGTTCATCCATGGAAGCTCTAATCCATTGACACATGGAGAGATTCTTAGACACCTCATGTTTCTTCTCTTCCTTATCCTCAAGCTTTATATACCTATCCTTAAGCTCACAAATGAAACCTTTGGTATCTATCACTTCTCACTTATTAATAACCTCATTCCCTCTCTATTTATCTACTTAGGACCTATCCAATGAAGAAGAAGGTGCAGACCTTCTTGGTGGAAGCTCATAGGGTTTTGTTTTGCTTCCTTTTGGGCTTCTAAAGCTTTGTTTCAGTGATCTTGACCTAAATGAGTAAGTATCTCCTTATTTCCTCTATTTATTTTGTTTTTCTTCTTCCTCATACCTCCAAGTTGGAACTCTATTGTTCCAAGGTAAAAGTTTCTTTAGAGTTTAAAGAATATACCTTTCTTGCTCCTTCTACCTAGGGTTTGCTTCCCTTGTGGAGAAAGGTGATACTTGGTCAAGTTCATACCTAAATCTTGGGTTTTCTACCTTCTTTCTCGATTTTTCTTACTGCTAAGTAAGTCTGTTCTTCTCTATATGAACGATTTTTAAAATCCTCTTCAATTACATTGCATACTATAAGCCTATTAATTCATGATTCTTTCCTAAAAATGAAGATCTAAGCATCTAAAAGCTATGCTTACCTAGGGTTTTGATTTCTATGGTGTTCCTTGCTTAGTTTCCATCTATAGATGGATCTAAAACTCTACACATGACCTGCATAAGGAATAAAATGACTTGATTTAGGTTGTTATGACAATAAACACCTAGCAAACAATGGTTTATACTTAGGTTTTAAGGCAAATTTTCATTTTATACATCAATCGATGGTTAACCTTACATGTCAACCAATGGCGATGTCATCATGATAACTGACGGTGATGACCAATGTTGACAACCGATGGTGATGACCGATGCTCACACCTTGGTTTAGTTTTAGACCCCTATGAAAGCACACCAACCGATGGTTTAGTGCCTTAAATATAATACAATAGATGGTGAGTCAAGGCTTTAAATGTAGCTTCAATTAAGCCCTAAACCAAAGGTTTCTTCGTTCAATTGATCAATGGTTAGACCTATACTCCAATTTATGGTTTTGAATGATGAACTTGATCCAATGTGTTAGATTAAATGCTTCCACATCCGTTTAGAATAAAATCTATAGTGTAAAGTTTTGATATTGATGATGTAAATTCAAAGATTTCCTCCATATAATCCATTTAAGGGCTTGATGGTTGACATAATGGCTTCCTTAAAATATATAACCGATGATGGATTTTAACCCCACAACCTATGGTGCCTCTTTATGTTATTAAATAAGGGATGTCTAGGGTTAAATGGTGACTCTTTCTAGATCACAATTCAATGACTTCATAGGTGGCTTATTCAAGGTGTTTACTTATGTAAATAACTAATGGTCTTACCTTTTCAACATGCAATGGTTTTGGGTGATGTTGTGGTATAGTGATATGGGTTGAACATTGTTGGAACCAATGGAGGTTTGCCCTTATTAAGGTAGTATTACCTTTGCCCTCATATGAATAGAATGGATAATGACCATATTGTGTTAATATGTAACCCTAATGGGATAATAGAACAATGGAGTATTATGTTTGTGGCACCCTATGACACACAAAGTGAGATTACTCAAAACAAATCCATGGAAGAGAGATTAACAAGCATGTTATGAGAAAGCATTAGAAATTGAAACCATTTTCATAAAACTACCGAACGGCAAGAACCTTCACATATAAGTCCTTTCATGCCTCAAAGCATAAACAAGGCATGCTATCAACTTGTTATCAAAGAACTGTTCCAGAAAATAGATGCATGCTTCCACCACATCTGTACATAACAGGTATACAAACCAACCGCATAAAGAAAGTGCCTTATCAAAACACCTACAAAATGTTTCCAAAGACCCGAGTGTACAGGGATGACTCTAGGACTCTATCAACAAAGACATCTAGCAACACTGCCAACCTTGTCAGCTAGTGGTCCTCCTACTTCTCCTCATACTCTGATGCCCGACCTCTACCTCTTCGTGCTCGTCCACCTAAAAAGGGTGTGGGAAACTCGCGGGCTGAGATTCCAAATCTCACCGGGAGATATAACTCACCACAAACTCTATTATTATCACAGATTAGATAAACAGATCAGCAGTAAACTGACAACTAAGTGAAGTAGGTAATTATCATTAATAGGAAGAGAAATTACTATTGAATTATGAAACATCTTAATAATTTAAAAGGAATATGAATAACATGTATAATTCCTATCAACAATATTACATAAAGATCAAGCAAGGAATCATCCAATGTTTCTGTAATTCCAAAATAAGACATTGCCGAAGGGTTGTATATTCTTCTTGCTGATTGATGATGATTACAATATTAGGTAACTCTGTCATATATTTGATCCTGCCAAGATATCTTTGCAAGGTGGATAATTATCTCTTCATGATTGATGCATCCCTTTTTGGTAGATGATTGATTTTTCCCCATCCTTTGTTCCACTCTTAAATCCCTAAACTTCTGAAGTCTTGTTTTTGTAGTGGACCAATTTGTTAACATACCACCAAGCCATTTTTATTAACATAATGACACCAAGACCTTCTTGCAACTACTACTATGAAGTCAGATTGGATCCAATATAATTATACTACATGGCTGATTGTGCATTTTATTATGCCCTGAGGATTTGAGTCGTATCACCCAAATCCAACTGGCCACTTGATAAGTCAGAATCGGTGCCATACAAGGTCTAATGGAAGAGTCAGAATCCATGATCTCACCACACCTCTTGGTCAGCACAAGAGAAAACACCGCAAAGACATATCAGTCAACTACAACAATGACATATAGTCAAATTCAAGGATTAGTTCATGCATGGCCATCCGCATATATAATCATAACTAGCCCACCTTGGTACAGGTGTGGAGCTAGAAGAATAAGCTCACACATGGCCATTCTAATAAGGAGTGGCTCACGCATGGACATCCACACCACAATGAGATCAACTCAAGCATGGTCATCTCACACATCCTATAGTTAAGGATATAAGGAAGTACTCGACTAGTACCCCGCATATTCAAAAATATGTGCTATGAGTTAAAATCGTTTCACCATTCAGCAAATGCTGACATTGAATGGATCTATGGCACTGGGCAAGCTACACTATTAGATTCCAATTGATTAATTAGGTTATTTAAACACCTTTCAGCATCAATCAAGTTACAATGTACAACCTCTAAACAAAATCTACATAAATAAGGGTATGACACATCACTAGAACATATTGAAGCATATAAGGTGTGATCTCATCACTTTATCACTTGATTCTTGCCATTCACCATATGTCCCTCACAAGGACCACATCTCTTGGGGTAACAACCCCTCATCTCATCATTGAGGAAATCACTAACCCATAAGGCAATAGGCCATCATCAGGTCATAAGATCATTTATTCATCTTTTAAGAATGTCAACAACGTGTTATGCCTCACAAGGCCCATTCAAACAAATCATAACCACCATATCTTATACTGGGCTATGTACATCAACTAGTGTTGCCTGCATCGTTAGAAATTGATAACAAGAAAGCAATATCATCAACATCATCATCTCATAGGGCTCATGCCATACATGTTTCATTATGTCTATCAGGGTTAGTGTTTCTGGTACTTAATTATTGTTTACAAGATTGGGTCAACAACCACCCTTAGTATCACTTTCATCATAGTTATAAGGTGTGTTATGAAATAAAGAAACATGGTGCTCATTATAATTATGAAACATGTTATGAGGTATAGAAACATAACTCTCAACATCATTCATATAACTTCTCCATAGGGTATCACATCATACCATGTGACCCTAGCATCAACATGGTGTATCTCAAATGCCATCACAAGGTATCGATAAGGGTTTCCACATAGGGTATCATATTATCCTTAATGTGTCAGACAACCACACCAAGAGGGTTGTCGGTTTATGGTATATTAGGTGATCAACCAGGGGTCAGCCTACCAACTAGGATGGTGTATCGGTTAGGCATCATGGGAGGGGGCATCGAGCACAAGCATCTCATGGAAAGGGTGTCGGCCAACCCCTCCAATCGGGCAATGTTGACACATAGTGCAACATGTGTCAGGGGTAACGGAAAACACTCGTCTCTCAAAGAAACACATTTGTGGACATACCCCAAACCATGACAGATGCATGTGTGTCGGGCAGCAACGCCCCCAAGGGTATGATGGTCCAGCTGTAGCAACCAAACGTATCATTCTAAGTGTTACCGAGACATGACAACCATTAGGTGTATTGGGCAACTCTCTTGTATCACGGTCAAACACCTTATCGGTTCAACAACCACTAAGCAAACTAACACCCTCATCTAACATCATCCTACTCATACTCATGGCATGACAATCTAAGAAGCATCAGAACATGTCAACCTAGACCTAACCAATGTCGTGGCGACCTATCACAAGGAGTGACAGTCAGTGGTGTCACAGGTCATGATGGCCACCCAAGGCATATATGCCTATCATACCTATCGGCCCACTCATCTTCTACCTTTGAATGGGCATTACCAGCAAGACAAAGAGGTGCAAAACAAGAGTAGAAACTAAGCAAGGTTCTTCTCCAAAAATAGAACACAAAACTACCAAAAAGACTACTAGCATGCAAGAAATAATGAGCCAAGAATAAAGAACAATATAGCAAGTAAAGGGTGATAATAACAAAGAGGGTTTAGAGTTATATAACCTGCCTCAAGGTTCACTACAAAGCTCCAAGCTTCACAATCTCAAGGTAGAAGAAGATCTTCTGAGCTTGATCACCACAACACTTCTAAGAGAGAAGATGGAACTAATGAATGCATATTCATCTTAGTTTCAATCGCCATTTTTTGCCCAATTTTGCACTAAAAGTTCTCATATCGCCCCTAAATCCGCTCAAATACAATTTTCCTCAATTTCATATGATCATTTTGACTTTTGATCAAATCCATTCATCTTTATTGAAGGATTAAGCATCACACTATGTGCACCAGTGTAGGAGATGGTGGTCCCGCTAACTGACTAGCGGGCCCAAGAAATTTTTGATAATTTGGACCCTATTTTCGATGTCCAGTTCCTTCATCAGAAAGCATCCTCATGAGTTAGAGGATTCATTGGTGTAGGCCCATCGACCCATAATAACACCTCCCCTGTGATGGTTAGTTTGTTCCATGATGTCGCGACCGTAACCAAGAAGAATGCCACGACCCTGACCAAGAAGGATGCCACAACCGTGGCCAAGAAGATAATGTTGTGATCATGACCAAGATGACATGTCAACCGACATTCGACATGACCGAGCCTAGATTGACACGGTAGGTCCGAGGCCAAGGTACAACTATGGCACCCCACCATGACCACGACCAAGAACACACCACTATGGCACATTACCTCATCTGAGACACAAACACCTCGACCACGGCAAACGCCATGATCGTGGCCACCTCGGCACTACTGTGACCACTACTAAAGGTCGCGACAATGGTATCTATGTTGGTGCTCTCCAGATCTGCACCTATAATTAGACAACCCCCTCCTTCATTTGAGGTATCACTTCCGCTCCACGACATCAACAGGTTGCTGCTCTGTTCCCATCCAAGGAAGACAATCTCCATCACCAAATACTACCTCTATGGTGTCCTGCTACTCCACCACTGCTGCTCCATCAAGATCTACCTCCTAGCCACGAAAGTGGTGGGATTTCATATCTGTAGCACCTTCATCCATCAGCCATCTACCACTCCATCTCCTATGGGTAAGAGCATGAGAAGAGAAGGAAGAAGGAGAGAGAATATCATCCTTGTCTGTCTTGGTGTTCTTCCCCTTCTCATCTAGATATGCCCCACCATCATTTAGAAGACCATTTCTCCATCGAGCCACAATCATCTTCTTCACCATGGCCATGGCAGAATATTCCCTCTCTAATGTTCCTTTTGTTTCTAACATGAGGAGTGAGTGGTCCATTTCACTAGGGTGCAGGTACTAGCCCCACTACCTGTGCTTACATGTCCATTTTACAACATATCATGGCTTGTATATAACTTTCCATTTCATTGTTAATCGTTTAATGCATGCTTTGTGGATTCATCACCTGCCTTCCATGATCTAATACATTCCTTTATTGTGAGAACTTCAATACTTAGGATCTGAATATCAATTAACATGGTCGATGCATGGACAAGAACTTCTGAAGGGATATCTCCGAAGTAGTAAGGTGTGACCCGTAGGTAACGAGACATCGAGCCCATGGAGATATTTATGCAAACTCTATTTCCTAATGGATAGTCTTCTACTCCATTTGGATACTTGTATCTTGCATGGATGTGTTTTGGATGTGTTTGCATGTGTAGTGGTGGTGAAATCTGATTCCACCCCAGTGATTCCCATCATTAATCTAAACTCAGTTTTAATCCCGCCCTTTTACTTTGCTTGCAATTAGTTTAACTAAACCCAAATCAACTCTTTATTCAAAATATTAGTCTTACTCGGTCTAGATTCAACTAACAAGATTCTTAAAAACATTGTCCCTTGGGATTTGATCCTTAACTATACTACGATAAGACTCGTCCGCTTGCAGGTGGTACTATTGCACAAGGTTTTGGTAAAGACTTAGGGATTTCAGCCCTAAGTGGATTTGTTAGTGTAGTAACACCCACGTATAATTATGGCACTGTTGTTGGGAACAACGAAATTATCTAGTTAAATCTAGTTCTATTGATACTAATCTAGGATTTTACTTTCACTTTTGATACTATTGATCATCTACTTGAATTTGGTTCTACTCTGTTCATCTGACTCCTGAAAGATCTTTCCATATTGGGTACTCCCAAAGACTAGTGCATGCCACGCTCCAATAACACTGGTCTTGCAGCTAGCTTTTACCCTGAGATAAAACAAACCTTTCATCGTCAGAGTATAGAAAACCAAGATAAGATGGCACAAGAGGAGGAAATTGCTCGAAGGGTAACTCAAGCCCTTAATGCACAAAGAGAAAGGATTATGCAAGAAGCCTGAGCTGCGGTTCAAGAGGAAATCCATGCAGCTCAAGCAGTAGCTCAACAAGCAAAGTTACAAAGGAACTTAGAGAGTTCTCAATCCGTAAAGCTACTAACATTCAACACCCAGTGCAACCTTCTCCCATCACTGCTCCAAACTTTGAGATCAAGTCACATTGGATTACACTACTTCAAAACAACCCTTTCTATAGTAAGCATGGCAAGGATAGTCAAGAACATCTCCTGAGGTTCATAGATTTATGCACTATGACAAAGCAGAATTGAGTTACAGATGATACCATCAGAATCCATCTCTTCAAATATTCCCTTGGCGATAGAGCCATGAGTTGGTATAACTCTTTGCAATGCAAACCCATCACCACTTGGGAACAACTTCAAGATGTTTTCTTAGAAAAATTCTACCCTCCTTCCCTCACCTATGATATTAGGGGCCAGATAACACAATTTTTTAGGTCCCTGGTGAAACCCTGGAAGAAGCATGGGAAACATACAATGAGTTACTATGCAAGTATCCACACCATGGCATACCTAAGAATCAACTCATCAAAGTCTTTTATAGGGGTGTGAATGATGATATCAAGAATTTTTAAGGCTCCTCATCTGGAGGAAACCTCATGCGCCAAAGTTATGATAGCACATGGAAGGTTCTCACCCTTGGAGATGAAAATCAAGCCAACTTGGGCAGATCCGTAGGGAAATGAGTGTTGAAGGTAGATATGGAAGAAAGTAGTCCTAAGTACAAGTCTATATCTGAGTCTCGAAAGCTACTAGTTGTCATGAAAGACAACCTTGTATCATCTTTCAACGCCTGTGAAAGGAGGCACTCACCCCCTCGAAAACAAGAGCAAGTCAAGTCAGCTTCATCATTTTTCAAAGCATGTAAAGGCACTGATCATTCTACTCTAGCTTGTAATATTCTCTATGATGACGTTCTGGGCAATGCTTGTGCCCAAGGAGGTAATGGTAAGATGGAATTTTTGAATGCATTACATGTTATCCCTGGTCAAGGGTATTATATTCTAAATTAGAATAGGAACCATCTAGGTTTTCAGTATGGAAATCTTTCGGGAGTAGAAAACTCACAACAACTCGGTTCAGATTATCAACAACAAGGCCCGCCGAGATTCCTACATAATCAACAACAAAATTTCAAGAATCAAGGGAACTTCAGGTGTAGCTTTCAAAATAGAAATTACAACCAGTATCAAAACACCTCTCAATTTCAGAATCTCAACAAAATCCTACATCAACAACTACAACAAGGACAACAAGTCGGTCCCATATCTTCTGATGACAAACTGTCAGCCATTGATAAGATTCTACAATCACAACAGACTGTGATAGAAAATCATCAAGCCCATCAGAAGGCTATTGAATTCCAACAAGCTCAACTTTCAGCTAGCCTCAAGCCACCTACTAGAGCTTTTACTGGCCAACCAGAGAACAATCATAAACATCATGATCAACTGAAAGTTGTTTCCACTCAATCTAGAAAGGACTATTCTGATCCTCCTATCAATACACCTGTGGTAGTTACAAATGAGGATGACTTGGTGATTGTCCAAGACATTGAAGTACCTAAATCTCAACTGAAAGAACAGCTAACGAATGATAAGGTAGACAAAGCAAGTTCTGTGAAACTTATCATTGTAGAAACAAAAGACACGCCTGAGCTAGTTATACCAGTATACAAACCTCATCCTCCATTCCAAGCTTGACTAAAGAAGACAAAGCTTGATACTCATTTCACAAAGTTCAAGGAGGCATTGAAGAAGCTTCATGTTGATATACCCTTTTTAGATGCACTGGCTGAGATACCAGCCTAGAAGAAGTAATTAAAATCTCTCCTGACAAGGAAGTATATAATTGAGGATTATGAGACAGTCAAATTAGCAACAACTGCCTCTGATATTATTCAGAGCAAAATGCCCAAGAAGTAAAAAGATCAAGGATCGTTTGGGATTTCGTGCCATATCAGAGACTCCACATGTAAGAAGGCATTAGATGACCTCAGTGCTAGCATCTCTATCATGCCACTTAACCTTTGCAAAAGGCTAGGGTTTGTAGAAATTATCCCAACCAGCATGACCATACATCTTGCAGACAATTCTATGACTCTCCCTTTGGGAATCATTGAGGATGTCCCAGTCAAGGTAGGCAAAGACTCTTATGTCCCGTGCGACTTTGTAATCATGGTCATAAAAGAGGACTCCAGATACCCTCTTATCTTTGGACATCTATTCCTTACCACTGTGAGAGCCTTGATTGATGTTGAAGTAGGGACCTTGCTCCTCAAATTGGGTAAGGAAATACTTGAGTTCATAGTTTTTGAAAGTATGCAAAGACCAAGCATTCAAGAAGAAGTCTATTTGATTGATTGCATAGAGAAAATGTCACTCCTCATGCAAGAGAATCATGAATCAGATGATCCTTTAGAATTGGCTCTAACAAACCCAACTGCCGATGACTCCATCAACGAACAAGTAAAGAATTGTGTTCTCCACCTCAACACTACAAAAGAAGATCCTGAAGCTAAATTTGAGGAACTCAAGGCTGTGAGTGTAACTGAAGACCTATGAAAGAAACCAGAGGCCCCTAAAATGAAGACCCTACCTGAGGGGCTGAAGTATGTGTTTCTGGATGATCTCAAGGTCTGCCCAGTTATCATATATTCTGACCTAACGTCTGAATAAGAAGATAAACTCTTGACATAATTAAGGGAAAGAAGAAAGGCCCCTAGGTTACGAAATGAGTGATATCATCGAGGTCAATCAAGCGCTTTGCATGCACATAATCCCCATGGTGGAAGACCACAAGATGACTATCGAACATCAATAGAAGATGAATCCAAATATGAAAGAAGTAGTCCACCTTGAAGTCATTAAATTGCTCACGATGGGAATCATCTATCCTATATCTGACTCGCCATAGGTAAATCATGTACATGTTCTCCCAAAGAAAGGTGGAACTACCATGATATGCAATGAATATAATGAGCTCATCCCCACTCGAACAACCATTGACTGGAGGATGTGAATCAATTATAGGAAATTGAACAAGACCACGCGTAAGGATCATTTCCTAATGCCTTTCCTAGACCAAGTCATAGAGAGATTGGCTCACCAGGAATATTTTTCTATCTTGATTGTTACTCTGGCTTCTATCAAATTCCCATACATCCATATGACCAAGAAAAGGCTACATTCACTTGCCCCTTTGGAGCATATGCCTTTAGAAGGATGCCTTTTAGGCTTTGTAATGCTCTTTCCACTTTCCAGTGTTGCATGGAAGCCATATTCACTGGACTCACTGAATCTATTATGGAAGTTTTCATGGATAATTTCTCCATATATGGAGATTCATACGACTCATGATTGAAAAACCTCTCCCTAGTCCTCAAATGATGTGAAGAAGCACATCTAGTGCTAAATTGGGAGAAATGTCATTTCATGGTAAAAGAAGGCATTGTCCTCGGCCATAAGGTCAGAAATCAAGGGATCGAAGTAGACAAGGCAAAAATTGAAGTGATTTCTAAACTCGGTCTCCCAACTAATGTAAGAGAGGTCCATGCATTTTTTGGTCATGCAGGCTTTTATATAAGGTTTATAAAGGATTTCTCCAAGATAACCAAGCCTATGAAAAACTTATTACTAAAGGATGTTGATTTCCACTTTGATGAAGAATGCGTTAAGAGTTTCAACAGTCCTAAGCAGGCCCTTACATCAACCCCTATCATCAGAGCTCTAGATTGGGAGCACCCATTTGAAATAATGTGTGATGCGGGTGATTATGCAGTCGGTGCTATTTTGGGCCAATATGTAGAAAAGAAACATTATGTCCTCTACTATGCATCTAAGACCCTTGACGAAGCTTAAAGGAACTATGCAACTACCGAGAAGGAACTTTTAGCAATCATGTATGCCTTTGACAAGTTCAAATCCTACCTCATCGGTTTGAAGGTGATTGTCTACATAGATCATGTTGTAATTCGTTACCTCCTAGCAAAGAAAGATGTAAAACCCAAGCTAATCAGATGGATCCTCCTCTTGTAAGAATTTGATCTTGAGATAAGAGACAAGAAAAGCACAGAGAATGTTGTGGCAGACTACTTGATTCATATCCACACCTTGGATATTAAAAATATCCCAATTAAAAACTCTCTTCCAGATGGCCAGCTCATGAAGGGTTTAGAAGCTATCCCTTGGTACACAAACTATGTGAACTACCTTGCAGCTGGTGTCATCCACCCTGAATGCACCAGAATTGCACTGAAAAAATTCATGCATGATGTGAGGAAATATCACTGGGATGAGCCATACCTCTTCAAGATTTGTGTTGATGGTCTCTACAAACATTGTATCGCTGAGGAAGAAGCTCATCTTGTTCTAGAGCAAAGCCACTCAGGCCCTGTTGGAGGACATATGAGTTCCAAGAAAACTACATTGAAGGTTCTACAATGTGGCTTCTTTTGGCCAACCATATCCAAAGTTGTCTAAAACTTTATCTTGTCTTATGACAAATGTCAGAGGGCAGGTAACATTACAAAAAGAGATTAGATGCCCCTTAAGCTCTGGCAGGAAGTTGAGATTTTTGACGTTTGGGGAGTGGACCACATGGGCCCATTCCCATCCTCATATGGATTTTGCTACATTCTAGCCACGGTGGATTATGTCTCCAAATGGGTAGAGGCCATACCAATCATCACTAGAGATTCAAAACCAGTCATCAAAATGTTAAGAGATATTATTTTTCCCCATTTGGAGTTCGACACACTGTGATATCCGATGGAGGTTCTCATTTTTAGGAAAGAAGTTTCAAAGCTCTATTAAGAAAATATGGTGTGACTCACAAGGTAGTTAGAGGCATCAAACCGTCAACTCAAGATATCTTAGAAAAGACAGTAGGTTGAAACCTAAAGGATTGGTCAGTAAAAATTAATGATTCCTTATGGGCCTATAGAAAAGCTTTTAAAACTCCTCTTAGAACAACATCCTTTTGATTAATCTATGGAAAACCATGTCACTTGCCCATAGAACTTGAACACAAAGCTTGGTGGGCAATCAAACAACTGAATTTCGACATAAAGAAAGCTAGCCAAGACAGGATTCTACAACTTCAGGAGCTGGAAGAGCTCCGGATGACAACCTATATGAATGCACGAATCTATGAAGAGCGAACAAAGCTATGGCATGATGGTCATCTAAAAAGGAAAGACATACAAGTGGGAGACCAAGTTCTACTATATAACTCAAGACTAAGATTGTTCCCAGGGAAACTCCATTCTCATTGGTCTGGAGCATCTACCCACATGGTGCCTTCATTTTATGGAGTGAAAAGTCAGGAGAGTTTGTGGCAAACAACCAATGCTTGAAGAGAGATTTCACCACAGCTGACATGAGCATTGAAGCATCACTAAATCTTTCCAAACCAGTATATCTACCAGAAAATAAAAAGAAGCATGTTGAGCCAATGACATAAAACAAAGGCACTTGTCAGGAGGCAACCGATCCTTACCTTAGTTTTTATATTTACTTTTGAATTAGAAAATTTTGCACTCCGTAGATATCACATCACAAGATTTAATCTTAAGTTCTTATATTTTTTTTTAGATTTCATATGGAGGACACATTCTGAGAGGAACGCACGGTGGTCCAACCGACACGATTTTTCCCCTCCATCTCGGATTTAGAGTTTGCTCGGGATGAGAAAATTTCAAAGTTTGGGGTCGAGTGTGGGTGGCACGTACTTTAGTTTCCACCCACACCTATCTGTTTCAGACTTAAGATTCCATCATTGCAATTTTGAAGCATTTTTTAATCAAAATTTTCAAAATTTTAAGTTTTCAAAGTAGTTTTGTATAAAATGCTTTTGTTTCAAGCAACGCCTTTACCTAGCCGGATAGTTTCTTTTTACATGCAATTTTGAATCATTATACCCTCCTCATTCAAAGCAAGGCCTCAAGGGGGACAATTTCCAAAACTAGACAATGGTTAGAAATCACCATGTGAAGCTTATGAATCCTAACATCATGATCCTTCAGTAAAAATGGTGAGTATCCTTTAAACTGAGAGGGATCAAACACATCGTGCTTCCTAACTGGCTAGTGGAACAATAGCACGGAATCTCCACTAGATCCCCATCAAGTCATTATTTGAGCATAGTATGATACGTAGAACAACTCAATGCACTGAATTGTAAATCAAGTTACATTATGATATGAACTCTCTTATACACTTCATCTACCATCTTCATACCCCTCCATCCATCAAAAAGAAACAAAAAGCCATAAAAATATTGCCAAACCCTAAGTTCGGGGTGGCACACCGCCCCTCTCTTTATTTGCTTCTTCCATACCCCTCTCTATGTAATAGGGGCATATCACCAAAATGAAAAAGAAATGATGCCAATGTACACACAAGAAAAAAATGCAATCTCGATTCAAATAGAGGAGAGATATGCATTTAAAAAAGTTGCAGTCAATGTAATTGCAACCATATAATAAAAATCTCAAATCAAATAGAGGAGAGATTTACTACTTCCTTCCATAGCCCCGTTCACTCCCTTTTCCACCTACAAGAACAATGAATGCCTCTTTCTAGCCACTCTCTTGAAAAAACACCAGTGTCAGATCAGATGCACACATGTTGTTCTATGGGTATCTATGGACTCTTACGAAGCTCTTAGACATGCTTGATGTTGGAGAAAGTAGGGAGGAAGTGCTTTTGGGAAATGAACTCGGGAACAAAGATATTGTAAGATGTGTTTAGTGATCAAAGGATGTTGAGATGCTCAGCCATACAAAGCAGCAAAGAAACAAACATTATGTGAAGATGCGACAATCACAAGAGTTGAAAGTAGTAAATTGGCAATTTTTTCAAATTTTATGTTACTTGAGGATGAGCAACGTTTAAGTTCGGGGTGTTTTGATGAATGCATATTCATCTTAGTTTCAGTCACCATTTTTAGCTCAATTTTGCACTGAAAGCTCTCATATCCCCCCTGAATATGATCAAATACAATTTTCTTCAGTTTTCGATGATCATTTAGAATTTTGATCAAATCCATTCGTCTCCATTATAGGATTAAGCATGGCACTATGTGCACCAGTGTAGGAGATGGTAGTCCCAAGAAAATTTTGATAATTTGAACCATATTTTTGATGGCCAATTCCTTCATCAGAAAGCATCCTCATCAGTTAAAGGATTCATTGACACAAGCCCATCGACCCATAGCAACACCCCCACCCCTGCAGGGGTGAGTTTGTTCCATGATGCCACGACCACGACCAAGAAGAATGTCACAACCACAACCAAGAAGGATGTCCTGACCTTGGCCAGGAAGACAATGCAATGACCGCGGCCAAGACGACATGTCAACTGACACTTGGCACAACCCATCCCATCTCAGCACGGTTGGGCTGAGGCCAAGTTAGTGCAACTGCGGAACCCCACTGCGACCGCGACCGCGACCAAGAACACACCACAGTGGCACATGGCCTCATCTGCAGCACAAACATCTTGACCACGGCAAACACCGTGACCGCAGCCACCTCGACACAGTCATGCCGAGGAGTACCGCGACTGCTAGTGAAGGCCACGACCATGACAACTAGGTTGGTGCACTCCATATTTACACCTATAAATAGACAACCCCCTCCTTCATTTGAGGTATCACTTATGCTCCACGACACCGACAGGCTACCACTCTGTGTCTAGCCAAAGAAGGTGATCTCTATCACCAAAGACTACATGTGTGGTGTCCTTGCTACTCTGCCACCTCTGCTCCATCAAGACCTTCCTCCTAGCCAAGAAAGTGGCGGGATTTTAGATCCGTAGCACCTTCATCCATCATCCATCTACCACTCCATTTCCTGTGAGAAAGAGTATGAGAAGAGAAGGAAGAAGGAGAGAGAAGATCATCCTCATCTATCTTTGTGTTCTTCCCCTTCTCGTCTAGTCTGCCCCACCATCATGTACAAGACTATTTCTTTACTGAGTCGTGATCATCTTATTCATCATGACCATGGATGAATCTTTGCACTCTCTTATTTTTTTGTTTCTATAATGAGGGGCAAGTAGTCCATTTCGTTGGGGTGCGGGGACTATCCCCCTGCCCATGCTTGCATGTCCATTTTACAACATTCCATGGCTTGTATATAACTTTCCATTTCATTGTTAATCATTTAATGCATGCTTTGTGGATTGATCAACTGCCTTGCATGATCTATTATATTCCTTTCTTACGAGTACTTCAATACTTAGGATTTATATATTGATTAACATGGTTGATGCCCGAACGAGAACTTCCGGAGGGATATCTCTGGAGTAGTATGTGTGTGACCTGTAGGTAACGAGACATTGAGCCTATGGAGATGCTTATGCAAACTCTATTTCCTAAAAGATAGTTTACTACTCCATTTGGATAGTTGTATCTTACCTGTATGTGTTTTGGATGTCTTTGCATGTGTAGTGGTGGTGAAACTCAATTCTACCCCAGTGATTCCTATCATTAACTAAACCCAAATCAACTCTTTGTTCTAAATATTAGTCTTACTTGATATGGATTCAACTAACAAGATTCTTAAAAATGTTATCCCTTGGGATTTGATCTTTAACTATATTGTGATAAGCCCCGTCCGCTTATGGGTGGTACTATTGCACAAGGATTTGGTAATAACTTGGGAATTTCAGCCCTAAGTGGATTTGTTAGTGCAGTAAAACCCACGTTAGGAACCAAGGTCAAGAGAGCATGAGAGGGAAAAGAAATTAACCAAGGTCCCTAGCTGAGAAGAAGAAAGAAAGAAATAAAGCTAAGGATTATGGCTTACCAAGGTAGAGGATGAAGAGAACACCAAAAGCATGAGGCTCGTCCTCTAATCTTCAATGGAGAGACTCCTCTAGCTCATGGTCATCCACCAAAGAGAGAAAGCAAGGATGGACAAAAGGATTCTCTTGCATGGAGGGAAAGAGGTATATTCATAAGAGGGATGAAAGAGAGAGAAAAGGGAAGGTTTCACCACCTTAGAACCCTAGGCGACACTTATCCATGAAGAAGGAGCCACATGCAACACCATGAAACAAGGTGATAAGATCTATGTCTCACCCACTAGGTCACTTAAGATGGTCAAGGCTGATACACCTCTCTACCTCTCTTCACAAACTGACATGGTGCATCTTGAGACACTAAAAACACAATAGGATGTCCCTCAAGAAACCCACAAACTAATAGGATGTCCCTTAAGACACCCACAAACTGACACGTGGCCTCTCCAAGGCACTCAAGCTCGAGACAACACTTCTAAGAGTAAGTCATACCTCAAACATGTGTCCAAAACATCACCAAGGATGTCACCACTTATCCAAGGCTCAAACAAGATGCCCATCTCTTTCTCTTTCCTCTAGATGATGCCAAGGGAGAGAAGGGACACTCTAGTGGTGGAAAACTTGCACATTAACCCCTATCCTAGGTAAATTACAATTTGCACCAAACCTCTCCACAAAACACAAGCATCAACAAAGAAAGCTCAAACAAGGAACGCAAGCTTCCAACATGCCCTAATTACATCTCAAATGATTAGAGCAAGTACCTAAGCAACATACTTAAGAAAAACAAATTGGGTTATCCCAAAATGTGGGTCATGGTCATTACAATCCATAAACCCCTAATAGAGATTTCTCCTCTAAAATACTAAGAGAAAGGGGAAGGATACTTCCTCCTTATCTCTTCTTCGAACTCCCACGTGGCTTCCTCAACACCACGATGATGCCAAAGAACCTTCACAAGCACAAGGTCCTTCCTCTTCAGCTTCTTCACTCTCTAATCAAGGATCAACGCTAGACCTTCCACATAGGTTGTATCCTCATCAAGCTCCACCTCCATAGGCTACAACACTAACTTTGTATCTGGATGATACTTCCTCAACATACTAACATGGAACACTGGATGTAACCTGTGCAACTCAGGTGGAAAATCCAACTAGTAAGCCACCTTCCCAATATGTGCCATCACTAGGTAAGGTCCCATATACCTGGGAGCCAACTTACCCTTCTTCCCAAACTTCATAACACCGTTCCAAGGAGAGACCTTTAGATATACCTTATCTACCACTTGGAACTCCAAGGGTCTATGAAGATTATCCACATCGACTTATGTCTATCCTGTGCTTCTTTCGACTGTTGTTGTATCACTTTGATCTTCTCCGTCATCTGCTACACAAGCTCAGGATCAAGAAGTTGATACTCACCTATCTCATACCAACACAAAGGGGATCTGCAATGTCTCCCATACAATGCCTCATAAGGTGCCATATCAATACTACTCTGATAGTTGTTGCTGTAGGTGAACTCTATCACACTGAGTTGTATATCCCAACTTCCTGAAAATTGAAGAACACGAGCCCTCAAAAGATCCTCCAAGGTTTGAATGGTCCTCTCAGATTGACCATCTACCTACGGATGGAAAGCAGTGTTGAACTTCAACTGCATACCCAAAGTTGTGTGCAGACACTTCCAAAAGCAACCAGTGAACTGAGGACCTCTGTCAGACATGATAGTTTCTAGAACACCATGCAAATGCACTATCTCATCAACATATACTTGGGCATGCTTCTCTTCTGTGAATGTTGTCTTCACGGGAAGGAAATGCACTAACTTGGTCAACCTATCAATGATCACCCAAATGGAATCATAACCTTTGGTTGTCCTAGGCAGACCAACTACAAAGTCCTTATTCACATGATCCCATTTCCACTAAGGTATAGGTAACTGTTGCAACATTCCTGCAGGCTTCTAATGATCAACTTTGACTTGTTGACATACCGCACACCTTGCAATGAACTTAGCTACATATTTCTTCAAGCATGGCCACCAATACATATCCTTCAAATTGTGGTACATCTTGGTACTACCTGGATGCATAACATACATAGAAGAATGAGCCTCCTCCAGCACCATCTTCCTTAGATTATCAGCATCAAGAACCACTATTCTATCATGATAACAAACTATCCCATCATCTGACTCATGAAAACCATCATGCTTCTCATTGTCAAACTTTTATCTAACTTGTTGTATCATAGTATCTATCTGTTGTGCCTATATGATCTGCTATCCTAGCATAGGCTTCACCTGTAATTGTGCCAACAATCCTACTAATAAGGATACTTCCAACTTGACATTCATCTAATACAAGGAGACCAACATGTCTCACTTGTGGCACATCAAAGAACTCAACTAATCATTATCCATGGAAGAGGATGAAGACTTCATGCTCAATGCATCTACCACAATGTTCACCTTTCCTGGATGATAATGAATCGTGCAGTCGTAGTCTTTGATCAACTCCATCCAGCAACATTGTCTCATATTCAAGTCCTGTTATGAAAAGATGTACTTCAGGGTCTGTGAAGATCTGACACTTTTCCCCATACAGACAGTGCCTCCAAATCTTCAAAGCATGGACTACCACTGCTAACTCCAGATTATGGGTTGGATAATTCTCCTCATTTTTCTTAACCTGTCGGGAAGCAAAAGAAATCAGTTGCTTGTCTTGCATCAACATACAATCCAGACCATTCTTGGATGCATCACAAAACATGATATATCCTTTTCCTTGCTCAGGCAAGACCAGAACTAGTGCACTTGCCAATTTCTCCTTCAACATCTGAAAGCATGTTGACATTTGTCATCCTAAACGAATGGCACATCCTTCCTCATCAACCTTGTTAGGGGTAAAGCGATAGCACCAAAGTCCTTAATGAACCTTCGATAATATCCTGCCAAACCTAGAAAATTGCACACTTCAGTCAGCGTCTTAAGATGCTCCCACTTCATCATAGACTCCACCTTCTAAGGATCCATGTGTACTCCTTATGTAGATATGACATGCCCCAAGAAAGCTACTTCCCTCAACCAGAACTCATACTTGCTAAACTTGGCATAGAGTTGGTGTTGTCTCAACACTGTCAATGCCTGACAATGATGTTGTTCATGTTGTTGACTATCACAACTGTATATCAAGATGTCATCTATGAAGACCACCGCGAACTGATCAAAGAATGGTCGGAACACTTTTTTCATCAAATCCATGAACATTGTTGGTGCATTGGTTAGCCTGAACGACATAACCACAAACTCATAGTGACCATACCTCATCCTAAAAGCTGACTTAGGTATGTAATCCTCCTTGATCCTCAACTAGTGATACCCTGACCTCATATCTATCTTTAAGAATACTGTCACACCATGAAACTGGTCAACATATCATCTATCCTCGGCAAAGGGTACTTATTCTTTATCATGACCTTGTTCAATTGTCTGTAATGTATGCACAACCTCATAGATCCATCCTTCTTCTTCATGAACAACACTGGAGCACTCCAAGGTGATGTACTCATCCTGATGAAACCTTTGTCAATAAGTTCTTGTAATTGTCTCTTCAACTCTGCCATCTTTGTTGGAGATATCTTATATGGTGTCTGAGCTATAGGTTGTGTACCAGGAACTAGATTGATCTCAAAATCAATCTCTCGATGGAGGAATACTTGGAAACTCCTTAGGAAAAACATCCTCAAACTCCTAAACAACTGACACCTCATGAATACTAGGACTCCTTGCCTCAGTATCCATCACATGTGCCAAAAATGCCTAGCAACCCTATCTCAGAAGCTTCCTCGCTACCATTGTCGATACAAGACACGTCGGAAGAATCTTCCTATCTCCTTGGAAGACCCACATCTCACTGCCATCTACAAACGTCACTTGCTTGTAACTACATTCCAAGATCATTCTATACTTCTCCAAAGTATCCATTCCAAGGATCAAATCGAATCCATGCATGTCAAGTGGTATGAGATCCACTTGAATGTTGTGTTCTGAAAAGGAGAGGATACAAGAAGGACACACATTTTGCAACACTGTAGAACCGACCAACGGGGTTTCTAGCAACAAACTATTCTTCTTACTACTAACAGGCAAAGAACAACTATTAAGCACTTCACAGGTGATAAAAGAGTGGGTTGTACCCAGATCAACCAAAATAGATATAAAGTAAGAAGAAGATAAATCAGAATGAAATAACTCCATCTGACGTGTCACAACATGCAAGTTGACCATTGCCTCTGGTTGATTCATGGCATAGAATCTAGCCATTTCATGTGTCACCCACGTCCTCTACTTCCTTAAGCAGACGTTCCTGCTTGTGACACTTGGCCACGTCCTTATCCTCCTCCGTTGATGTTCTATTGTCTCTACGAGCCTTGCAGACTCTGCCTTAGTTGTTGGGTCACTTCATCATCTTTCAGTGGACATAATGGTTTGGTATACATGTCACACCCACATCCCACGATTACCACTAATCATGAGATTAGGGCATAATTTAGCTGAAATATTTGCCATATTTTTTTTATTTCTAAATATATTATAATAACACTTACTGAATGATAAGTCTTGATTAAACATAACAACAAGATACAACAGAGCTTGTCTTATTACATAGAAGCAAGAGTTTCACACTTAATATACATCATGTACATTACATTTCAAACTTCTCTCTTTTCTCACTCTTTCTATCCCAGGATCCATGGGAAAGGATAAGAGACCCTCTAACTATTCTAACTACTCTTCTTTTAAGACCTCTGAGCTAATCTTGATTAAAATTGGCTTCTGACTCCTCAAGAAGAGCTAATCCTTTACCTAAAAAATTGTTCAATAGGTAGGTGAGCTACTAGCTCAGTGAGTAGAGAATCAATAGGTAACCAAGAGATTTATGATGTTTACAAGTAATAGAACTTAAATGCAATCATGTAAGCATGGCAGTTTAGAACTGTAATTCATTCAGCATGGCAGTTTAAAACTGTAATTCACTCAGCATGACAATAGTATAGATATTGAACGTAATAAAATGATAGCCTAACTAATTACATTATTTCAAATCCAATTATTATGCATTTGGACCCACATGAGGTGTACCACAACATGTGGAAGTATTGTAGCAAGCTACGATCTCATTGTACAAGACTTAGAAGCATGCCTGGGTTCCTAAGTCTTTAATTTCAATACCATGTCTACAGTTGGCATCGACACATCTGCCTCTTGGTGGCTAATGGGAGCAGTCGGATATCTCAGAGTCCACCTCTCAACCTGGGTACTCAGGCAGTAAGTCAAATCCCTCAGGCTTAAAGTGCATTAGTGCACCTACCGACCACTTTTACTACAACATGTAGCATAGGTACCACCGACATTCCTAGTTGGTATTGGGTACCACACAACTGTAAGGAGTTTGCCCTACTGGTCAAACCCCCACACCCTACGGGTACGCTCCGGCTTACCTCAATCTGGACTATCTCTAGTCGGGAAACTATTTCCTCCCCCACAGCGCAGGCCTCATCCTATGAGGATTCTACAGTGTCCATGGCATCTAATGTCTAGTGATGTTTAGTTAATATAGTAGGTATCATCGTAGCTAATGATTACCCTATTTCTAACAATTTCGTGTCTCACATTTGAATGATAAATCACTAAATAATTTTCACATATTACACAACCATACTCCAACTCTTAAAACATGAACTAGGGAAACCTATATTTTCGGTGCCTCAATTTACACATTCATCACCTTTCAAATCATGAAAATTCACAAAACAACTTTCAACATGGTAATACATCACTAAGAATATGATTAATAAAGCATTGCAACTACTGATTTTCACCACATATGTTTATTTAAAGCATCACAAATATCATAGAGCAAGAATCAAACACTAGATACTATTATTTGAATTGATATTCTTTAAATCAAGGTTAAGAGGTGATTATCTACTCACAGAATTCGTCCAAGATCACTGATCTTAGTCCCTTTCACCGACTAATCTCGGATCTTATCTCACACAAGATAGTTCAAGCTTTAAACCTCAATATTTCACTCAAAATAACCTTTTAATGTGTTTCCCAGCCCCAAAGAGGATCTGTTGTAGATAGACGATAAGATTGGGGGTCAATCCAACCCTCAAAATTGTTGGATTAGGGATCTCCAGCAAGGAAGAATGAAGAAAAGAAAGAATCAAGGGTTAAACCTACTTACCAAGTCAAATCTATAATATCCCCTTTTGATTTCCGTCATTCTTCACACTCTTCCCCAAAAATCGCCCTAGAAATTTCCTACCAGGTCACCTTCTCATCGAGTAAGTGATATGGATGATAGATGATCGAATCGCGGATCCAACACACTTCGTTCCATTGAAAATAGATACGCATAGTTTGAGATAAGATCGTTCTACGATTTGTTATCCTGGACGGCATCGATCGCGGTCGTGGTGACATGGCAGCATTGCGGTCGCGGTGACACGACAGCATCGTGGGTCATAGTGTAGACTGCGGTCACGGTGTCGACATAGTGTCCCGGTCGGGGTGTCGACCGCGGTCGCAGTGCTCTGTATATGTTTACTAAAAAGAGCATAACTCACTCATTTTTAATCCGATTTGGTTTGTTCTTTTTTGGTTGGATTTGTATTTGAATTATCTAAAATCCTACAATATTATTTTGATAATATTATCAAATTTAAAAAATCATTTATTAATTATTTCCTCCAATGTCATTAACTCTCTTCTTGCACATGTATGGGTCAATGCTATGTAAACCCCAACTCGGATCTTTATAGTATGTTTAAGTCATGATTATGAGTTGCCCAAACAAGTATTTAAAGCCACTAAGGTTAATATAAAGCACAACATAGAATATTACTAACAAAAACATGACAAGCATTAAGATTATCTTAAATCTCTAGGATTACCAGCAAAGTTAGGAACGGGTTGTAACAATTCTCCCCCTCTAATAAAAAATTTTTCTCAAAATTTCTAAAATAGGAAAGGATACTTGTTAAACATCTCTGTCTCCACTTCCCAAGTAGCCTCTTCTATACCATGATTCCTCCAAAGAACCTTTAATAGGGGTATCTCTCTCTTTTAAAGCTTTTGAATTCTGCGGTCTAAAATTTGAATTGGTCCTTCAATATAAGAGATATCCTCTCTCAACTGTATAGGATCTGGGTCAACAATCTTTTCTATACCAGGATGACACTTCTTCAATATTGATACATGAAACACATTATGTAAATTGGCTAACTCCAATGGTAACTCCACTTTATATGCAACTGATCCAATTCTTTGAATGATTGGATAGGGACCCATGTATCTAGGAGTTAGTTTGCCTCACTTTCCAAACCATAGAACACCTTTCTATGGTGAAAATTTCAAATAAACCTCATCCCCAACCTCAAATTGAAGTGTTCTACGCCTTTTATCTGCATAGCTTTTCTGTCTGTCCTGAGCTGCCTTCAATTGTTGTCTGATCACATACATCTTTTTTGTGCTTTCTTCCACCAACTCTGGGCCTAAAATTTTCCTTTCTCCAACTCCATACCAACAAATTGGAGATCTACATTTTCTTCCATACAAGGCTTCATAAGGGGTCATGCCTAAGCTAGAATGGTGACTGTTGTTATAGGCAAACTCCATAGATTGAGATGATCCTCCCAACTACCACTAAACTGCAAAACACATGCTCTCAGCATATCCTCCAAGGTCTGAATTGTCCTCTCTGACTATCCATCTGTCTGAGGATGAAAGGTTGTGCTAAATTTCAACTTTGTTCCCAAGGAACGTCGCAATTGATTCCAAAGCCCAGATGTAAATTTTGGTTTTCTATCAGATATTATAGAAACAAGTATTCCATGCAATCTAATTACCTTATCTATATAGACCTTGGATAACTTTGGTGTATCCCATGTTGTCTTAATTGGTAGAAAGTGAGAAGACTTTGTTAGCCTATCTACTATTACCCATACTGAGCCGAAACCACGTGGTGTCCTAGGTAATCCAACCACAAAATCCATGGTGATATGCTCCCACTTCCATTCTGGGATAGGAAGTGATTGCAGAGTACATGTCAGCTTCTAATGTTCAGCCTTGACTTGTTGACATACATCACACTTAGCCACATACTCAGCCACATCCTTCTTCATACCTTACCACCAATACAACTCCTTCATGTTTCTATACATCTTCATGTTACCTATATGCATTGCATACATAGAAGAATGAGATTCCTCAAGTATCTGCTTCTTTAGCTCAGTGTCATCTGGCACACACAATATGTCATGTAGATACAACAACCCATCATTTGAAAATCTAAACTCTGATCTCTTTCCTTTTGTCATATCATGCATGATCTGTTGCAATTCTCTATCACTATGCTGAAGCTCCTGGATCTGATCATAAAATGTTGGTCTAACCTGCATCTGTGCAATCAGTCACCTTGATCAGACACATTTAGATCCAAATTCATCTCTCTCATCTTAATTAACATGTCTCTTTTTACACATGCCATTAAAAACATTTCTACAGACGATGTTGACTTTCTACTCAGAGCATCTGCTACTACATTGGCCTTTCTAGGATGATAATCAATAGTGACATCATAATCCTTTATAAGCTCCAACCATCTGTGTTGTCCCAAATTGAGATCCATTTGCGTGAAAATATACTTCAGACTCTTATGATCAGTAAAGACCTGACACGATTCACCATATAGATAATGACGCCATGTCTTTAGAGCATGCATTACTGCTGCCAACTCAAGATCATGTGTTGGATAGTTGTCTTCATTCTTCTTAAGTTGTCTAGAAGCATAGGCCACCACTTTCCCTTCCTGTATAAGAACACATCCCAAACCTCTCCAGGACGCATCACAGAAAACCACATAGCTCTTATCTTCCTTTGGTAATATCAAGATTTGTGATGTAGTTAACTTCTTCTTTAAAATTTGGAAACTTTTCTCACATGACTCAAACTAAACAAAAGGTACATACTTCCTTTTTAAGCGTGTAAGAGATGTTGCTATTACACTGAAGTTTCTTATAAATCTTCTGTAATATATTGCTAACCCTAGGAAACTTCTGATCTCAGTAGGGGTCGTAGGTTGCTCCCACTGAAGAATAGATTCTACCTTCTTAGGGTCAACACTAACCCCTTCTCCTGATATGATATGTCCAAGAAAAGATACTTCAGCCAACTAAAACTCACATTTGCTAAACTTAGCATAAAGTTGATGTTGCCTTAACAACTGCAGGGCTATCCTCAGATGTTACTCATGTTGTTCCGCATCTTTAGAATATATAAGGGTGTCGTATCCCACGATTACCACTAATCAAGCTAAACATAACTTAGGTGTTATGCATCCCACGATTACCACTAATCATGAGATTAGGGCATAATTTAGCTGAAATATCTATCATATTTTTTTTCTAAATATATTATAATAACACTTACTGAATGATAAGTCTTGATTAAACATAACAAAAAGATACAACAGAACTTGTTTTATTACATAGAAGCAAGAGCTTCACACTTAATATACATCATGTACATCACATTTCAAACTTCTCTCTTTTCTCACTCTTTCTATCCTAGGATCTAAGGGAAAGGATAAGAGATCCTCTAACTATTCTAACTACCCTTCTTTCAAGACCTCTAAGATAATCTTGATTAAAGTTGGCTTCTGACTCCTCAGGAAGAGCTAATCCTTTACCTAAAAAATTGTTCAGTAGGTTGGTGAGCTACTGGCTCAGTGAGTAGAGAATCAATAGGTAACCAAGAGATTTATGATGTTTACAAGTCATAGAACTTAAATGCAATTATGTAAGCATGGAAGTTTAGAACTGTAATTCATTTAGCATGGCAGTTTAAAACTATACTTCACTCCGCATGGCAGTAGTACAGATATTGAATGTAATAAAAGGATAACCTAACTAATTTCATTATTTCAAATCTAGTTATTATGCCTTTAAACCCACATGAGGTGTACCACAACATGTGGAAGTATCACAGCAAGCTACATCGTTGTACAAGACTTAGAAGCATGCCCATATTCCTAAATCTTTAATTTCAATACCATGTCTATAGCTAGCATCAGCACATCTACCTCTCGGCAACTAATGGGAGCGGCCAGATATCTTAGACTCCACCTCTCAACTTGGGTACTCAGGGGGTGAGTCAAATCCCTCAGGCTTAAAGTACATCAGTGGACCTACCAACCACTAATTACTACAACATGTAGAATAGGTACCACTGGCATTCCCGGTTGGTGTTGGGTACCACACAACTATAAGGAATTTGCCCTACTGGTCAAACCCCAGCACCCTACTGGTACGCTACGACTTACCTCGATCTAGACTATCTCCAGTCAGGAAACTGTTTCCTCCCCACAGTGCAGGCCTCATCCTGTGAGGATTCTACAATGTCAATGGCATCTCATGTCTAGTGATGTTTAGTTAATATAACAGGTATCATCGTAGCTAATGATTATCCTATTTCTAACAATTTAGTGTCTCACATTGAAATGATAAATCACTAAATAATTTTCATATATTACACAACCATACTCCAACTCTTAAAACATGAACTAGGGCAACCTGTCTTTCTGGTGCCTCAATTTACACATTCATCACCTGGCGAATCACGACAATTCACAAAAAAAAAATTGACTTGGTAATACATCACTAATAATATGATTAATAAAGCATTGCAACTACTGATTTTCACCACATACATTTACTTAAAGCATCACAAATATCATAGAGCAAGAATCAAACACTGTATACTATTATTTGAATTGATATTCTTTAAATCAAGGTTAAGAGATGATTATATACTCATATAATTCGTCCAAGATCACTGATCTTAGTCCCTTTCACCAACTAATCTCAGATCTTATGTCACACAAGACAGGATCAAGCTTTAAACCTCAAGATTTCGTTCAAAACAACCTTTTAATGTGTTTCCCAGCCCCAAAGAGGATCTGTTGTAGATAGACAATAAGATTGGGGGTCAAGATAGAAGATAAGATTGGGGGTCAATCCAACCCTCAAAATCATTGGATTAGGGATCTCGAGCAAGGGAGAATGAAGAAAAGGAAGAATCAAGGGTTAAACCTACTTACCCGGTCGAATCTATAATAGTCCCTTTTGGTTTCCATCAATCTTCATGATCTTCCCCAAAAATCACCCTAGAAATCACCTACCAGGTCACCTTCTCATCAAGCAAGTGGTCTGGGATGATATAGGATCGAATCGCGGTTCCAAGGCACTTCATTTTGTTGAAAATGGATAAGCATAGCTCGAGATAAGATCGTTCTACGATTTGTTGTCATGGGCGACGTCGATCGTGGTGGCAGTGTCAATGCAACGTCGCAGTCACGGTGTTGACGCAGCATCATGGGTTGCAGTGTAGACCACGGTCACGGTGTCGACGTAGCGTCGCGGGTCGCAGTGTCAACCGCGGTCGCGGTGTCGACCACGATCGTGGTGCTCTGTATATGTTTACTTAAAAGTGCATAACTCACTCATTTTAACTTTGCTTTAGTTCATTCTTTTTTTGTTGGATTTGTAATTGAATTCTCTACAAGTCTAAAATATTATTTTTATAATACTATCAAATAAAAAATCATTTATTAATTATTTCCTCCAATGTCATTAGCTCTCTTCTTGCACACATGTATGGGTCAATGCTATGTTAACCCCAACTCGGATTTTTATAGTATGTTTAAGTCATGATTATGAGTTTCCCAAATAAGTATTAAAAGTCACTAAGGTTAATATAAAGCACAACATAGAATATTACTAACAAAAACATGAAAAGCATTAAGATTATCTTAAATCTCTAGGATTACCAGCAAAGTTAGGAACGGGTTGTAATAATGCCCAACTTGTACACACTTATAACACGTCATGTCCTCATAACAAGGCCTAGGTGGTATTGTCACTGATACAAATGTTGTATTGTGAGCTCCAGTATGTGGAAAACTACAGCCTCTGCCCTTACTTGGTGACCACTATGTCGAAGCACTGAACCTCTGTGATGTTGGCGGTGCAGAAAACCTTGGCTTCATAAAGCCTCCTGACAACTACCCCTGAGACTGTACATACCTCTTCTTGGTGCTTACCTCTCTCTCTTCTCCTTCACATACCACTCTATCCTCCAAACTGACTCCACAAACATAGCAAACCTCTCTTGATTCTCCAAAGTAGTAGTTGGGGTAGACAACTCAGCGTGCAACCCCTTCTCAAAACGATGAATCCTCTCGTCATTTGTGGTAGCCATGTGAGGAAAAAACCTTAGCAAATTAATAAACCTTGCCTCATACTCATTAATCATCATGGATTCCAGTCAAATCCTCTCAAACTGACTAATCTTCTCATCAAGATATGTCCAAGGAAAGTACCGACTAACAAACTCACGTTGAAACTCCTCCCAACCGACCACAACATTGGGTCTCTTCTCCTCCTCTATGGCCCACCAATGGCCAACACTTCCCTTCAGAAGGTGCACTGCATGCTTCACCTTATCCTCGTGAGGGATACTTAGGATCTTAAAAGCCTTCTCAAGATCAGTCAGCCACAGATCTGCATCCTTTGGGTCAGCTGTCCCCGCATACTCAACCACTCCAACACGGTGAAGCCGCTCAAAAGTCTTCCCAGTGCGTGAAGATTCAGTATGGGGAATTGGTGCCCTAGGCTGAGGTGCAGGCATCATGTCTGTCATATGAGTCATTGTTGCCATAAACTGCCCAAAAAGAGATTGAAAGGCAGGATTTTCTATCACGGCTAGGACAAACTGGGGGGACTTCAGGCACCCGATCTTCTTGTGCCTGGTTCCTTACACCACCACTTGGTACTACAACACTACTCTCAGTAGCACATTCTTGTGTTCTCCAGACATCTTTAAGATTTCTCTTCTTCCACTGTATAAGCAGAAGTGACTATAAGACAGACTGGATGGCACTAGAACAAGCACAAACCCTAGTACTAGGTCCCTGTAGACTCAGTGAACCTAAAGCTCTGACACCAACCGGATTATGATGCCTCGTGCCACACAAAGCGAGATTACTCAAAGAAAACCCATAGAAGAGAGATTAACAAGCGTGTTATCATAAATCACTTAAAACCATTTTCATAAAACTGCCAAGCAACAAGAACCTTCACATATAAGTCCTTTCATTCCTCAAAGAATAAACAAGGCATGCTATAAACCTATTATTAGAGAAATGTTCCAAAACATAGATGCATTCTTCCACCACATCTATACATAATAGGTATACAAACCAACCACATAAAGAAAGTGCATTCTCAAAACACCTACAAAATGTTTCCAAAGACACGAGTGTATAGGGGTGACTCTATCAACTAAAGACATCCAACAACACTGCCAACCTCATCAGCTACTGGTCCTTCTGTTGCTCCTCAACCTCCACTGCACGACCTCTACCTCTTCATGCTCGTCCACCTTAAAAGGGTGTGGGAAACCCACAAGGTGATATTCCAAATCTCAGTGGGAGATGTAACTCACCACCACCTCTATTATTATCACAAATAAGATAAATAGAGCAGCAGTAAAGTGACAGCTAAGTGAAGTAGGTAATGATCATTAACAGGAAGTGCAATTACTATTGAATTATGAAACATCTTAATAATTTAAAAGGAATATGAAGAACATGTATAATTCCTATCAACAATATTGTATAAAGATCAAGCAAGGCCTCATCCAATGTGTATGTACTTGATCCTATATAATTATACTACATGGGTGATTGTGCATTTTATTATGCCCTGAGGATTTGAGTCGTACCACCCAAATCCAACTGACCACATGATAAGTCAGAACTGGTGCCATACAAGGTCTAATGGAAGAGCAAGAATTGACAACCTCACCACATCTCTTAGTCAGCATAAGAGAAAACACCCCAGAGACATATCAGTCAACTGCAACAATGACATATAGTTGAATTTAGGGATTGGCTCATGCATGGCCAACCACATATATAATCATAACTAGCCCACCTTGGTATAGGTACGGCACTAGAGGAATAGGCTCACGCATGGTCATTCTAACAAGAAGGAGTGTGTCACGCATGGCCATCCACACCACAACGATATCAACTCATGCATGGTCATCTCATACATCCTATAGTTAAGGATACAAGGAAGTACTCGACTTGTACCCCACATATTCCAAATATGCGCTCTGGGTTAAACTTGTTTCACTGTTCTACAAATGCTTACACTGAATGGATCTATGGCACAGGGCAAGCTACACTATTAGATTCCACTTGGTTAATTAGGTTATTTAAACACCTTTCAGCATCAATCAATTTACAACGTACAACCTGTAAACAAAATCTACATAAACAAGGGTATGACACATCATCAAAACATACTAAAGCATATAAGGTTTGATCTCACTTTATCACTTGACTCTTGACATTCACCATATGTCCCTCCCAAGGACCACATCTCTTAGAGTAGCAACCCTAATCTCATCACTGAGGAAATCACTATCCCATAAGGCAATAGGCTATCATTAGATCATAAGACCATTTATTCTTCTTTCAAGAATGTCAACAACACATTATGCCTCACAAGGCCCATTCAAACTGATCATATTAACCATAGCTTATACTTGGCTATGTACATCAACTAGTGTTGCATGCATGGTTAGAAATTGATAACAAGAAAGCAATAATATCAACATCATCATCTCATAGGACTCATGTCGTACATGTTTCATTATGTCTATCAGGGTTAGGGTTTCTGTTACTTAATTAGGGTTTACAAGGTTGGGTCAACAACCACCCTTAGATTATCACTTTCACCATAATTATAGGGTGTGTTATGAAATAAAGAAACATGGTTCTCATTATAATTATGAAACATGTTATGAGGTATAGAAACATAACTCTCAATATCATTTGTACAACTTTTCCATAGGGTATCACATCATACCATGTGACCCTAGCATCAACATTGTGTATCTTAAACACCATCACAAGGTATCGATTAGGGTTTCCACACATGTATCATATTATCCCTCAATGTGTCAGATAACCACGCCAAGAGGGTTGTCAGTTTAGGGTATATTAGGTGATCAACCAGGGTGTCGGCCTACCAACTAGGATGGTGTATCAATTAGGCATCATAGGGGGGTATCGGGCACTAGAATCTCATGGAGAGGGTGTCGGACAACCCCTCCAATCGGGCAACATCAACACATGGTGTGATATGTGTTAGGGGTAATGGACAATGCTTGTCTCTCAAAGAAACTTGTCCCTAGCCATACCCCAAACTATGACGGTTGCAGGTGTGTTAGGCAGCAACACCCTCAAGGGTATGACGGTCCAGACGTAGCAACCAAATGTATCAGTCTAAGTGTTACCAAGCAATGATGGCCATTAGGCTTATCAGGTAGTAATGCCCCCAAGGTGTGACGGCCAATGCCATAACGACTAACACTCATGTATCACGATCAAACACCATATTGGTACAACAGTCACCAAGCAAACTAACACCCTTGTCTAACATCAGCCTACTCATACTCAAAGCATGACGATCTAAGCAGCATCAGAACATGTCGACCTAGACCTAACCAAGGTCATGATGACTTGTCACAAGGAGTGATGGTCAGTGGTGTCACAGGTTGTGACAGCCTCCCAAGGCATATCTTCTTATCATACATATCGGCCCACTCATCTTCTACCTTAGAATGGGCATTACAAGCAAGTTAAAGAGGTGCAAAACAAGAGTTGCAACTAATCAAGGTTCTTCTCCAAAAATATAATGCAAAACTACCAAAAGACTACTAGCATGCATGAAATAACGGGCCAAGAACAAAGAACAAAATAGCAAGTAAAGGGTGATAATAACAAAGAGGGTTTAGAGTTATATAACCCGCCTCAAGGATCACCACCAAGCTACAAGCTTTACAAGCCCAAGGTAGAAGAAGATCTTCCAATCTTGATCACCACAACACCTCTAAGAGAGAAGATGGAACCAAGGTTAAGAGAGTATGATATGGAAAAGAAAGTAACCAAGTTCCATGGTCGAGAAGAAGAAAGAAAGAAAGAAAGCTAAGGATCATGGCTTACTAAGGTAGAGGATGAAGAGAGCACCACAAGTATGGGGCTCATCCTTTAAGCTCCAAGAGAGAGACTCCTCTAGCTCAAGGTCATCCACTAAAGAGAGAAAGTGTAACATCCCAATCTTGTTATGCAAATTTCCAAATTATTTTATTCCTTGCATGCTCTTTTCCTAATTAGATAATTGTTGAGGATTTAAATGCAATTTGCCCATGCTAGTTTTTTTTTTCAAAATCATTGTATTATGCTCAATAGCTCTCTTATCCTTGTTTTATTTAAATAAAATCTTTTCATATATATATATGCCCTCTTGTTTAAGAAGAATGAGGATAAATGCTTTTATGACAACTTTTCTCTCTCATGTGATATTTAGTGATTTACATGTTTAATTTCTTGTTTAATGGCCTCCATTTTTGTTAATTAAAAGAAATAATATTTAGAGCACGTTTTTATGTCTTGCAATCCTTATTTGAGAAATTAATGACTTTATATGCACTACTTATATTCATTTAAATGCACATAATACACTACAAAAAACTGGGTCATTATTCACGGGAGAGTCCTGTCACAAACCCCTCTCTACAGGCCCTCAGAAATAGGGACGGTTGAGGGTCTGGCCCTCACAAATGGTCCGTGAAGAGAAATCACGTGACAAATACCAGTGGCCCTCACGAATACAATTGTCACGGACCAACTGACCCTCAAGAATGTTATATTGAGGGACTATTTAGCCTTCATAAATACATTTTTGAGGGACTATTTAGCCTTCATAAATACATTTTTGAGGGACTATTTAGTTCTCATAAATACATTTTTGAGGGACTTGGATGGTCCTGGAGAATATATTTTTGAAGGGATAATGCCTTCATTAATATTATTTTTGAGGGGCTATGTGGTCGTCATCAATGCAATTTTGATGGTCAATCTGGACCTTCATCAATATATTTATGAGGGACTACTGTAAATGATTTGGTTATTGATTATTGTTAAATGATAATTAATTGTTACTATAGTGAATATCAAATTTTAAATGAAAACTTAGTATACATAACCTCAAGCAATATTTTTATAAGAGTCACATGACATCATAAGAAATTTCAACACCAAAATGACGAATAAAATGTTAAATGAACTCAAACAAATTTCTACTAATGAAGAAAAATATTATCCATACATTGCGTGCTCAACGTTGATATAAATAACGAATACATATGATTCTAAAATTTGAGATTGATGACAATCAACATATCATGCTAGAAACTCTTAAGATCTGTAATGTCTCCATATTCCTTCGAATGGTGTGGTGCTCTTCATCAATGCCATGCCTCATACGGTTGGGTACTCATTTCATCTGTGAAGTTGGAATGTAGAGCATTTCCGACACTATCCACTATTGCAGATTTCGTCATTGAAGATTCAATACAAAGTATAGTTGTGATTGTGTCCAGCCTAGTAACTTCATTTCTGAACATGAGCCTAGCATGTGTTGGATGAAATATGATCAGAAATCACAAACCGATAAACTTTCAGTATAACTTACAAAGTTTTGACATCGATCTGTAATAGGAAAACTGCAACAACAAGGTGGCAACAGATACCACATACCTTGGGCGAGCCGAATCAAACTCTCAAGCATGCGAACAGTGGTTCTAGCTGCAAATTTACTCCAGTCAGTTTTTTTTATACTTGTGACTTAAAAAAAGGAAATCAGCAAACCTGCATTGTCAGCAGCCATCTTACAATACACTAGTTTGTACAAATATGGACAAAGGTTTCAACCCCGTCCCCAATGTGGCCTCATTCCAAAAATCACAGCAGATTCAGATAATATCACTGATAAAATCAAGATTTCATATAATTAGGCTCATCAATCAAGATCAAAATATTGACTAAGAAACATGCAATGTGTTATACTGATGCAAGAGGTCACACTACTGCAAGCAAAGTTGCAAAGACACAATTCAATATTCTTCTTATCGATTTGTCAATAAGACACAATACTGATGCAAGAGGTCACACTACTGCTATAGCTACAATTGCATTTCAGTGTTAAATTCAAGCTCTCTTGATGTTAACCACGTATTTACTATAAGAATTTACTATTAGTACTAATTATGATGTTAACTATTATTATTAATATTTTGTTTCAGTATTTACAGTTACACTCCAAGTGATTGCAAAGAAGGTTCTCAAAAACGAAAGTTTGAAAACCACATTGAACTCTGACATCATGTCTATATTGGGCTTCTACATATTATGTGCAATGATTGAGAAGCTTACTTTTAAGCAAAAATAAGCTAAACTAAGAGCAGCGTGATAGCAGGAATAGATACAAAAAATGAACTTCACGTATGGCACATGGTTGATAGCTAAACTAAGGCCCTAGCTTGCTGGTACAGGCGGTGGTGTGTTGGAGCTTGCTTAGATCAATGAATACATACTGAAGGTTCAGCTGAGTAGATCTTCTTCTAGAGTGATGACAGTCGTGTGGCATTAACTCAGAAGATGAAGAAGAAAATACCTATGATCGCAGCAGTGCACTTGGTTGATTAGTGATGCAGTTGTAGAAAATTACTGTTGTCATTGGCTATAAAATTGGCTGAATCATTAACATAGATAGAGATAGTCTGTGAAATATTCAGAACCGTTTATACAGGAAACTCATTAGGCATAATCAAGCAAGGGAAATAAGCTGCTACGTATTAATAATAATAATAATAATAATAATAATAATAATAATAATAATAATAATAATCTTGAAAAGGTCTGCTAATCTTGAGCTAAATCTCAATAACTTGGGAACTCGCTTTAGCAATTTAAAGGGAAAAATGAGATTTGCACTGATAACACATAGCATCAGATAAACATTTTAATACAGATTCAGATATACTCCAGTTCGGATAGAATAACTGATCGTTGTTTCCATCTTTACAAAGGTAAATAACTTACATCTCCATGACACTTCTTAAGTTTCCAAATTCAGCAGGAACATAACCAATCAGATAGTTGTTGCTCAGATTTCTGCAAATAGAATTAGTTATATTTACCTTTGGCGGCAGAGTAAACAAAATGAATAGTCAAGTGAATTACAATTTAAGGAGATGTTCCAAGTCACCAATTGAAGAAGGGTTCAGACCCGTAAGCTTACATATAATGAAGTCTACTCATGTTACCAAGTTCAGGAGGAATTTCAACAAAAGAAAATGCTTCCCTTAGCTTTTTTATCTTCAGTTACCATAAAAATAAGAATTGAGATAAATAGGCACCTAAAACTTTCAAAGTATCCAAGTTACCAATTTCAGATAGCTCAACTGGGATCGGGCCCCTTAAGTTGTTTGAGGACATGTTCCTAGATAAAACAAGTAAATAAGTTAGGTATTTTATTACAATGGCATCACCTCAAAGGACAACAAAAGTACCAATAACACTTAGTTTAGTTGTAGTATAAAACACCAACGACTCAGCAACCAACTCACAAATATGTCATGCTTTCAAGATTTTTCAACGCACAAGGGATTGATCCATTAAGCCGATTCCTATGGACATTCCTTTATCATGACACATACTAATTAGCATTTCAAGCAGAACTGCAACAATTGAGGGGATTACAAGAATGTGAAAATAAATTCTTACAGGCTATTAAGGTTCACACATGAGCTCAGATTTGATGGAATCGGACCCTCGAGACGGTTGTTAGCAACATTCCTGAAAAACAACCGCAAGTATATTCAACCTTGTTCGATCATACATAAATATAAAGCAAATAGCGTGTTGTTAGCATACAAGTCAAAAAGCTCAGTAAGCTTTCCAAGTTCAGGAGGTATCAAACCGGAAAGTTGGTTGTCATTCAACTCCCTACAAGAACATTACCCAACACACTTTGATCTCAACAGAAATTTGCCAAAAATCCAGAGTTAAAACGCTTACAGATAATGAAGTCTACTCATGTTACCAAGTTCATGAGGAATTGGTCCACTTAAACTATTGCCCTGTAAGTACCTGGACATTCAGAAAAATAGTTCTAGTGTCATCCATAAAATTGTTGACTGCTAGGTGAGATGTAAAATTCTAATCATAATAAAGATGGGAAGAAAGTCATGTTTATGCTTATTTGAAATAGACTTGTGTTAAAGTTCATAACTAACTTCCACCATAGAAAGTGAACAATTATATCCATCATGTCAAATGTAATCTCTTTAAAGCATTTGAAGGAGAACCAGATTTAACTAAGAAACTTAAGATGTGAGTAGACAATGGCTATATAGTACATAAGATATTGGATATACATAGAAGGCAATGGAATCACAACAGCCACTTACAATTTCTCAGTATAGGACAAATTGCCCAGGATATTTGGAATTGGTCCAGTCAAAAGATTGCAACTGAGATCTCTGCATAAATTAAGTCACAACATCTGTGAAACCATAATTCCTAAAATGAATATGATGGAGCATAACCGTCCAGCTAGACATTAGAAGAAAGGCACTGAACTTACAATACAGCAAGTGCATGCATGAGACCAATAACACATAGCATCAGATAACACACTACACACATAACATTTTACCTATTAAAAGTCAGAGATGTGTTGCAGAGGGAGAATTTTCCGCCTAAAATAAGATAAACATGCATTTAATCTCAATCTAAACAGTTGTCATGGAGCAATTTAGAAATTAGAAATTATAAACGTGTCATGTAGATCACCTAATAGGCTAATAGTTCCATTCTGGTCATTGAGGACAACAATGTTGTCACCATCAATGTTTCTTCAGATTGACACCTCCTTGCTTTAGTTCTACATCTTGTCATAGAGTATCCCACCATGTTGTGACCCAATTTTTGTTCAGTTAGGCTGAATTTCTTTGGCTTCATTACTTAAAATTGATCATAAAATCAGTACGAGCTATCTCAAGGTTTAAGAAACAACAACCTAACATGTGAGGTAAGGATTTGGTTGGTCTAGTACAATATTTAACTCTATATATGTATAGAACATGTTGCACAAACTGCAGAATCTATGTTGTCATTACTGGACAAAGTGCATACAATGTAGAAACAACTTATGTTTCATATATTCATAGTCAAGGCCTACATGACATGGTTAACATCTATAGGTTTTCTGTAGGATTTCCCTAATGTATGGTGTTCATGACAAAAGTAATGCCCTGTTAGATATCTTGGTGTACATTAGGCAAGAATGATCAATGGTCAAGTGGCTAAGTCAAAATGATGTGAGAGAGTAGTGAAGCAGCCTTATAAACTATGTCTTGCTGCTATCATATTCGAACCATGAACAAAACATTGTTAACTTCACAGGTTGAACTAATCGAGAACCCATTTCCTTCTAAGATCTGGAAATAATGAAACTAATATTGCTGCACTAGCACATAGTATGACTTATGTCAATATTTACAGACCTAACACATGAGAAATATGGTTAGTGTTGTTTGTAATAAATGTAAAAGGTTATTTCTGCATTACTATATGGATGACGTTCATGCCCTGTCTGAAAGTTGTAGAAGGATCTTTTGACTATGAAGGTTGTACAATGCAAAGTTACATAGAAGTCTACTTACCATTTCAAACCAATGGAAAGTGTCGACACATGTGTCAAAAGGACATAGAAAGCTATACAGTTTTAGAAACTCATAATCCACCAAATGAGCTCTTAATTCTACTACATACATTGTCACTACTGCTACACTAATGGGAGACGAACAGAACATGTTCCAACTCTAGTTGTCAATTTCTTAGTGCCCACCGAGGTAATTCTGACTTCAAATGAAGTGCTCTATGAGAAGCAAGGGACATACTGCAAACCTAAACAAATCTACACTGGAAAACACTTGCATCCATTATGGATGATAGGACACTATATTCGATCAAGGTTTCACCATGAACTATAGAGACACTCATATGTAGCAGAGATCAAGTAGTTAGTCAAACTATTGGAAACTTAAACTTGAAGGATTGTAATGCATCCTAGAATCCTGATAGAAGAATGAAGTTTTTTGCATTCAGAATACAACATTCACTTATCACTCCAGAATATAAATCAGCATATAAATGTAATGGTTGTAAAATAAACACTCATTAGAAAAGAACCCTACCCTCGGTTCACTATGGAGTTTACCGTTATCCATTGGGATGGCAGGTAACAAACATCGACAGCCATCCCCCACAACTGTCATGCTCCATTAGTTCAATATGAGAGGATCAGTGATTTAATCTATCATTTGGCAGTTGAATTCTGGAAGTTCGATGTCTAGAATGGTTAAAATTATAGTTCTAAATGATGTATTCATACAAACACATGGCAGTATATTGTTTCTATAGCAGGTTCCCCTAGAATAGTAGCAAACAAATTCAGATGTAGTATTTTAGTTCAAATATACATACCATTTGATATTTGTATGATTTCGTTCCAACATTATGAAAAATGGAGTCTGAATGGATTTAAGAAAAAAATGTCATTCAAATCAATTTCTTTCCAAATTATATGAGGAAAGGAATGTATCAGTGTTTTCAAAACAAAATCTTTAGGAATTGACTTACCAAAACTATTAATTATTAGATAGATAAACTTTTCAAAAATGTAGTGTTTGATTTTCCATCTTGAAACGACCTCATCAACAGTTGAATTTGGTATATGAATTTTAGAAAGAAAAAATGGTTTATTAACTAGTGCACCCTGGATGTTCTATAAGAAGTAAGGTATTAATGTTAATAAGATAATTTTATACATATGCTTGTTGATAGGTTAAATCAAATAGAGTTGTGATAAGTTGTAATATCATCATAGTGTACTGGTTATAAGGCATGATATTATATAATAGGTCACTTCTTGAGTTCTTCCTTTGGACAATTTCAACCTCCAGCACCACTGTCATCTATAGCCACAACAAATTTAATTTAATTTTGTTTGTCATAGATTTTTCAGCACTAAAAGGAAGATACATTACAGATATTACATTCTTAAACACAAACGCAAGAGAGACATGCTTTCTTTAACTATAGGATTTCATCATTAATTGTGAAAATGATAATCATTAATCGTCTTAAAATCACTTCTAAGTGTGAATTTAGAAATAATGTAGAAAATACAGTTGTTCGGTTGTGCAGTCATTAAATTATGACAATGCTCATCATGGAGGCTGCTTTTATAGCAATACACTAAACAAAGAACTAAAAGCATGGTCCACGAATCCATAAATCCTACTGTACCAATACATACATTAATTTAATGCAGATACTTTCATATTCATTTAATGGATCTCCAAAGTTAGAATTCAAAAATAGGTGCTCAAGATGGAACTGTGGTTTTAAAGATCCCACCTCAAGACAAGTTGTCCTGCTTGTGCTTTAAGGCTTAAAATGTGTCCTAGATTCACACTTACACTACAATCTGAGACTCACCCTCAATGCACTGATGTGCAAGCTGAAGCATTGAGTTTTGAGCCTTCAAGGTAACTATACACACTTCCTTTTGAGTTTTGATGTGAAAATACAAGAAGAAACTCTAATGTCTAACTATTATATCATCAAGGAAATTCTTTTTTAACTATACATTCTTCACCCATGAACTTTAAGTCCTTGATCCACATTTTTGTTATATAACTGGAATGTTGACGTTTGGGATTTGCAAGGCATTACTGTAGCAGTTTTATCGCCTTCTGTTGTACCATATTTTAGATATGATGAATTCTCTTCTGAAGAATCACTGCGTAAGAGAACGAAAGTATTAAACACTTCATATTTACTCTACGAAATGAGATAAATCGTAGAACTGCAAATAGAATCATCAATGAATCCCAACATTGAAATTTGAAACCAACATGTTTGACTATATTTGCATCAGACAAAAATTGTAGTTAATTGTATCCACGTTTACATGTTCAACTCAATTCAAAACATTCAGGGCATGCATTGCATCAGGTAGAGGATAACAGTTTGACATAAGGTATGTTTTGAGGATTCGCTTCACTACTAGAAAGGAGAACCCTGTTACAGATAGCAGGAGTGGATGGCAAGTGAGTGTTGAACATTGTTATTGCAGAAGCATTAAAAGTATTACACACAGATGGAACGTATATTCAATTACTCAGTGTGTGTGCTCACACCTTTTCCAGCAATTAGAGATTTGAATAACATAGTATTAGGTGCATTTTGAAAATTTCTTTTGCCAGAAACTCAGAACCAACAAGATATGTTAACTTTATTAGATAACGCTAACAAGACAAAAAAAGGCGAAGAAACAAGTTGCACTCTAAACAGTATTCAAATGCTTGTTGAGAAACTGCTGCTAAAGCAAACAAAAATGACAAGCAAGCATTGCATATTTTTGCCTCAAAATTAAGATTCAAGTGAAAATATAAATTCATAACAGACGCATACAGGCTGGTATCAAATTAAGCATTGCAAGGGACTTGAGGAACAGGCTGCGAATGAAAACGGTTTTAAATAGTTCAAGAATATAATCATGTATAATCTTACATTACATCCAGTATGTTATCGGAAATACTATTGGATGAAAGAAAAAAAATAAAGCCATTTTACAAGTATGTTCAGCTCTCGGGTTGATCGGGTCGGTTACCTAGTCAAAGGTTTTGCTACACCTAGCTTAGAGGAGACTACAAAGAAAATGACAACACGAAAGAATACCCATATACCCCAAAATGTTCACCAAGCCAGATCCTGAAGATCTAACCAAAAGGACAATAAAGGATAGTCCCATCATTATCATTCGCCAACTACGACACCCTATAGCAGGTGGGGGAGGAGCACTGAGATAACTAACAAGGTATACAATAGTCAAAGGGGAGGCCACAACCCACACAACATATCAAGAGGTACAAACCACATGACAAGTGAGTAGATAGTAGAGAGAGTGTCTCAACAGAGATAAGAAACAGGGGGAGGGGGAGAGTACTAGGTGAGGGGGCAAATGGGATAGGGGAGGAGACTCGAGAGAAAGCGCTCCCCAATAGCGAGAAATCCTAATAAGGTCCTAGTGAGAAGCAAGTGCGAGTGTAGTAGAAAGAGAATCATCCCAGTATATGTTGAGAAAACATGAACTTAATAAAAGAAAACTACTAAAAGTATATATTCAAGACCTATAAAATCATTGTGTGTTTCATAAATAGATTATTTACTAATTTATAAACTTTAGACATTCATTTCCAACATAAGTAATAGATATTGACTCCTTATCTTGATGGATATCGTACATAACTGAGCACTATTAAATGATAGTTGTATCTAAACTTCAGATTTTTCAAATAGCATAATATTTGCATGTTAGTGCACAAGTGACACTTACTAATCACATATGAGTAAAACTTGACCATTGATGTACCAACAGCTTATATAAGGAAGATTAGTTGCACAATAGATTCGTCAATCTATACCATTGTTGTGAACCCACCGTGGATTATGCCTCTCTACCAATATTCTTTCTCCGAACTTCATTCTATATGCCAAACTAACAATGTAATATAAAATGATGTTCGTTTTGGATTGTTGCTTTCTTTGGGATGAGACTAGAGGTTATTAGTATTGTGTTGTTTGGTTGCGTGGTTGGAAACATGCATGAAGAACATTTAAAAAAAAGATCAGATTCAGATGATACTAGTTATTGTTGTCTTATTTGGCGACGCAATTAGCAATTACACGAATTAATTTATTGTGGTACACTATGAAGACGTATAAATTTTCATTACGCCCACAGGTCCATGGGCATCATTGCTCTCGTTCTTACTAAGACATGGACTGATAATTTCTTAAATTTCCTATTGATTTCTCTATTGAAAGAATCATCTAATTCCTATAATCTCCAGAGCATGCGTTTACTATATTTGATCAAAAACCATCCTAGCTAACTATCTGGCATTTCCACTTAGCGGAACAGCGTAGAAGACATATTGGTATGAGCAGATTAATTAATGTTTGGTACCACCATTGTTCGGTTGTCGGTATCTGTTTCGTGGGACAACCTGGTGAACATGGATTGCTACTGACCGCTCTTCCTAACAAAGAAAAAGATGAAAAAATGTGCATATAGATAAAAATCCTTCCGATAATGGCATCGTGCCGGTTTGATGACTGAATACGGGCAAGTTTATTGGAACAAGAGTCTACCTAAAAATGATACCTTTCCTGGATTCATCCAGTCAATGCCGTCTGCATCTTGCCTAATTTTCTTGTCAATCTTTCATGTACCTTTCCTTCTTTAGCTCGGATCCGCTTGTAGTCAGGCGTCGACCTTGGCTCCTAATGTCATCTTCGTCTGCAGAAAAGATTAGAGAAGGATCAGGAAATAGTTGTGAGTTAGGTTTTACCAAAGGTGATAGGAGCGTGAGGGAGGGGATGAGGTTATTGGGTTATTTGGGAGGCGGGTGGGGTTAGAGGGGGTGGGGGTTAGAGAAAAAGAGTTGTGGGAGAGAGAGGAAAGTACCGAGGGTGGATTTTTTGCCGCTTGTGTTGCAACTAGGGCGCCGCCCCTCTACTAGTTGGGAACCGGATGGAGCAAGAAGAAAGGGGAAAAAGGAAGGGGGTAGAGACGCCATCGTGCAGCGAGAGCTGTCGCTGCTAACTGCTTGGCCGCGAGCTACTGGCTGGGGCATCGACGCACCTGTTGGTCGGCCGCCCAAGCTGATGGTGCGGCGCTAGGGTGCCGCTAGGGCGAGGGAAAGGTGAAAGGAGGAAGGAGGAAGGAGGTATGGTAGAGGAAGAGTGGGCGCAGCTATAGGAGGTAGAAGCACAAGAAACGACCGCCGATTCCTCCACCTAGGCTGTTGGTCGGGTGCTGCGGTTGAGAAGCCGTGTTGGGCTTCACGCAAGGAATCGATTGAGTGAAGAAGGAGATAAGGGAAAGGGGGTTTTTATTTTTATTTTAATTTTGATTTACAAATGTTGTGTATTAGAATGGAGGGAAGGGTCATGAGATGGAGGGAAATATTTGTCATGGTATTTTTCAGGGGATGATTAGTGAGTAATGTATTTGTGAGGGATTAGTATTTGTAAATATGTTAAAAAAACGGGTGAGGGATTTGGTCCCATATTTGAAGGATGAGCCCTCACAAATAGATATCATTATTCACGATTTTTGGTTCCTCACAAATGTTCTTCAACAAAGGCCAAATTTTTTGTAGTGATAGTCTTTGTTATTTTAGGCCTAAAACGTGTACAAACAGTAAATCTAATTAAATGGGAACATTCTAGACCCTCTAATACACCTATGCTTCAAATTTGAACTCTTTTGGACCATGTTTGACCATTCAAATCGATTTATAAAGATTTGAATATTGTTTAGCAAAGAATTTAATTCAATTTCATTGATTGCCTTTATTTCCCTAAGGTCCCGGTTCTTTTAATCAGTCACGCGTTACTTTTCTGGCGCACGTGACAGCAACCGTTGGATCAAGATCCAACGGCTCGGATATATTCTTCTTCCTCCGTTTTTCCCCGCGAGCAACAGACGTTTCACAGCAGTTGCTTCGTTGATCTCTTTCTCCCTGCACAACGAATCCTTTGCCTTGATTCTTTCACCTGTGAGACCGTGAGGTCAATCCGAACCCAACAAGCTATTACTCGCTTCTCATCTCTCTCTTGACGAAATGCCCAAAAAGGGCAGGTTTCCACCCTCGCCTTCCCGAGTTGCAGAGGGCACAACCGTGCAACTACTTCCTATTTAAGCACCCTGAGAGCATCATCGGTCCAGTATCGCCTCTCCTCCTTGCCCAATTGTGACCCAAGACTCTTGAACACCCCGAGCCTCATCCCTTTTGTCTCTGGCGATCTCTTCAAGCCTGATCGAGCTCCAGAGCTTTCCTTCTCGAATTGAGGACGCGGTGAGCATGCCTGAACCCTCGAACAACTTCTCCCATTTTTGGTTTACCCTGCGAGTGGCCCAAACGCCATGCCCTATAGACCAGTAATGTCCCTCGCCGGCGACCCATCGTGTCACCCCTTTGGCGTCTTTCTGACCTAATGGACCACGCCACGACCTTCGCCCATCCACCACGAGTGTTTTCCGACTCACATCCATGGATTGTTGGCCCTGGACCAGTGGTTTCCAGTATTTGAGCCCCTCCCCTGTTTCTTGCCTTGCGGCGGAGCAGTCCGGAGCTCTTGTGGACATCAGGGCCAGATCTTAGGCTCAATGGCCTCGCCATGGCTCGATGAAGGAGCCGGAAGCCTCCATTCCTTGGCACAGATACTCTATTCCGATTTTGATCAGAGAATCTCACCTCCAGTGTGCGCACCATGCACCATGGCTGGGAGGAAGATCCCAGGTCATGCAATGACCATTTTTTCCATCTCATTCTAAACGTGTGATCATGGGTTTTTCGAGATTTCACGCCCACTTTTGTTTCATCAGTCGCGATTGAATTTAAATGGCTGAATGACAATTTTACCCCTGCATGTTTGATTGTATGTAACGCGCACCTAAGGTACTTTAGTAATTCCGCATTTTATCTCCAGTTGATTAATCGTTGATTTATATTGCTGTCACAATAAGGTTTCTTTGATTTCTGATTGGTCCAGAGTGCAAAATTCATAACTTTTGCATACGACCTCAGAAAAATATAAATAAATATGTTTTGGAAAGCTCTTTTGATTTTCTATCGATCTGATGTATTTTCAATCCATGTTTCTCAACTATAATCTCTTCTATAATTTAAGGAATACAATTAGTGTTTTAAGGCTATGAACTTATGTACATTATGCGGTTTAATCATATTTCAGGTGATTAAAAGGATCCAACCAGTCAAACCAGGTTTGACTTAGGTGTTTTAGATCAAGGTAAGTGGGCCATGCCCTTGGCATAGTAAATTTGATTTATTGGATGTTTATGATATGTTTATGCACTTTATGTTAAAGTCATGATAAATGCATGTCTCCCTTCAAGTATGTGATTATTGAATGATTGTTTTCTATAATATAAGTCTAAGTATAGAAACCACATTTATGTTATGAATTATGGTTAAATAACATGAAATCAAGATTTAGAGGGAATAAGTTTCCCATTCATGCTTAAGAGGGAGAAATCCCATTATGGTCATAGGGAGAAATCCCAATCATGTCTAAGAGGGAGAAATCCCAATTAAGATCAAGTTTAGGTTATTAAGAAGATAAGTAAGGTTTAAGAAAGATCACGAATAATAGAAATTGATTTAGATTTATATGCACCTTGTTATGGGATTTCCGAGCATTATGGGCTTTCCGAGCAATTATGGGCTTTCCGAGCATTATGGGCTCCTTATGGGGCATTAAGAGAGGAGCATATTCTTCTAGTCAATTTCTTTATGTAAAAGACATCAAGAAACAATTAATGTTAATGCATGTTCATGTTTATGTCAAATCAATTTATATGTTATTTTTATGTCTTATAATATGTCAATGCCGCTTACTTACTATGTTGTTTTCCTTTGCATGGCTGGGGACGTGATGTCCGCAGGAGTTGGAGCTAAAGAGAAGGAATCATCTTAAGGATACCTAATACCCAAAGATCTAAGGAGTTGTTTCCTGGTGGGACGTCCATCTATGGAGATCCTATCTTTTTTCATGATTATCTAGTTTATGTTTAGTATACCTTTAAAAGCATGATGTAGCTTTCTTTCCAAGAACTATATGTATGAATCTATATTTCTATGAATGCCAAGTGTTGTTTATTTCTTGATATGAGATCATGCATGTGACAATCCCTCCCTGATATGCCAAGTACCCCACATTATGGATAATGATGGGGATTAGGTTGTGCTTCCGCTGGTTACGTAAGAAACCCTAGGGAGGGGTGTTACATTAATGGTATCAGAGCAAGGAATAGATGGACACTAAGGCAACACTAGAGATTCATATTATGTTCGAATATCATGTTATGTTTACCCTTTCAGATGGCCCCTAAGAAGAAGTAGAAGGTTGGTGAGTCAAGGCACTCACAAGGATCCTCTAGTGGTGATAAGACTAAAGACATGAACCACGTCCCTCCACCAGTCACCCTAGATGCCCTAGTAGCAGCCTTGACCAATGCCCTCCAACCTAGAGCTCCACCTAGAGCACATGAGATCTCCCTCATAGATTTCTTGAATATTAGACCTGATGCTTTCCATGGTGAAGATGAAGTTGATGTGGTGACCAAGGCTTAGGAATGGCTTAGCAATATGGAGCATTGCTTTAGAGACTTAGAGTGTCCCCCACGTAGTAGGGTTAGATTTGCCACCCAAATGCTCAAGGGTGCAACCCGTACTTGGTAGGAAAACCTCTTAGCCTCTAGGGAAGATGATGACCCTCCTTACACTTGGGGTGAGTTTGTAGAAGTCTTCAATGACCATTATGTATCCGAAGCCATGTTAGAAAGAAAGGAGGATGAGTTTGTTAACCTTAAGCAAGTGGGTGACATGACTGTCACTGAGTATTCCATGAAGTTCTGTAAGCTCCAAAAGTATGGTCTTGAGTACACTGAGAAAAAGAGAGCTAAGAAGTTCATTAGAGGGCTTAAACCCAACCTAAGTTATGCTTTGTCTGGTAGAGGACATAGGACCATGCAATCAGCCCTAGATGCAGCCCTCACTACTACAGAAATAGCGTTCAGTGTCGCTTTTCTGGGTGTCGGTTATTTCGGACAACCGACGCCTATAATATTCGACGTCAGTTATTTATACAAACCGACATCTATATTTGAAGACCAGCTAGACACGGGTACCGCTTTGTATTCAGCGTCGGCTGAGTGTAACCAACCGACGCCTAAAGGCACCCGCAAAATCCAATTTTCGAGCGAAAAAAATCTGGGTCACATACAGCGTCGGTTGTTTAACAATTCACCGACGCCTATGTGAAATGAAATTTTGCGCGAAAAGTTCCACTTTCGGTGTCGGTTATCCTTGGATAACCGACGCTGATAATAGTTCCCGCCAATTAATTTGGGGTAAAGATTATCTAATTGGACGTCGGTTATTACGATCAACCGACGTTGAAGATAATAGGCATCGGTTGTCCTAGATAACCGACGTCGTTGACCAACTTAATAGAGGCCCGATCACCCGACTCTTCCCCCTTTCTTCCTGTTTCATCGATTCTCCTGTACGCTCTCCCAAAATCGCCGCCTGGTGCCTGGTGTCTGCTGCTTCTCGCTCACCGCCAACGATCCCTGCTGCTGCTCTGCGTCGCCGCCGCCGCCCGCTGCCTTCCTCCTTGCGCCGCCGCCGCCCGCTCCTTCCTCCCTGCTCACTCCCTACTACAACGTTGTCTTCTTGCTTGCCTCTACTGCTCACAAGGTATTAGCCGTAGCACCTTCTTCCTTGTCTTCTTCCTTGCCGGCCGCTGCTCTGCTCTGCTTGCTGCTCTGACTTCAAAACCTAAGACTAGTTAGTGTTCTACTTCTTTCACTGAGAACTGAGAAGAATGGCCTACCACGGCCGTGCTTCCCAGCACGGCCGTGGTAGGCCAACACAGCCACGGCCGTGTTTGATTTGATTTAAACCCTAATTTGATTTAAACTTGTCCATTCTAGCATCCTAATTTGATTTGATTAAACACTAACATTGATGAAACCCTAACATCAATTGTGATGAAAGCCTAACATGTACATATATATTATTGTGTTTGTTGGCCTAGAAACCCGTCCAAGATTGACTCATTAGGAGTAAATCTTGGATAGTCCCCGGTTTGGGACTGTTCTTGAACACCTAATCTCACTTAGGATGTAAGTGTATAATTTGTATTGGGTTTTCGAGAAAATTTCGGTAGCATTTCCCCGTTTGTTCTCTAAGTACATATGTACTTAGAGAACAGCGGGGAAATGCTGCCGAAATTTTCTTGAAAACCCAATACACAATATACACTTACTAGTGAGATTAGGTGTTCAAGGATGGGATAGGTGGTACACATTTATTATATATAAGAATGACATCACAAATGTTTGTTGGCCTAGAAAGTGAACAATCATTGTTCTTTATATTACTTGTACATTGGTATAAATTAGAATGAACAATCACTAAATTATATACTATTTGTATGGAGTCCGGCTTCATTGTAGATATCTATTATTGTGTTTGTTGGCCTAGAAACCCGTCCAAGATTGACTCATTAGGAGTAAATCTTGGATAGTCCCCAGTTTGGGACTGTTCTTGAACACCTAATCTCACTTAGGATGTAAGTGTATAATGTGTATTGGGTTTTCGAGAAAATTTCAGTAGCATTTCCCCGTTTGTTCTCTAAGTACATATGTACTTAGAGAACAGCGGGGAAATGCTGCCGAAATTTTCTTGAAAACCCAATACACATTATACACTTACTAGTGAGATTAGGTGTTCAAGGATGGGATAGGTGGTACACATTTATTATATATAAGAATGACATCACATGTATTTGTTGGCCTAGAAAGTGAACAATCATTGTTCTTTATATTACTTGTACATTGGTATAAATTAGAATGAACAATCACTAAATTATATATTGTTTGTATGGAGTCCGGCTTCATTGTAGATATCTATTATTGTGTTTGTTGGCCTAGAAACCCGTCCAAGATTGACTCATTAGGAGTAAATCTTGGATAGTCCCCAGTTTGGGACTGTTCTTGAACACCTAATCTCACTTAGGATGTAAGTGTATAATGTGTATTGGGTTTTCGAGAAACTTTCGGTAGCATTTCCCTGTTTGTTCTCTAAGTACATATGTACTTAGAGAACAGCGGGGAAATTCTGCCGAAATTTTCTTGAAAACCCAATACACATTATACACTTACTAGTGAGATTAGGTGTTCAAGGATGGGATAGGTGGTACACATTTATTATATATAAGAATGACATCACATTATACACTTAGGATGTAAGTGTATACCCTAATCTTTTCCTAATATATACTTGTTTCCTAATATATACTTGTTTTCTATGATCATAGAATGGATAGATCATGGATGTACATTCGTAATCGTTGCACCCCAGAGTTTATATCTGGTCTTGATCAGTTTATTAGATTTGTCGAGGAACATAGGAAAAAACCTACAGATAGGTTCTACTGTCCATGTAGGCATTGCGGTAACAACTTGAAAGTCAACACTGGTGAGGAAATCAAAAGTCATGTCATGTGCAACGGGATTGTACAAGGCTATACAGAATGGCACTGGCATGGAGAGATTTCAAAATCGAAACCAGTAGATGTCGATAGCAGTGCTTGGGTGGAAGAAGAAATTGCCTCTGATGACGTAAATGTGAACGAAGCAGTTCCAGCAGACATCGTTGATGCGATGCTGGATAGTTGTAGGGTAGAGCACACCGATCCACCTCCTATCTTTAGAAACATTGTGCATGATGTTGAGATACCGTTATACACAGGCTGTGCTAAGTTTACGAAGCTTAGCGCTGTGTTGAGATTGTATAAGTTGAAAGCACTTGGCCAGTCATGCTTGTTATATACAATCTTCTTCCCTGGATGTGTATGAAAAATAAGTACGTTATTTTGTCGTTGTTGATATCGGGCCCTAAACAACCCGGAAATGATATCGATGTTTATCTTGAACCTTTGATTGATGACTTAAAGAAACTTTGGGCTGAAGGTGTGATGACCTATGATGCTTCAGCAAGAGAGACATTTTGTTTGCACGCTATGTTGTTTTGCACTGTTAATAACTTTCCAGCATATGGGAATTTGTCTGGATATAGTGTCAAAGGAGCTAAAGCGTGTCCTATATGTGAATAAAATACTGATTCAATAAGACTAAAACATGGCGGCAAGACTGTATATCTTGGTCATCGAAGGTTTCTTTCAAAATTCCATCTGTATCGTAGGAAGCGCAAAGCATTCAATGGATGGAATGATGAACGGAGTGCACCTAAACCTATACCAGGGGATGTTGTTTATGCAAGAGTAAAAGACATTGTCAATGAATTTGGTAAGAAATCACAATGTAGTATGGCCACACGGAGTGACAATTCTTCATTCAAGAAGAAGTCAATATTTTGGGATCTTCCTTATTGGAGTTCTTTGACAGTCAGGCATTGTATCGATGTAATGCACGTTGAGAAAAATGTCTGTGATAGCATCATTGGTACTTTGTTAAATATACCAGGTAAGACTAAAGATGGGATAAAATCTAGACTGGACCTACGTGAAATGGGAATAAGGTCAGAATTAACAGAATTATGTGAAATGGGTAATAAAAGAACATACTTACCTCCCGCTTGTTACACGTTGTCTAGAAAGGAGAAGAAAACTTTTTGTGAATGCTTGGTAAATGTTAAGGTGCCACATGGTTACTCATCCAACATCCGTAGATTGGTATCAATGAAAGATCTGAAGTTGATAGGTCTTAAATCACAGGCGAAACAAATATTCTATATCGATGATCCTGCAAATGATAAATGGTCGGTTGTTCTTCATGGTAAAAGATAGTTCATTGAAGATCCTATAGATGAAGAAGAGTACTATGATAAGTATGATGACTCCAGTCCATTCTCAGTTGGGTTGCCAACTCCACAAAATATTGAAGCTAATGATGACTTATATGTGCGCGGAGATCACAATGAAGGATTGTTAATTGATAAAAGATCACAATTTTAGAGACATGTATGTTTATACAAATGCTAAATGTTTTCCTTTTTCTAGTTAATACAAATGCTAAATGTTTGCCTTTTTCTAGTTAATACAAATGCTAAATGTTTTCCTTTTTAATGACATTTTCAGATGGTTGACCATGATGAGCATGATGTCCATGATGAGCATGAAGTCCATGATGAGCATGTTGTCCATGACGAGCATGGCGAGGATACCAATGTAAGTTCTATAAACATATCCTGTATTTCTATAAAATTCATTATCTTCTAGTTATGTCATATATCTTATATTTCTATATTGGGCTAATTCAGTGTGTTTATTTTTGTCAAATTTTAGGTTGATGATGCACATGTACCCACTGAAGCACTGGAGCAACTTGATGCGCAGCACCAAACACTTAACAAGAAAAGGGGCATCACTCTGTTGAAGAAGTTAATAGCACTTAGTGGCAGTGGATCCAAATTCGTTGTGGAGTTTGATAATGGAGGAAATGCAATTGGAGTGAACCGCAATAATTTTGTAAACTATCTTGGGTGTACCACTCGGAGCCATTGTGGTGTTAAGTATGATAATTGGCATAAAGTTCCTCAGGGGAAAAAAGACTTGATATGGAAGGATTTATGCGTGAGTTATTATTATTTGCAATTCTATTTTGTAGATTACAAATTCTATTATTTGCAATTCTATTTTGGATACTAGTTAATAACATTTCTATTTTACAGAATCTGTTTGCATTGGATGAGAAGTTGCATCGTAAAAGTGTGATGCAACGCGCTGGAAAGATGCTTAGGAATTCTAGGACAAATCTGAATAGAGAATACATAAAAGAGGGTGATAAGAAAAAGAAGTTAGCCCTTGAACAATGGAACTTCTTGGACAAAGAAGATTGGGACAATTTTGTTGCTTCAAGAAAATCTGAAGAATTCAAGGTATTAGGTGTCACTCCCAATTTAATTAATATACATTGTATTCACCTATTCAAGATTAACATTTAGTGATACTAACCAAATCATTAATGTGCATACTAACTAGGCCCTCAGTGACGCACAAAAAGTAAGGCGTGCACTGAATGTGCATGACCACACTATAGGTCCAAAAGGCTATGCAAGCGTTCGCCAAAGACTACATGCGGAGTCTGCGGCTACTCAGGAGTCTGCTCCTTCTCAGGAGTCTACTCCTACTCAGGAGTCTGCCACACCCATGCCTCGCCATGATATCTGGATAGCTGGGAGGAAAAACAAGAAGGGTGAAATAAAGAAGCCCGTAACTGCTGAGGCGGCTGCGAAAATGGTAAAATACAACTCTTAGAGCAATCGTTTGAATATTGATTATTTGTGTTGTTAATTTACCAATTTCTGTTGATGGTGATTAGCGGGAGCTGCACGAGCAGAGGAAACAAGGCACGTTCATCCCTCAGGACACAAGGGATGAATTGACAGTTGCTCTGGGTAACCCAGAGCATCCTGGACATGTTAGGGGTGCAGGCGCTGGTGTGGGCATCAAAGCATTCTTTGGGCCATCCCAGTGCAAACCCAGAGCGGGACTTTCTCAAGAAGAGGTAACCTATTCTTTTTTTAGAATGTTACTGTAAAAGGAAATTCAATAATAAAAAGCTAATGTTTCTTTTATCCATGTATAGGAGAATAAGAGAGTCGAGGATATAGTTGCTAAGAAGGTCAACGATGTAGTTGCTGAGAAGGTCAAGGAAGAATTGCTGCGGTGGCAGGCATCTCAGGCTTCCAATCAGCCTATGGCGACCCACTCTTCTCCTGATGCACAGACTGCGAGTAATCCTGGAGACCCATCGCCTAACACGTCTGCTGTAAGTATTGTTTATGACATTGTAGCTAGTCTTTTTAAGATGATATGTTTTCAAGATGATATGTACGTAAATTTGTAGGCATTGAAGCCATGCCGCTTAAGAATACAAGACTATGTTGTTGCATAGGCGTAGGTTTACCCGTCCCTTCCTAGGGAAAGGTTTCACGGGACTCCGATGCCACAGGGCTACGTTCGTGTGGGCCCATTACGTGTGTTACCCGATTGGAGGGAAGCTACATTGCCATATCCCCACCCGGATATTGATACACTTGCTGAGGCAGAAGGCGGGGTCATATTGTGGCCCAAAGCAGATGTCATCTACACTACTGAAATTGTAAGATAAATTTACATTGATTTAGACTGTTAATGTGTATATATGATGTCAACTGATCTGAAATTATATATACAGGTTAAAAAGAAGACACCATGAGCACCTAGGCCTCCACCTCCACTTCCCGCATTACCAACTTGGGTTCCAACTGACCTAACATACCCGTTAGGTCCTGCTTGTAGGGGAATGGCATGTTGGCTACGGGCACATAATATACATTGCCCGATAATTGTTTCTTTAGATGTAGATTATGCAGGTCAATCATACGATAGCTCTTTATTTATACAAGATATTATTGAGCTGTTTATGTATGATTGGCTGAATACATCAATGATAGAGACATGGATAAGGTGAGATCTTGTTTATACATCCATATACCTTGTGTAAGATCCGGTGATCTGGTTTCTTATATATTAATGCATACGTAATACATGTTTTGCAGCTACTTAGTCGAAGATCATTGCAAACAATTTGCATTTGATCATGTGGGATTTTGATTCCATCATTGATTAGTATGGTAGCTAAAGACCCTGATAATGTTCAACAATACTGTATAGATGCTTTTACAATTTTTGGTCAGCAAAAGAAGACGATAATAATAGCTCCATTCAATGTCAAGTAAGTTTACTTTATTTATAATTTGGATTTAAGAAAATTCCATTTTTATTGTGCATTTTGAGTTATTAATTGTTAACTTTTTACCTCTAGCGGTAAACATTGGGAGTTACTAGTTATTGTCCCCGGGACGTTCACTGTTTATTATCTAGATCCCGCGGGAAGTACATTAAATACTAAAATTGGACACGTAATGAGAATGCCATTATTCTGGTGAGAAATATTTCATTTTTGTATATGTTAACATATGTTATTACATTACTATTTACTTATGTAATTTACTGTGTTATATTAACATGTAGGGTTTTAGATGCATTCAAAAAGGTTGGAGGAACAGTCCCAAGGAAAACGAACCAGCCAATAAATTGGCAGAACGTACAAGTAAGTTCCCGACTCCAATGTATATATTATTGATGTGAATTGTGCTTAGTTGTATTATTTTGTATGTTTCAATTTATAGTGCGCTACACAAGACAATGGTTGGGCATGCGCATACAATGTGATGTGATTTATGCAAATGATTATCAAACATGCCGCATTGGACATCGATACCATACATGAGGTATTATATATAGTCTCATTAGTTAGTATGAAATATATCAATCTTATTTTTATATTATTACTTATATATACATCATTCTCTTTGCATGTGTTTAAAACTGACCACACTATAGGTAAATGCTTAAAAAATATACATGCTCCATATACGATGGAAGCATTAAATGAAATAAGAGACGAATGGGCAAAAGCCATACAAGCAGTGGCAACTGTAAGATATAATTGGGATGTTGATAGCGATAATGAATGATACTTTGTAAATGAATATTTCTGAATGTTAATACATGTATTTGAATGTTTCTATATGTGTGAATGTGAGAATTGAATTGATGTCTGAATGTATCTACTTGTGTGAAATTTTCCTTGGGACTTTTGCAGGTTTGTGGCCTGTTTGTAGGCTGATATCAATGGATGTCATAAACCTGCAGTTCAGAAAACTGAACTGCAGGTTCTCATCCTGCTGACCATCCACATCAGGCCTGCAAACTGATATAAAAAAAATAGATATAGGCGTCGGTTATTTATAGAAAACCGTCAGCAAAGACCTACAATGTCGGTTATTGGATAAAAACCGACGCCTAATATTACAAACAACCCGGCTGTGCAGGAAAGCACGGCCGTGGTGGAAAAGGCGTCGCTTATTCATATAAAACCGACGCCTATAGTACTAAACACAGCCGTGAAGGGAAGCACGTCCGTGTCATCTTGAAGTATGGCGTCGGTCTTTTAGTAGATAACCGACGCAGAATGTGTCCTAGATGACGCCGTTTTCTGTGGCGCAAACCCTTTTGGCATCGGTTATCTACTAAAAGACCGACGCCTATATGTTAAATAGGCGTCGGTTAAAAAAACGACGCTGAAGTGTTCGACCTTTAGCGGCGCCCACATAGGCGTTGCTCAGAAACCGACGCCAAAGGGGGTTAAACAACCGACGCCAAAGGTTGTTTCTGTAGTAGTGCCTAGAGTTGGAGGATCACCCTGGGAGGAATCACAAGAAGGAGGTACCCCAAAACAATCGTCACCATCAGCCCCATCAACCCCCTCCACCCTCCAACAACAAGAGAAAATCCCCAGAGACTTCCTCTGAGAATGGGAGAACCCCATGCCCCACATGCAAGAGAAATCATGGTGGTCCTTGTAGGTTTGGGACTTCAGTTTGCTACTATTGTGGTGAGGAAGGGCATATCAAACCTAATTGCCCCAAGCTTGCAAAAAAGGATCCCAACCATAACCAAGCTAAGAACCCTAATCCTCCACCCAAGGTTAAACCAAGGCTCTTCACCATGCAAATGTCAGATGGAGAAGAGGAAAATGATCAAGGTAAGGGTAGTTAAGTAATTTATGTTGAATCATAATGCTTTGTTTATATATGCTTCTTTTATAATAAAATTTGTATGGAAAATTTGCAAGTTTATGTGAAACCCTTAAGGTGGGTAGAAACTCTAAGAAATTTCGAGGACGAAATTTATTTAAGGTGGGTAGAATTGTAACATCCCAATCTTGTTCTGCAAATTTCCAAATTATTTTATTCTTTGCATGCTCTTTTCCTAATTAGATAATTGTTGAGGATTTAAATGCAATTTGCCCATGCTAGTTTTTTTTTTCAAAATCATTGTATTATGCTCAATAGCTCTCTTATCCTTGTTTTATTTAAAGAAAATCTTTTCATATATATATATGCCCTCTTGTTTAAGAAGAATGAGGATAAATGCTTTTATGACAAATTTTCTCTCTCATGTGATAATTAGTGATTTACATGTTTAATTTCTTGTTTAATGGCCTCCATTTTTGTTAATTAAAAGAAATAATATTTAGGGCACGTTTTTATGTCTTGCAATACTTATTTGAGAAATTAATGACTTTATATGCACTACTTATATTCATTTAAATGCACATAATAGTCTTTTCTATTTTAGCCCTAAAATGTGTACAAATAGTAAATCTAATTAAATGGGAACATTCTAGACCCTCTAATACACCTATGCTTCAAACTTGAACTCTTTTGGACCATGTTTGACCATTCAAATCGATTTATAAAGATTTGAATATTGTTTAGCAAAGAATTTAATTCAATTTCATTGATTGCCTTTATTTCCCTAAGGTTCCGGTTCTTTTAATCAGTCACGCGTTACTTTTCTGGCACGCGCGACAGCAACTGTTGGATCAAGATCCAACGGCTCGGATATCTTCTTCTTCCTCCGTTTTCCCCGCGAGCAATAGACGTTTCACAGCAGTTGCTTCGTTGATCTCTTTCTCCCTCCACAACGAATCGTTTGCCTTGATTCTTTCACCTTTGAGACCGCGAGGTCAATCCGAACCCAACAAGCTATTACTCGCTTCTCATCTCTCTCTCTTGACGAAATGCCCAAAAAGGGCAGGTTTCCACCCTCGCCTTCTCGAGTTGCAGAGGGCACAACCGTGCTGCTGCTTCCTATTTAAGCACCCTGAGAGCATCATCGGTCCGGTATCGCCTCTCCTCCTCGCCCAATTGCGACCCAAGACTCTTGAACACCCCGAGCCTCATCCCTTTTGTCTCCGGCGATCTCTTCAAGCTTGATCGAGCTCCAGAGCTTTCCTTCTCGAATTGAGGATGCGGTGAGCATGCCTGAACCCTCGGACAACTTCTCCCATTTTTGGTTTACCCTGCGAGTGGCCCAAACGCCATGCCCTATAGACCAGTAATGTCCCTCATCAGCGACCCATCGTGTCACTCCTTTGGCGTCTTTCCGACCTAATGGACCACACCACAACCTTCGCCCGTCCACCACGAGTGTTTTCCGACTCACAATCATGGATTTATGGCCCTGGACCAGTGGTTTCCAGTATTTGAGCCCCTCCCCTGTTTCTTGCCTTGCGGCGGAGCAGTCCGGAGCTCCTGTGGACATCAGGGCCAGATCTTAGGCTCAATGGCCTTGCCATGGCTTGATGAAGGAGCCGGAAGCCTCCACTCCTTGGCACAGATACAGATACTCTATTCCAATTTTGATCAGAGAATCTCACCTCTAGTGTGCACACCGTGCGCCATGGCTGGGAGGAAGATCCCATGTCATGCAATGACCATTTTGCCCATCTCGTTCTAAACGTGTGATCATGGGTTTTTCGAGATTTCACGCCCACTTTTGTTTCATCAGTCGCGATTGAATTTAAATGGCTGAATGACAATTTTACCCCTGCATGTTTGATTGTATGTAACGCGCGCCTAAGGTACTTTAGTAATTCTGCATTTTATCTCCAGTTGATTAATCGTTGATTTATATTGCTGTCACAATAAGGTTTCTTTGATTTCTGATTGGTCCAGAGTGCAAAATTCATAACTTTTGCATACGACCTCAGAAAAATATAAATAAATATGTTTTGGAAAGCTCTTTTGATTTTCTATCGATCTGATGTATTTTCAATCCATGTTTCTCAACTATAATCTCTTCTATAATTTAAGGAATACAATTAGGGTTTTAAGGCTATGAACTTATGTACATTATGCGGTTTAATCATATTTCAGGTGATTAAAAGGATCCAACCAGTCAAACCAGGTTTGACTTAGGTATTTTAGATCAAGGTAAGCAGGCCATGCCCTTGGCATAGTAAATTTGATTTATTGGATGTTTATGATATGTTTATGCACTTTATGTTAAAGTCATGATGAATGCATGTCTCCCTTCAAGTATGTGATTATTGAATGATTGTTTTCTATAATATAAGTCTAAGTATAGAAACCACATTTATGTTATGAATTATGGTTAAAGAACATGAAATCAAGATTTAGAGGGAATAAGTTTCCCATTCATGCTTAAGAGGGAGAAATCCCATTATGGTCATGGGGAGAAATCCCAATCATGTTTAAGAGGGAGAAATCCCAATTAAGATCAAGTTTAGGTTATTAAGAAGATAAGTAAGGTTTAAGAAAGATCACGGATAATAGAAATTGATTTAGATTTATATGCACCTTGTTATGGGATTTCTGAGCATTATGGGCTTTCCGAGCAATTATGGGCTTTCCGAGCATTATGGGCTCCTTATGGGGCATTAAGAGAGGAGCATATTCTTCTAGTCAATTTCTTTATGTAAAAGACGTCAAGAAACAATTAATGTTAATGCATGTTCATGTTTATGTCAAATCAATTTATATGTTATTTTTATGTCTTATAATATGCCAATGCCGCTTACTTACTATGTTGTTTTCCTTTGCATGGTTGGGGACGTGATGTCCGCAGGAGTTGGAGCTAAAGAGAAGGAATCATCTTAAGGATACCTAATACCCAAAGATCTAAGGAGTTGTTGCCTGGTGGGACGTCCATCTATGGAGATCCTATCTTTTTTCATGATTATCTAGTTTATGTTTAGTATACCTTTAAAAGCATGATGTAGCTTTCTTTCCAAGAACTATATGTATGAATCTATATTTCTATAAATGTCAAGTGTTGTTTATTTCTTGATATGAGATCATGCATGTGATAATCCCTCCCTGATATGCCAAGTACCCCACATTATGTATAATGATGGGGATTAGGTTGTGCTTCCGCTGGTTACGTAAGAAACCCTAGGGAGGGGTGTTACAGAAAGCAAGGACAGCCAAAAGGATTCTCTTGCATGAAGGGAAAGAGGTATATATATACAAGATGGATGAAAGAGAGAGAAAGGGGAAGGTGTCACCACCTTAGAACCCTAGGTGACATTTGTCCACGAAGAAGGATCCACATGCAACACCATGCAACAAGGTGATAAGATCTATATCTGTCCCACTAGGTCACTTAAGATGGTCAAGGTTGATACACCTCTCTACTTCTCTTCACAAACCGACATGGTGCATTTTGAGACACCACAAAACCGATAGGATGTCCCTCAAGACACCCACAAACCAATAAGATGTCCCTCAAGACACCTACAAACTGATACAGGGCCTCTCCAAGGCTCTCAAGCTCAAGACAACACTTCTAATAGAAAGGCTTACCTCAAACATGTGTCCAAAACATCACCAAGGATGTCACCAATCATCCAAGGCTCAAACAAGATGCCCATCTCTTTCTCTTTCCTCTAGATGGTTCTAAGGGAGATAAGGGACACTCTAGAGGTGGTAAACTTGCACATCAACCCCTATCATGGGTAAATTGCAATTTGCACCAAACCTCTCCACAAAACACAAGCATCAACCAAACAAGCCCAAACAAGGAACTCAAGCTTCCAACATGCCCTAATTACATCTCAGATGATTAGAGAAAGGATCTAAGAAACATACTTAAGCAAAACAACTTGGGTTATCCCAAAATGTGGGTCAGGGTTCTTACAATGTTATTGTGTTTGAACCTTAGTATGCTATAACATGATGGTTACACCTTCAGTTATGTGTGGATCCATACTTGAGGATGGTATGGAATGTGGTGGTGATGCTTCACCTTATGCATACACAATCCAATAGGGATTCTATAAGTAGGGTTTGGGTATGAATGTTGATTTCTAACAATCAAAGTAATTTATGTTGTTGAACCTAACCCTAATGTTAATAGATGATGGTAGTTAGTTATGCTACCCTTCCTTGAATGGTTAATATAATGATGGAATATCCTTCCTAATGATTGATTGCAGATCTAATGTGTTAACTAGTGGTCATCATAGCTTTATGATTTATGCTTTCTTATGCTAAACATGTACACTGTCAGTGTGATGATGGCCAATCATATAGCTTCCTTATATATTGACATAATAAAGGAATGCTCTTAATGCTAAGATAATCCTATAATGTTGTCATGTAAACATCTTGTAGTTATTTAATGTAATATCATGTTGACCATGTGCATCCATGTGTGGTGATGTTTGTTGAGCCTTGTTATAAGGCATGGAAAGATAATGATGAACTTGTAGGGAATGATGTGATGGTCTCAATGACCTTTACGCATGGTTGAGACCTGAATACCCTATGATGTTGTGATAAGAATTTATATCCTGTGGTAGTGTGGTGACAAGTGTAGTCTCATGAAAGGCAATGAATAGTACCATGTGATGATGATGTGATGACAAGTATAGTCTCTTGATTGGCAAGCGAATATTGCCTTGTGATATTGAGATGAGAAATTATGTCTCACATGTTTTATATCTTTTGAAGTTGTTATACTTATATGCTTGATAGAACTGAATTAGGGTTTGTATGTCCACTTGTTTGATGCAACCTTAATTCACCAAACTGGCATAATTTAAGTGAAATCCTAATCATGTAGTTGCCTTGTGCCATAGATCCATTCCAGTGTCATAACTTGTTGGATGGTGAAATGAGTATTCCTAAGGGAAACTCAGAGCGCATACTATGAGTGTGAGGGGTGCTTGTCATCTGACACCAGGTGTTTATGGAGGATGGTTGTGGTCATGCTTCAAATATTGTGATGAGTGAAAGGTAGCATTATAACTGTAGGATGCCTCTTATAGAACGGTCATGTGTGAGCTGTTCTCTAGCGTTGTGACCTGTAGTAAGGAGGGCTAGTTATAGGACTATATTTTGATATTTTGCAATTTGACTAATATGTCACTATGATGTAGACTTGTATTGACCAAGTAGGGAGAATATCTTAGAGTTCGGCTCATCCTAGATCTTGTATGGCACTGATTTCGACTTAGTAATGGTCAGTTCGATTTGGATGGTATGACTCAAATCCTTAGGGTAGTAATAAAATATGTAATACAACCATGTAGCATATTTGTTTAGGGTTATACATGACACTTCACATTGGATGATAACCCTTGTTTGTTCTCTTTACATAAAGATAATGATTAGTGCATTAAAAGATAATAGATATGATTATGTTGTAGAAATAGTCATGATGTAGATGTGTACATGCAGTTGTCATGATATGTTAATAGATATACTTCTATTGTTGATTATGCTAATGATGATATTTATCACATGTGATTAGCTATACTTATATTTCTAGCTATGTCTCTGCTATTAGAGATGCTTAAACTACAAATCATGCTTATGCAGGTAATTGTGCTTTGATGTTAGTTCTACTTATGATGTAGATATGTTTATCTTGATAGACATGATAAGTATGTTATCTATACTTGTGTTGTTAGTCATATCCATGATGTTAGAGAAACTTATGCTACTAGATTGCTATACTTTTAGCAAAGCAAAAGATGATAGTCAGGATAATGATGACCTTTGTTATTTGATGCAATCTTATAAAATCCAAGATGACAGTCAGCATATACTCTCATAATTATATTTTTTTCTAAGATTATTTGCTTAACTTGTTCAGTATGCTTGAACTGTTCAATCTGCTCAATTGTCCATTTAATATTCCAACTACTCAGTCAACTTATTGTTAAATAATTTGTTGTAATCAATATTTGTTGGAGAGAGTTATATCTCTCGTTGGGACTGAGTCTCACCTTGTAGGACATCACAACTTTTTAGGTGATCAACAGCAGTGGTAACAAACTGTGACAAAAAGGAGAATCTGATGGGATGGACCCTAGAGATGGTAATTTAGTTATCTAGTGTGTCTTAGAGTCGTCCATGTACTCTCAGGTCTGGATGAAAGGTTTGTATACGATGTTTTGATTGAATCGGGCTTTTGATAGCATGTTGATACTTGTATATGTGGAATATTTGGGTAGTGTTCCTTTGTATAGTTTATGTTGTAGTTGAGGCTACAGAGAATTTGTAAGGGATATTGAGAATTTTGTGAAATAAAGCAAGTTGTTGTGCTTTTATGTAAATGTTTCTGAAGCACTTAGGAAATGTTGAAATTTGTTTTAATTTACCCAATTTTCTAGATTTATATTTAATTAATGAGTAATCATGTTTTTTTTTTGAATAATCTTGTTTAGTATAAGGGGTTCTTACATTTTCCTTGAGCTTGAATTGCTCCTATTCTACTGGTAATTTGTATTACGGATAAACACAATTTGTCCCCCGCCTCTTCAAAATCCCAGCGGTATTTTAGATAGATTGTTGAGATGGTAGGCATTCTCAACAGTGTCCTTGTTTCCAAAGTTGAAATTAGGGTGTTATGGTCTCTTGAAGCTTGCATAAGAAACATTCTCAGTATCTTCCTTGTTGCTATCTTCTTTCAGTTGAGTATAGATACAATTTTTGATACCATGGCCTCCCTCTCCGGAGGTGACACACTTGGTGACTTTCTCATCCTTGCCTTTTCCTTTTCCTTTGGTGTCCTTTAAATGCTTCACATCATCCAAGGAAATATTATGGATCTCAATAGTTATAGTTTTTAGGGCTTTAGATTCAGACATAGAACCTTCTGATGACATTTTCTTTGTTGTACTTCTATCATTATCAAGGCCATATTCCAAGGAATCCATGTTATTAATCATTATCATGGTTTCTTTGGGTTCTTTCCCAAGAAGTCTCTTTCTACAGAGGCATTCAGTGATGTCCTTTCAGAAGAAGTAATTCCATTGTAAAAGGTGGTCACGACAAATCCTTTATTGTCATTGTGATGCAGACAGTCCCTCTGGTACTCTTGAAATATTTCCTAGGCTTTGTAGATGTTCTCTCTGGGCTTCCGTGTGAACCCAATGATCTTATGCCTATTCCTTAGGGTCCTCTCCATGGGGTAGAACTTGGTGACAAAAGCGTCAACCAAGGGTGCCCATCCATTGATAGATTTGTTGGGTAAAGTAAGGTACCATGAAAATGTCTTGTCCCTCAGAAGGAAGTTGAATTCCTTGCAATATAGCACCTCATGTGGCACCCTCTTCATCTTGATGGTTTTGTATATGTTTTTGAAGGCATCCACATAGTGGTAAGGATTCTCAGTTTGGGAATTGCCTCCAAAGGTTTTGTTTTGAATCATGGCAATCACTGTGGGTTTTAGTTCAAAATTTGGTGCATCGAACCTGGGGATGATGACCAGGAACCTAGATTTGTTGGCTCTGGTATCAGTCAATTCATGAAGAGAGGGGCCTCCTTCATTATCATTATCATCAGTGTTATGGTTATCTTCATTGTTGTCCTCATTATTGTGGTTGTTCCTACCATTCCTCCTTACTCTAGGACAACGACCTTCATCACAACGTCATTCTTTATGCTCCTGAGTGGTGGTGGAATGCCATGAGGAGGTGGGATTTTAGGCCCTGCTTCATTAGGGTGGTATTCCTTGGCTCTGGCTATGGTTTTTCCACCTTAGGTTGTGGTTACTTCCTACTTGGCGTCCACCCATATGAGCAGGCATGTTGATGTAGGTGGTAGATAGTAGCCACTATCCTCTTCTATCCAAGTTACCTAAAATAGTTTACACAGTCAAGTTAGAAACTAGACATGTGAAATGAAGTATTTGAAATAGTTGGATATAGTGGACTAAAAATACTACAGTCAAGTCTATTTCTAGACTTGAGGCATAGGTGTATGGTGAGTATATTTTGGTTCTTAACATTACCAGTTACCTTGCCCCAACAATGGCGCCAAAAAAGTTGACCGGTCTAAATCACATATCCATAAAGGAGATGATCTATAGTAATTGGAATCTTAAGTTTTTAATTCGACACTCAGGCTCCCACAACTATTATATGGGGTTTGGTGTAGTAAATTAGGTTCGATCCACAGGGACAAGGAGTGGTAAGTTCTAAGAATGTAGAATCTTGCCTTAGTTATACCAATCAAAGAGTGTAGATTAAGTTTGGTGTTCCTTACAGAACAATGTTACTTCAACCAACAAATAAAGCAAATGAAGTAAAACAAAGTAGGAAACAAAATAAGAGAACAAGTAGAAATAAAAGAGTGATATAACAAATATGGTTGGGAACTTGGATTGGGTTTCACTATATAAGGTCTCTAACCAACATGCAATAATCACACCATTGTATATTATATGCAAGATTACAAGTGATCATCATATTTGTATATTCCCTCCTCACTTGAGCTTAGGATAGATCTAGATTATAAGGTTCTCTCTCTCTTGAGATGGAAAATAAAAAATCACAAATATAACCATATGACCATTATCCTAAGCATTCCAACATTCTCATGTATTCATGCAACTCTATAACACTTAGATAAGACTAGTACTACTCTTTCAATGCACTAACAATCAAACATCACAAGATGGTAGCTAATCATACAAGTGAAGCATTAAGACCAAGAGTATGGAGATAATCTTTGCTAAGAGCATATATTCAATGTATTTAAGTATTTACATGTTGGGTAAATGGGTGAAGTAGATGGAGGAGGATGAACAGATCTAGGGGAGAAGAAGGGAGATACACCAACTGTGACTACAAATGACCAAGGTTGATGCACGTATCCTTCAGACCTGGATCTGGCACAGGCATGGAGGAGCAGCTAGTCTTTCTTTTGAAGACTAGGATGATGACGTTGGTGATGGTGTGGATCCTCTCTTTCCTTTGCACTTTTGTCTTTTGAGATACAAGAATGATGAAATGATTGATGGATGGAACCTCTACAATGTGACAACACTTTGTTGTCTCCCATACATCGTGCCCCCCTTCCATGTATAAAGTGGTCGAACCCCTGAGGCAACTGACTTAAGCTCAGCGATTGTTGAGGCTTATATCAGTTAGTTGGTCGCCAAGATGTGTTGGTCACTAAAGTGATTACCTCCAGTGGTCATTGATGGTGTTTGATGCAAGCAACTGCAGAAGTGGAGTAGAGTAGGCCACTGATACAAATCAAGTTTCCATCATTCGTTAAAGGTGGTTTATGCGAGTGACCGCTGAAGTGGTTTTTTCATCAGTTGTTAAGGTGGTTGATGCAAGCAGCCATTGTAGTGGTGTTTTCATCAGATACCATGGTGATCATGTCTGGTAGTTTCCAAGATATCAATGTTATCAATCGCTGATGTGATTTAGTTCTCATCAATCACCAAGGAGTAGGAAGGTCAATGATCATTGGAAGTTGTGGGTCTAGAGACCACTAAGGTAGCATCCCGGTAATCACTTTCCTTAGGCCCGACAACCACGTAAATGAGTATTGTTAGCTTTTGCCTATAACCAAGTCCACTTCTTAGATTATTCTATGCAAATCAAGGAAAGGGGGAGGAGATTAGGTTGTAGCATCAAAGTTTTCCAAAACAACTAGATTTTCCTATATTAAACATTCGAATGATAATGTGATGGTAAAATAGGATCTCTAATACCCCTAAAATTGGAGGTTATCACATGTCACTTTGATTGGTCCTAAGAGTTATCAGCATGATTCCCCCTAGTTGTCTCCACTGGGATGGGTGTAGTAGTAAGGAGTTGTATGAGTGATGGAAGGTGAGCTTGAGATGATGACCTTCAAAGAGGTATGTGTATTACTTTAATACATATATTATTTTGTATATATGTACTTTAGCTTACTTCATATTCATCTATTATTTCCCAAGTCCAATTCAGGATATTCTCTATGTTTTTGCTCAGTGGGGCGGCTACATGGTGTCTGTCATACTTTACCACCTTATCTTAGGACACTTGCCCAATTCAGTTTGAGTCATCTTCAGGGATTGTCTTATCTAAGGATGAGTACACTACTCATCAATGTTCTGGTGATTGGCACATGCCCTTAATCCTCTTCCTGGATTGATTCCATCTGGTCTTAGGATCCATCAGGATGCACGAGAGTTGATGTATGGTTAGGTGACACATACCAAGTACGTTGGGTGGTACTATGAGCATGGTCAGTCGACACTATTTTCTCAAGAGCACATGCCCTTAATCCTCTTCCTGGATTGATTCCATTTGGTCTTAGGATCCATCATGCTGCACGAGAGTTGATGTATGGTTAGTTGACACATACCAAGTACGTTGGGTGGTACTATGTGACATGCTTTGTTGGTAAGAATTTATATTCTTGATCAGTCTTATTGAATTGTGGTAGTTTGACATGTGTTTTCCACATTTAGTTGATTCTTATTCCTTCAATGAAAGGAATGGTTATGGATACGAGCTTCTTCATCCACCTCCTCTCGAGGAATCCTCTCTTCCTAAAGCTCTCCCTTCACCACCAATGGATCCTTAGGGTTTAGACAACTTCCCTGAGTTGTGGAACCATCATGATTTTGGTGTTGGAGGTTCGTGTCACTTTCTAAGAGACTTTATTTGGATGTTATCCTTCTAGTATGACAATGTAGGAATGAGTTTATAAAAGGGAATCTTCAGTTTGATCAATCCACCAGTATTTGGACACAGTCAACACTTCTAGGGGACTACATGCATGTGTTATTACCCTACAGAGGACCCAGTTTGGACTGTAAATCCATCATAAGCAAGAGTTAGAATATGCTCTTCTCATTGTAGGAATATTGGTATGGTTGTTGATAAGTGAATATTTAGCCATCATAATTGCATTTTTAGATCTCTTTTTAAGAACATTTCATTATTTTTTTAAGTTAATTTATCTAATTTAGATTTTCTCCCTTTTATTTGAAGTTTTTACTAGTTTTGTGTTAACTTTTGTAGGGAAATGACCATATATGTCCAAAGCTAGTTTCATGAATTGACCATTTGAGACATCAGGCGACCATTTTAGATACAAATCAACCAATTCAGATCATGAATCAACCATTTTGTGCCTAGAGTTAGCCAAATCATTGCTGCCAACAACTATTCTAGGGTTTCATCCAACTGACACCAACATTAAATCCAATCTACCGACTCACATCCTGAGTCGATCGATTCATACCATATTCAAATTATCAAAGAAGGCAATTCAACAAATCTCTCTATTTTGGGTAAGCAATTAAAGCCCAAAAAGGCCAAGAGTTGGGGGCTTAGATTCTCATCCCCAGTCATATGAACCAACCATTTCAGATATGATTCGACCACTTTAGATCATGAGTCGATCATTTCCCACCCAGATCAGTTACAAGTCGAATAAAGAATGCCATTATTGCATTCAAACTTCAATCTAAGTGGATTCATCTACCGTCACCACCACAAAGACTCATTTTAGGGTTTTTTTCCCCTCCTTTCTCCCTATAAAAGGAGGAGGACTCCCAAGCAAAGAGCATATCTTCTTCAATGATATCTTGTATCACTTTTTTTACTTCTTACATGATTTCTTTTAATCTTGTTCTTATGTTTGAGTAATATTCTTATGTGGCATGGGGAATAACCCCATATCCCATTTTCTAATTTAGTTGTACCATCTCCATTTCCTTAATGAAAGGATATTTTCCAATATGCTTCCTCTTCTATCAGAAGAATGTGTATGTTATTTTGAGGGTGTTGAGATCCCAAACCCTAATTAGGATGAATTGTATAAATTCTTGACAAGCTTTTATTATCTTCTATCTTCTGATCTATACTTGTTTTCAAGTTAAATATGATTATATCATTGTGATGATGGCAACATTTCATATTTCAACAAACAACGAATGCATAATTTGTTGATGTGATCAATTGATTTAGGTTGTGATACTTTTTATCTAGTTTATTTGTTTGTTATAACCTATGGTGATGTGATCACCTAATCCATGGGTTCGAACATCAGAAGAGGATTTACATGTTCACACGATCACGTGAAAGAACTTTGTTGGAAGGTTGAACGAGGATCATCAAACATCGTGACCTTGGGTTTGAGAGAAGTACAACTTTTGTGCGCTTTTTTATCCTAACGGACTCAAATCCACATAATCTTGATTCGGTCATTAAGAAATGGAATTGGATCAGCTAATCTAAGAATGTGGTTTTTGGTGGTGATCATCCGGACCGCCAGTTCCTTCTATCTTCGATTAGTTAAATTTATTTCAGCAATTTAGTTTTGTTCTTAGTTTTAACCAAACTCTCAAATTGTATTTTTACTTCCTTATTCTTGCGATTGGATTTGAATCTCAATCATCATCATCTATCTATTGGTATTGATACCTTACTATACTAAGGTTTATTGGTGATTACATCAAGTTGATAACCTCTTTAGAAGGTTAAATTCTAGGACCTTTCCTAGCAATTTGTTGTGTGTGCAACAACACACATCAGTTGTAGAGGTGTTGTCTAACATGTCTTCTTTAGGACACATGTGGTCTACCAATGCCATTTGTCTAAATGAAAGAAGAGAGCATCGATCTTATAGGTTTTTTTATTATAACCATCAGACTATGGCCAAGCGTAAGTTAGGATGACTGAATAAGAAGTTGAAGAAGTAATAGATATATAGTAATTTTGTGATTATTTATCTTCATGCTGTATTTTGTTTTATCTACAAGAAATATCTTTATAACATACCAGATCTTGGACCTTACTCTAGAACTTTGATCTTTTGGGTTTGTCCAAACAAGGTACAGGGTTAGACCTAAAAAGATGTTTAGTAAAATCATAATGATCTAATGCATGAATGTATCATCCTAATGTGATCTAAAATGTCACATAATTCATTTGATGTAGGTAAAGAGCTTAATTGGATGAATAAGGTGGTTAATGGGCCATTAGTGGGCCATAAGACATATCTTACACAAAGAAGTCACAAAAGTGGAAACAAACTTCAAATTCGTAATCTACATATATAAATAAGCCTACATGTCAATTTTCATCTAATTTGGACAACCTTGACATAAAAAGGTAAGTATAGGAGAGAGAAAATGACTAAAAGGCATAAATGCTCAATAATGTAATATATGGACTCAAAAGATGAAAATAATGGCAAATTCGTATTCAAAACACTAAATATAACTTGTGGGTGAAGTTTTACTAATTTTGGATAATTCTAATGTCATTAGTGCATAAGGAAGGAGAAAACTAAGACTTGCTTAATTAACACATCAAAAGTTTTCAAAACTAAAATCTAATTGCATAATCGGAATATGCATGCCTTAATTGCCCTCTGTGCAAAATTTCACTTAATTTGGATAATGTTTAAGCACTCAATTTAAGAGAGAAACAAAGGAAAATAATTAATGCACCACTTTATTCGATTTTGATTCCGACTAAGGTTTTCGATTTATTTGTCACGCTACAGTTCCAGATTAAATGTGTCACTCAACGATTTTTGTTTTTACTGTAGCGAGTGATCTTGGCCGCTCATTTTCAATCGGACGGCTCTTAACCCGTCTCCTACCTCGAGTAGGAGATCGTCATTCCTATGTATAGTGATTCCGGACCAAGGCCACTGTGTTTTCCCATTTTCTTCCTTGACTCTCAACCTATTTCCATAATTCTTGGTGTGTTGAGATTGGGAGAAGATTCTACGCACCTTGAACCCCAACATAACCCCTCTCGTGCCCTATAATAGAAACCCCCAAAACACCTTATCCATCCTATCTTCCTGTATTGTAGCAGTTGTGCCCTCACCCCCGTTTTCCTACTTTGGAGTACTGATAACTCTCCATTTTAACTCCTTCGACCAATTTCTCATCTTAATTGCCTCCTAACTCATGTGTACTACAGCCGCATGCTTGACCTCCTCTCGGGCAGAGCACACCTCACCGCCGAGTTACATGAATTCCTCCGATGAAATTGATTCTTGGGTAAGTTTCCTCGCTCTTTGCTCTTCACATTTTGGCTCTCAGATTTGAGGTTCATCGCGTCTACCAATTTGCCCAAAATAGCCAAACTGTTGCATGTTGCTTCGAGCAGCAATGGTGCAGGAAAGGTTGGGGATGATTCCCCTAAGCTTAATTTCTTTTCTGCCCTCCTATGTTCTCCTGTTCTATTTTCCATCGCCAGGAGTGTTTCAGTCATGCCAACTTTGTTTTCTTTTACCTTAAACGGCATCAAGTTGGCTGGACCGACTGACATGGTCACCTGTGGTTGGGCCATGCCAGTGGTCCAGCGCTCTCCTGTTCTGACTATACCTTTTTACTTGCCTCTCTATTCAACATGCTATGTGATTCAGTAGCACTAGAGTAGTGTAATTGCATTGTTTTGTTTATGGGTAGATGTGTAATTTCCTACTGAAGCAGTATGCTTTTTTGGGATGGAGGTGGCCTCATACTCGAGTTTTAAATTTGTGAGGTTTGGCCCAGGTTATATATTGGGACTTTGACAGTATGTCATTCTCTATCAGGTTTCAAGTTTGTGAGATTTGGCCGACTTTGTATTTATATTGTTCTAGGGCTATGCTTATCTCACATGCATGTAGATTATTGATGATGATTGTGGGGTGTGTGCCTTAATTTCTTGATATGTTCTTAATTTCCCACCATGGTCATGTATGTATATATGGCACAATCTTTTTATGTTGTTTTATGGAAAGTATCTTCTTTATTGTGATTCTTTTCTCTTGATACCCACTTGGGTGGTACTTTTCTTTTCTATGAGAAGCTTCTATTTATTTGATGTCTTTATTTCTTTATATTGCTCAATTTACTTTTTAGTATTGATGCATGGGTTTTGAGTCACTTTTATAGGCTTATTTTATATCTATTTTATGCATGTATTTGTCATTTTCTTGATTATATTTGCATAATTCACTATAGTTGGCCTTTAAACTCTTTTTGCATCAAATTATACTTCTTTTATCATATTTATATGATTTTATATAATCCTCGGACTTATACACATGTTTCGGCACTTTTTCAGGCATGTTTGCATTGTCCAGAATCGATATTATTGACCCTGGTGTCAATAGTATCGACATTTCATCAGAAAGCAACCCCAAAATGCAATTTTGGAAGGAAATACATGTATCATGGTCGATACCATCGACCTGAGGTCGATACTATCGACAGCGTCAGGATCTGGCAATTTTCAGCACTAAAACGGAGCGTTTTAATCTGACGGTTGAGCTTTTTTGGAGCCGTAAAGTGGTCCTATGACCTAAGAAGAGCATGGTCGGCCCTAGGAGAGATCTTATATTGTGTTTCAAAACATCCAAGAAGGAGAGAGAGAGAGGAGACGAGAGACGAAGGCCGTCAACCGAGCGATCCGGGCACCTCCGATGGGCAATTTTGCTACCGGAAGACTGCAAAACACACGTTTCTCGAGGAGGATCTCCAGGAACACTTTTGTATCAGGGGTTACACGAGTTTGCTCCATGTTTCCCATATTTTTGTTCTCTACTCCTATGTATTTTCTATTGTCAACCATGCGGGGATAATCCCCTTTGTCTTTAGGACCGGGAGTAGCCCAGGTAATCGTTGTATGATACTTTTTACATAGTTTATCATAATTTGTCTCTCAATTTCATGGTATGATTTCGTTTTCTCCATTCTATCATTATGATTGATCACCTTAATGATAATCTAATTCCTTTAATTGCTTTGAAAGTAGAATTAACGATTGAAAAGAGACGAAATTCACATTAATTAATAAATCCCTTGAACAAGGTGATGTACATTTAATGGTGGAAACTCAGAGTTTGGTCTACATGCACCTAGTTTAGGGTATAGGTTACTATGACCGTGGAACCAACCTCGATTTAGGTAGTGAATTGTATCACGACAGTGAACAATTCTAACTATAGGCCACTACCCGGAATGAGAGATGAGTGTGATTAACTGTATAGAAATAAATACAACGAGAACCCGCGGTGAAACCGCAATCCTAAATATTCCCATCTAATTTGATTGAACTAAACATTTAATCGATTGCTTTGTTTTCTTTTATTTTTCAATCAACTATCAAAACCTTTCAATCAGTTTAGCTGATCGCAACCAGTTAGTAGTAGTCTACTAAAATTCACGTTTCCCTGAGTTCGACTCGGGCCTCACAAGGCCTATATTACATTGATACGTATACTTGCGTTTGCACGCACGGTTTACGCGTGTCACGTTTTTGGTGCCGTTGTCGGGGAAATGATGAATTTTAGCACTACGAGTGCTGCGAGCGGCCACTCTAGAACACATTTTTTAAATAAAAAAAAATCTTGCAATTAATCGTTTATCTTTCATAACCCGCAATTGTCTAGCACTGTGCTTAATTACACTTATTTTTTTGAAGGTACTAGTGCATGGTGAGTACGCGTAGTGCAGACTACGGACAGTCATCACCAGAGGTCCCATTCTTGGGATCAGACGACGAGGAAATCAACATTCAAAATCAACTCGAGAACGTGGATTCTAAATCTGAACCGGAAGCAATGGCCGAGGAACAGACAATTTGGGAGAAAATCAAGGCGTCATCCTCGTCTGCATCAAAGGGGCCAATTAAGAAGCAAGCCATCAATATTCCCAACTACAAAATTGACCCAAGCCTAATCAATTTGGTAAAGTCCAATGCATTTCACGGGCTGAAAAATGAAGACTCGGTGGCCCACATAAGCCAGTTTGTGGAGAACTGTGACATGGTCAAGATACATAGGTTCCCGCAAGAGATGCTCTATTTGAAATTATTTCCCAGCTCTCTAGAGGGAAATGCCCGAGAATGGTTGCATAACTTGGACGACGAGTATGTGGAATCGTGGGATCATATGGTCAAAGTGTTCTTAGAGAGATTCTTTCTACCTGAGAAGACTAATGATCTTGTAAGAAAGATCCACAACTTCATCCAGAAAGCCGGTGAAACATATTTTGAGACTTGGGAGCGCTTTCAGATAATGGTGAGGAGGTGCCCACATCATGGGCTGGACAAGGAGAAACAGGTCAAGATTTTCTATTTTTCTCTTTCTGAGCATGATAGAAGCAACCTGGATTCGGAAGGTTCAGGGTTCTTCTTAAACAACACAGATACAAGATGTTGGGAGATTTTGAAGAACATGGCCAAAAAGCAGTCCTGGGGTGATAGAGATGCACCAGAACAAGTTAAAGTTGCAGGGGATGCCAAAGCCATCAAAGAATTGAATGAAAAATTGGATCTGATACCCAAGAAGCTTGTGGAGAAAGAGGAAGAATCTGATGAGGAGGCCCAAGTCAGATTTATGCAACAACAGGGCTATAGGAACAATGATTACACTTGGAGGAAGGACAGAAAATTCTCATGCAAGGATCCAAACAACTTCCTGCAAGATCCAGATTGAAAGCCACAATCAAAGGTAGAGGATAAAAGCACGGAGTTTCTTAGTCAAGTGGTACAACAAAATCAAAAGATGATGAGTACGTTCGCCAAGCAGTTACAGTCCCAGGGTGAGATTTTGAATCAATTTGGGCAGATGTTGCAAAGTTATGGAGCACAGATGAGGGCACTAGAGACGACTGTGACCCAAATTTCCAATGAAGTGGCGGCCATGAAGCATACAAATCAACAAAGATAGGATGGGAATGCAGAGGTTGTTCAAGCACATCATCAAGTGAAGTACATATATGTGATTAAGGAGAGAGAGCCCCTAGTGGTGGAGGTCCATGAAAAGGTCAAAATGCATTTTGACACGGAGGCTAAACCCAATGTACCATACCCCCGCAGCTTATATGGACTACCAGGCAGATATTTCCCGTTCAGAAAATCCCACCAAGATTCCACTACTACCGTGCCCACATCTCAAATTTCTAAAAAGACTCCTATGTCAGAAGAGCTGGTGAAAGCTTTACTTCATAGTGGAGCATCCACTATCAATAAGGAGAAGCATCCACAAGTCATTCCATCCACGGATGATGTGTCAAATCCTATCCTAGAAGGTGACGTTGAAACAAGCTTAGGGGAGGAGACCCCTAAAGTTCCATATGTGCCACCACACAAGCGAGCGAAGGACCCAAATGTGCCTTTCCCGGATAGTCTGAGGTCGAAGAAAGAGCATAGGCACTACAAGAAGTTCTTGGAGATGTTTCGGAAGCTCCACATTAACATTCCACTAGTGGAGGCGATAGAGAAAATTCCTTCATATGGAAGATTCATGAAAGACATAATCAACAAGAAACGACGGATCAAAGATACAAATGTTGTGTGTGTTGATGAAAAAGTGAGTTCTATAATCCAAGGACGGCTACCAAGGAAGAGGAAAGATCTAGGATGTTTCTACATACCATGTTCCATAGGTGGCCAACATTTTCCACAAGTACAGTGTGACTCAGGGGCAAGCATTAATCTTATGCTACTTGCCACTTTTCAAAAGCTGGGATTGAAGAAGCCAACACAAACTTCTATGACAATTGAGTTGGTGGATGGATCCATTGTGAAGCCACAAGGTATATGCGAGGATGTACTAGTCAAGGTCGACAAATTCATATTCCTCTTGACTTTGTCATCATGGACATGCATGAGTTGGAAGGAGGTGAGATGCTATTGGGAAGGCCGTTCCAAGCTACGGCTGATGTAATCACTGCCATTGAGAGAGGTTACTTAACACTTGGGATTGGTGATGATAGAGTTAAATTCAAATTGCCAAATGAACCATTAGAGACATCCCTTGACAACCCAGGTTAAATGTATCCTTATGTCAAGCCTAGGACATTAAACAAGGGCACTTGTTGGGAGGCAACCCAACTTTAGGTTTATTTTTATGTTTGGTTAGGTTCTTTTATGTTGATGTACTTAGTTTTTGCTTAGGTTTTGATAATTTTTGTAAAAATGGTACCCTAACTCATTTTTTGAAGTGTGAAGAACTTTAAGGTCGATACTATCGACACCCATGCCGATAGTATCGAGTTTGGAGCAGTAAACGCTGAGCAAGAGTCGATACTATCGACCCTAGGGTCGATAGTATCGAGATTCCTGAAGATTTTCAGAAACATTGGTGACAGTAAAGTCAATACCATAGACCCTAGGGTCGATAGTATCGACACTTTTGAGTTCCTAGGCTTTTAGATGCATCGATTTAGCAAAATTTCTGAGTCAGGGTCGATACCATCGACCCTGGTGTCGATGATATCGACACCTACAGAACAACTACATAAAATAGGCCGAAAAAAGTATCAAAATGATATTTTTTTCGCACCATTTTTTGCAGAGCGAAGAAGGATGAAGCAAGTCACATCTTAGAACCACTAAGACACAAAAGTGGGCCACAAAAGGGACAGAGATAGCAAGCATCACTTAGTCCACTTGAGCATCTAACCATCCTTCTTCACCACACTTCAAAGTGAATGGTACCGCGGTTCCACGTCTTAAGTGAGAATGTTGACTATGAGGCCATAGTCATATTCAAGCTTAGGGGCGGTGTTGGAACAGCCCTCTATCTTAGTTTTTACTTACTTATTCATGTTTCTTTTACTTTTGAAATATTAGTTGTATTTATTTCTAGATTTACCGCTTTTGTAGGATCCACATCTATCTAGTGTAATCTGTGGAGTAATAAATGCATGGTTTCAATTGGGAGTATTATTCTTATGTTGTGTGGACATAAAAAAATGAGCATATTGTAAACTTTTTAAGCCTATTCTTGTGAGTAATTGAGTTGCAGAACTGAGGAAGTGCTTGGGTGAGTCAGCTTCAGGACATGGGGACAAGAATGACTATCTTTATTGTCCAATGAAAAGTGATTGACAAGGATGTTTGAGCCCAAACCGACCAAATGCTAACGTGACCTTAGACTAAATTTTAAGAGATAAATCCTTCAGTTACCCTGTACAAGGTCTTTAGAGAGGGACATATGATATTTTCGGAAGGTTCTATCAATTAGTCTTATGATCTGATCTACTGCAATTTCATTCACACTCCACCATAAGAAATGGGAGCACATTACTATCTTTCACTCTTTGATTGCATCCCATGTAGATAGGTCTTGCATTACAACTATTTTCACATATTTTTGCATGAAAATGAAAAGAAAAAAAAGATAGAGTAGTTATACATGCACATTATCCTTAGGTGTGTGTCATTTAATTGCATAACTATCATTTTGTAGCTGCATTCACATCTTTTGTGCATATAGTACATCATGCATCTTATGTCTTCTGAAACATTAAAGGTGGTGAACTTGTTTCATATCTTCTGAATGCTTCAAATGTATAAGGTATGTAACAAGAAGTGAGCCTGACAAATAATTCATTGTCATCTATGAAAATAAGGGCTTAAAAAATTGAAAAAAAAGGAAAAAAAAAGAATTGAGAAGTAAGTAGGAATGAGAGGGAGAAAGGAACATGTTCTCACTTGAGAATTAAGAAGAATAAGCACATGGTGTAGTTTTTTTATATATTCCATCTCACCTTGAGATGGAATGAAAGTACATGCATCATTCCACCAAAAATGTAGCATTAGGACATTTTCACTTGCATTTTGCATCATGATAAGTCATTAATTTTTTTATTGCATGATTGATTGTTATGTGCTTCCATCTCTTCCACAACCACCTATCCCATCCACTCGTTGCTCTAATCGGTAGGCCACCCATGATATTCTCCTCATTCATTAATATCAGGAGATCTGCTTCCATTTAGATGGTAGTTAGAAAATGAGAAACGTAGATAGGAGATCACAAGATGCATCAAGTATGGACCAGATGAGTTTATCATATTAACTACTTAATTGATAGTGTTTCATTGATTGGGGGATGAACATATTTTACATAGGTCTTTGGTCACCTGGATGACAATTAGTGTTCAGTGGTCAATGAGGGCCGGTTTGTGGAAAGAAAGTGGGGATGATGTGTTGGATCAATGGGCTCTAGAAGGGGGGGTTGAATAGAGCTTCACAAACTTCACAAAAGTGATTAGACCACCAAATTATATTAAGTGCAGAACTTAAATCAAAACAGCAATTTGATGTCCTAAACTAGCATACAAAGCAAGGATAAGAGACAAGGAATAGCATGCACTTGGACAGGTGGTTTAGAGTGGTTCCATGTCCTAAACTTAGGAGCAATGTCAGTCCACTACCTAGAGTTGGTTAGGCTCTAGGATTTGTAACTTGGTTCTCTTATATATATCACACAATAAGATTACAAGCTACAACTACCAACCATCCAAGGACTTATATATCAAGCCAAGATCTTCTACCTCACCAAGGACTTACCCACCAAGCAAGTAGTCTTCCGCCTTCTTCAAAGGACTTACCCACTCTTGCTCTAGTCTTCGGCCTTGCAGGATTTACCTATCTTGCTTGAGCTTTGCCTTGCACCTCTCCTTCACTTGGAGAGCTTTAGCACCTTCCTCCTTCACTCGGAGGCCTGGAGCAGCTAGCCTTCTTCTCCTTCACTCGGGGAAGAACAACAACCTTCTTCTCTTTCACTCGGAGAAGAAACTTCAATCAATCTTCATAGAGAATGGAGATGGGAGAAGTGGAAAGGAGAGCTTTACAAGATTACAAATGATAGCTCTCATACATGGGATCCTAACTCACTCATACTAACGAATTTGCTTTGAAGGTAGAGAGAGAAAGGGGCTCAAAGGATTAGAAACCACTCAACTAAGGCTAGGACCAAGCATATGTGAATGAGCAACCTTGGAATGAAGTCCAAGAGGTCCTATTTATAGTTGAGGGTGTCCCTTTGAGGTTGGGAGAGTTAAGGGGCACAAACTAGCCATTTTACAACTTGCAACGGATCTATTTTGAGTCCCACCTACTCCTCCAACGGTTGGAATTGCTTTTTCTGCATTCCAGTACAGTCTGATCGGCCGAGTTTCAATAAAGGCAACTCGGCCAAACCACTAAACGACAAGTCTGAAAGATAGACTGTCGGCCGAGTTCCCTTGGAGAAACTCGGCCGATCGGTCGACTTTCAACTTGGACCGATCAGTGGATCGGCCGAGTTTCCACCCATAGGAACTCGACCGACCAGGGATCGGCTGAGTTGGTAACTCGGCCGATTGCCCAGAAAATTCCAGAATATATGGATCGGCCGAGTTTGGAATTCGGCCGACCAAATCCCTGTTATGGGTATTTTGGAATTTTCGTAAAACTGTACAAATGATGGATTTTTGAGTCCCAATCAATTTATCCATCTTAGTTACAATACAAAACATGAGTATAAGTGATTACATTAATTGTTCTAAGCCTCTAAGGGCTATATTACAAAACGGTCAAAAGTCACATGTTTTGCATGTGCTGGATGAGTAGCTTTGGAGTTGAATGTGATTCTTTTCTTGTACCTAATGTTTGAAACAATCTCAAATAGATTTGTTAGATACATATGAATGGAATGGTTAAGTCATTATCAAAATATGGGCAATGTGCGACACCTAGGTCAACATTCTCCCCCTTTTTGACAATGACAAACCATTCCTCAACATATTGTAAAGAATGTGAAAGTTATACCTTTTCTTAGGGAATTGCAAGGGGATGCAAATATGATCAATTTGTAGTGCTCCCCCTCAATTCATGCTTACTCATTCCTGCATGGTTAGTTAAAAAACAAGCAACCACAGCACATATGTATATTATATGATTCTAAGCAAGTCTAGATGCATTTCAGTTAATAGACAAGAAAAGAACCATACAAGCAATAAAAACAATATGATTGAGCTTTTTCTCCCCCTTTGTCATCTCAAAAAGGCAGGGGGGTAGAAGAGCATAAAAGCAAGGTCTTCTCCAACAAAAACACTCAATCAAATCACTCCACAGAAAGACAGAGGAACACCAAGATAAACCATGAAAGCAAAGCATGTCATTAATCAAAATATGGAAAACACTACAAGATGAACCATTTTTCCATAAACCATAAAACAAAACTACACGGATAGCATAGAGTAGAAATAGTACAACTCAGATGATATGCCTAATGTATATAGTACAATCATAGTCCAAAGAGATATAACATGGTCATCTGAGACTAAAACTAGACACATCAGCCCCTAAGCTAAACTACTCTATGTCTACATCATCAACAGCAGCATCCATGTCCTCGTCTGGCCGATAGTCCTCATCGCCATCATCAGAAGGAGGAGCAGCAGCCGGTGTAGCCTCGGCATCATGATCAGCATCGTCGTCATCATCCTCATCTTCAGCATCCGTCGCAGTAGCCTCATCAGCATCAGTCTCAGCATCCTCCTGGTCAGGCATATCCTCGTCTGGAGGACCAGAAGCACGCCCGGGCCACCTCGCACTCTGCTCGGACCAAGATATGCCTAGAGCATGTAACTCATAGGCAACCTCAATGGGGGGAGCAGAAGAAGTGTACTGGGCCAGAAGCTCAGACAGACGACCACCTAGGAGTGCCAGAACCGGGGAAGGGCATCCACCTGCAGAGGGTTCAGCGGAAGCAGAAAAGGGTGGAGCAGGGTAAAACTGGCTATACGCGTAAGAGGCGTAGTCACCACCGGGGTAGGGCTCGTAGGTGGGGTAAGGCTGAGGGCAGGATAAAGACATGGAGGACATGATGTGGCACAGATCCTGATGATGGTGTTGCTGGACCTGCATGTTGTAAGCCTGCTGGTGCATGAGATACCCCATGAGGGCCTCATTTGAAACGTGGAAATCAGCAAAGGCAGGCTGCGGAGGAGGCTGGAAGGAAGGCTCAGGTGGAGGAGGGGCAGCTGTGGAGGGTGGAGGTGCAGCTGAGGAAGGTGGAGGTGGAGGTGGAGCTGAGGAAGATGATGCACCAGGGGTAGGCACACTCTTTTGGAGAGTGGTCTCACTGATATAAACTCCTTTGCGATCAGGGCGGTAGAGAAAATCGGCAAAGAGAGATTTTCCAGTGGCATGCTGGAAAAGACCACAAATAAGGGTAGGATATGGAAGATGTGTGCCCTTTGTGTTCTTTCCCGAGTCAAAACAGGTCATATGATGAAGGATGTAACGGGCCCATTTGACTCCTTGATTGTTCAGCAGAAGATACATCATCATCGCCGTATTCTCGGCAATGTCCGTTTGATTCTTCTTTGGGTGGACATTGCAGCTGAGGATAAATGCCAAGACGCGGTGAGGGGCAGAAAGGGCGGAGGAAGGCAAAGTACCCCTTTTTCTATAAGGAAAGTTGGGTTTCTTGAGAAATTTGTGGATGTCGGTCAAGTCAACCTCAATTGTCTTATAAACATCATCGGGGTAAAGAAGATCAAGATAGAGAGGGTAGTCGGTGATCCAAGATGCCGTGCCAACATTTCCATTGAGATAGAGATTGAACGAATGCTCAGTAATATGGAAAGGTTGTCCGGCGATCATGGACGTCAACACAATAGAGGTGTCCGCGGATGGGACCAAAGAGTCATAGTTCCATCGCAAATTTGCGTAGAACTCACGGACGGCTTTGGAACTATATTTCAAATTATAAAAACGGGCATCCTCTATGCAAAACGCCTCAAGGTGATAGGTGCGAAAGATTTGACAAGCTTCAAGGAGGTCGGCGTGAAAACTGTTGGGTTGATGAAGAGCTCGAAAAGGGAAGGGAGAGAGAGGAAGGAGCTCTTTGAAACGAGAAACAGCAGCATTGTCAATAAACGAGAGATTATCGAACACCATATACCTTGGAGCAAGGGGAGTCGCCATGGCAGGAGCAGGAACGGCTCGTTTCCGGCGTTGGGACCTCATGGAGAGGAGAAAGAAGAAATAGAGCCAAGCCGTGTGGAGAGAGAGAGAAGACGACGCCCCTAGAACAGCAAGAACGAAAGCACAAGGTCGATCGGAGGTGAAAACGGCTGGAAAGAGGGAAGAGAGGACCAGGGTTAGGAAGGGTCGGGGTTTACGGCTAGGGTTCGGTCGACTTTGCTCTAGTTGAGAGGGAGAAAGTCGGCCGATTCCTATATATATAAAACCAGTCTGCCACCGATCGGTCGAGTTTGGGAAATGGAAACTCGGCCGATCGAGCGCACAGGTGCCCTGTATCCCGACCGTTCGGCCGAGTTGGAAACTCGGCCGACCAAAACCCTGATGTGGAAAAACCGAAATTCTAGCCCTAGCCTCAAATGACCGAAAGCAATTTTTCTTTTTGGTCTAGATTGTATATTAAGCATATTTAGGCACATTCCCATCATCATAGAGTACGATTTGTCGATTAAAACCCGATTTGCGAGAAAAGCCCGAAAAAGAGATAGAAACTAGAGAAAAATTAGCAAAAACAAGCATTTTGAGCAATTAAAGCATTTATAAGCAAGAGCAACACATATAAGATGTAACCAACTAATTAGAGAGCAATTCAATATCATCAAGAGAAATTATGAGCAATTTTGATCTAATAAAATTAAATTGTTCTCTAGCAAGCGGTTTAGTGAAAATGTCAGCCAACTGATTTTCCGTATCCACATGTGTGATATAAATATCCTTTTTGACAATGTGGTCACGGAGAAAATGATGGCGAACTTCTATGTGTTTAGCTCTACTATGCAATATTGGATTACAAGAAAGATTGATTGCACTAGTATTATCACAGTAAATAGGAGAAGCATCAAAATGAATGTTAAAGTCTTGGAGCATTTGCTTCATCCATAGGACCTGGGCACCACAACTTCCGGCTGCAATGTACTCAGCTTCGGTAGTTGATAATGCCACTGTGCTCTGTTTCTTGGAGAACCAAGACACCAAGCATGGTCCCAAGAGGAAGCAAGTGCCACTTGTGCACTTTCTATCAATCAAGCAACCTGCGTAGTCAGCATCACTATATGCCACAAGAGTAAAGTCCCTTGACTTAGGGTACCATAGTCCAAAATTTGGAGTTTTGGCTAAGTACCTCAAAATCCTCTTAACAGCAATCAGATGTGATTTCCTAGGGCTTGATTGAAAGCGAGCACACAAGCCAACACTAAACATTATATCAGGTCTAGAGGCAGTTAAATAAAGTAAACTTCCGATCATACCTCTATAGAGCTTCTCATCTACCTTCTCACCTTCTTCATCCTTGTCAAGTTTGGCAGTGTTTGACATGGGTGTATCCATCGGCTTCATGTTCTCCATCCCAAAGCATTTGAGTAGTTCAGTTGTGTATTTGCCTTGGTTGATGAAGTTTCCTTCCTTTGTTTGTTTGATTTGAAAGCCGAGGAAGAAGGTCAGCTCACCCATCATGCTCATCTCAAATTCACTCTGCATAAGAGAGCTAAACTCTTTGCAAAGATCAAGGTCAGTTCCGCCAAATATAATATCATCAACATATATTTGAATTATGAGAAAATGGGTAGAAGTGTGTTTTAGAAATAGAGTACAATCAACTTTTCCCATGATATACCCGTTATCTAACAAAAAGTTCTTTAGTTTCTCATACCAAGCTCGAGGTGCTTGTTTGAGTCCGTAGAGAGCTTTTTGCAAGAAATATACATGATTGGGTAACTTATCATTTTCAAAGCCTGGAGGTTGAGCAACATATACTTCCTCCTCGATTGTACCATTTAAAAACGCACTTTTAACATCCATTTGATAAAGCAAGAAATTTTTATAACTAGCAAAGGAAAGTAGCATACGAATAGATTCTAATCTAGCAACAGGAGCATAGGTTTCATCAAAATCAATACCTTCTTGTTGATTGTAACCTTGTGCTACTAACCTTGCTTTGTTCCTAACCACTTTTCCTTGCTCATCAAGCTTGTTGCGGTAGACCCATTTGGTGCCAATGATCTTTCTATCATTTGGTCTTGGCACTAAGGTCCACACACGGTTCTTCTCGAACTGCTCAAGCTCTTCTTGCATGGCAAGGATCCACTCATCATCACCAAGGGCCTCTTTGACGTTCTTTGGCTCCAGTTGAGAGATGAAGGCACTATCTGCTTGTTCTTTGTTGTGAGCAGCTCGTGTCCTCACTCTTTCAAATGGGTTGCCAATGATCAACTCCTTGGGTTGATTCTTTGCAAAGCGGGGAGTGGGATCCTTCCTTTCTTCTTCTTTTTCTTCTTCTTCAACCTGCTTACCTTTGTCTTTGATGTTGAGCTCTTTTAAGATAGGAATGATTTCATCTGCAACATCATCATCACCAATATGCTTGCCAATGACAGGGTTAGTTTCAATAAATTTAACATTTATAGATTCTTCTATTTTAGATAGTTCAATGTTAAACACTCTAAAAGCCCTGCTAGTAGTGCTATAGCCTAGGAAGAAATCCTTGTAAGATTTCGGATCAAACTTGTCGAGAGAATCCTTGGTGTTTAAAACAAAACAAGGACGTCCAAAAACATGAAAGAAATCAATAGATGGCTTCCTACCACGCCATAGTTCATAGGGGGTTTTCTTAAAAATTTGATGTGTGAAAACTCGGTTTTGCACAAAACATGAGGTGCTAACGGCTTCAGCCCAAAACTTCTTAGGAGTGTCATACTCAAGAAGCATGGTCCTAGCCATCTCTTGTAGCGATCTATTCTTCCTCTCAACAACTCCATTTTGTTGGGGTGTGCGAGGAGAAGAGAAATTGTGCGAATAACCCGATTTTTCACAAAAACGCTCAAAAAGATCATTTTCAAACTCTCCCCCATGATCACTACGGATGGAAACAACATGGCAAGAAGCTTCGTTTTCAACTCGTTTACAAAATCTCGAGAAAACATCAAGTGTATCGCTTTTAGAAACGAGAAAGAAAGTCCAAGTATATCTAGAAAAATCATCGACAATCACAAGACAATACTTGGAGCCGCGAAGCGTTTGTGTTCTCATAGGTCCGAAAAGATCAATATGAAGAAGCTCTAGAACTCTCTTGGTATTCATGACTCCTTTGGATTTGAAGGAGGATTTGGTTTGTTTCCCTTGTGTACAAGGTTGACATTCCTCATCCTTTTCAAAATCCAATTTAGGAAGTCCTCGAACCAAGTCTTTTTTGTTCAGTTTCTTCATTTGATGCAAGTTCACATGACCCAAACGACGATGCCAAAGCGAAAGATCGTTTTTATCCACAACTAAGCATCTATTTAGTATGGGCTTTAGAGCATCTAGAACAATTACATATAGATTACCATTTCTAGTTCCCTTATATATAACAGTGTAAGACAGGGAATCTAGAAGCAAGCATTCTAAGGAAGTAAAAAGCACAAGATAACCATTATCACATAATTGGCTAACACTAATTAAGTTGTGATGTAGGCCATCAACTAGCAAAACATTCTTAATGCACAATTCATTTCCTACATCACCCTTACCTATAACCTTACCCTTTTTGTTGTCCCCAAAGGTTACCGATCCTCCTTTCTTCTTCACAAATTTGTTGAAATGGCTGATTTCTCCAGTCATGTGCTTAGAGCAGCCACTATCAACAATCCATTTCTTTGTGACCTGCAAGAAAAGAGGATGTCGGAACCCAACTCAAACTTTGGGGTCCGGGGTTAGCTTGGGGACCCATTTCATATTTGGGTTGGTCCCCTTAGGCTTGTAAGGACAATAGGTAGAATAATGATCATCACATTTGCAATGCATACATACCATGGGGTTTTTAGAGCCGGAAGACTCTCCATTGAAAATTGGAGTTTCCACACTCTTTTTCTTACCCTTCTTCTTCTTCTTACCTTTTGGAGTAGTCTCATTGTATCCTAGACCACTAGTACCAACTTGTTTGGTAGAGTGCTCTAGAACATCATTTAGAGACTTCTTACCCGAAAGAAACCTTTGCAAAGTAGATCTTAATTTAGCATTATCATCACTAAGATTTGTAATGGTAGTAGATAAACTAGCAAGATCTACTCTAGCATGCAAAAGGTCGGCCTCAAGACAGAGGGCTTTAGTAAGAAGAGAATCTTTTTCAAGAGTTAAGTTTGCAACTTCATTTCTAGGCAAGATAGGTCTAGAAGATAAATCATTTGTTTGTGCAAGAAGTTTAGCATTTTCAGATTTAAGAACAACAATTTCCCTTTGATAAGAATAAACTTCATCTCTCCTAGCATCATCAATAAGCTTAAGTTCAACATTTTCAGTTTTTAGAACATCTAGCTCATCTAGGCAATTTTGGTTCTCTATCTTAAGATTTTCAATATTTTTAAGATAAGTACCATTCTCAACCTCTACTCCATTATATTGAAGTTCAAGGTCTAGAAATTGCCCTTGCAAGGAATCTATGCTATCAAGATGTAATTTCTCATTTTGATCTAGAATATCAATCTTGGTATAGAGATCATCAACTATCTTTCCTAATCTTTTTCTTTTAGCTTTACATTTAGCAAAAGATGATTGACAATCATTAAGCATTTCAATGAGGGTTTCCTTAGATAACTCAAGTAAATTTTCATCACTTACCTTTCTTACCTCACTTACCTCAATTACTTCTTCACTAGTAGATGCCATGAGTGCAAGGTGACATTCTCCATCCTTGGAGCTTGAGGAACTTGAAGTAGAAGACTCCTCCCATGCCGCATGAGCTGCATCTTTGGATCGTCTCTCCTTCTTGTCCTTCTTCTTGTACTTGGCTTCTCTTTTGTATTTGTCATCCTTCTTGTGGCTGCTCTTATGATAGCCCTTCTTGGCTTTTGGGCAGTCATTCTTGTAGTGGCCCTTTTGACCACACTCGTAGCACCTAGGAGTGGAGGAGGATGGTTTGCCCTTGAAGTGTCTTCCTTTTGAATAGTTGGCTTCATGATCATTTGCACCTTCATCTTTGCTTGAGGAAGGGCAGGGAGACTTCATGGCAAGTTGTTGTTGCCGCATCATTTCTTCAACTTGAGCTTTGAAGGCTGTGTCCTTCATCTTCTTGGACTCCTTCTCTTCTCTTTTCTCCTCTTCCTCTTGCTTGTCGAGCCTTGGTTCATGTGCTTGGAGGTTACCAACCAGCTCCTCGGTTGACAACTCGCTCAGCTTGTAGACTTCTTCAATTGAAGTGACCTTTGGCTCCCATCTCTTTGGAAGAGATCTCAAGATCTTTGCATTGATGGTACCTCTATCCATGACACTCCCAAGGGCTGCAAGGTTGTTCAAGATGACATTCAACCTTGTGTACATGTCCGCAACTCTTTCATTCTTCCCCATCTTGAAGTTCTCAAGTAGGCCGCCGAGCATATAGACCTTGGCCTCCTTGACTTGCTCCGTCCCTTCATAGGTGACACACAACTTATGCCAAATCTCATGCGCCGTGTCCCAAGAAGAGATGCGGTTGAACTCCGATGGTGAAAGGGCGGCGTAGATGATGCTCACGGCTTTAGCATTGAGTTGAGCACGCTTCATCTCATCTTCCGTCCACGTGGTGATGTTCCCCTTCGGCTCTTCATACTTGAGATGGACTATCTTCCACATCTCGTAGCTCACGCCTTGGATGTAGAATTGCATCCTTCTCTTCCAATATAGGAAGTTTGTGCCGTCGAAGACCGGGGGTCTCATGGAGAAGCTTCCTTCAAGATTGAGTGACCCAAGAGCTGAATCGCCCATCTTGTCCTACTTGTTGAAGTAGATTGGAGAAGACCTGCTCTGATACCACTTGTTGGATCAATGGGCTCTAGAAGGGGGGGTTGAATAGAGCTTCACAAACTTCACAAAAGTGATTAGACCACCAAATTATATTAAGTGCAGAACTTAAATCAAAACAGCAATTTGATGTCCTAAACTAGCATACAAAGCAAGGATAAGAGACAAGGAATAGCATGCACTTGGACAGGTGGTTTAGAGTGGTTCCATGTCCTAAACTTAGGAGCAATTTCAGTCCACTACCTAGAGTTGGTTAGGCTCTAGGATTTGTAACTTGGTTCTCTTATATATATCACACAATAAGATTACAAGCTACAACTACCAACCATCCAAGGACTTATATATCAAGCCAAGATCTTCTACCTCACCAAGGACTTACCCACCAAGCAAGTAGTCTTCCGCCTTCTTCAAAGGACTTACCCACTCTTGCTCTAGTCTTCGGCCTTGCAGGATTTACCTATCTTGCTTGAGCTTTGCCTTGCACCTCTCCTTCACTTGGAGAGCTTTAGCACCTTCCTCCTTCACTCGGAGGCCTGGAGCAGCTAGCCTTCTTCTCCTTCACTCGGGGAAGAACAACAACCTTCTTCTCTTTCACTCGGAGAAGAAACTTCAATCAATCTTCATAGAGAATGGAGATGGGAGAAGTGGAAAGGAGAGCTTTACAAGATTACAAATGATAGCTCTCATACATGGGATCCTAACTCACTCATACTAACGAATTTGCTTTGAAGGTAGAGAGAGAAAGGGGCTCAAAGGATTAGAAACCACTCAACTAGGCTAGGACCAAGCATATGTGAATGAGCAACCTTGGAATGAAGTCCAAGAGGTCCTATTTATAGTTGAGGGTGTCCCTTTGAGGTTGGGAGAGTTAAGGGGCACAAACTAGCCGTTTTACAACTTGCAACGGATCTATTTTGAGTCCCACCTACTCCTCCAACGGTTGGAATTGCTTTTTCTGCATTCCAGTACAGTCTGATCGGCCGAGTTTCAATAAAGGCAACTCGGCCAAACCACTAAACGACAAGTCTGAAAGATAGACTGTCGGCCGAGTTCCCTTGGAGAAACTCGGCCGATCGGTCGACTTTCAACTTGGACCGATCAGTGGATCGGCCGAGTTTCCCACCATAGGAACTCGACCGACCAGGGATCGGCTGAGTTGGTAACTCGGCTTATTGCCCAGAAAATTCCAGAATATATGGATCGGCCGAGTTTGGAATTCGGCCGACCAAATCCCTGTTATGGGTATTTTGGAATTTTCGTAAAACTGTACAAATGATGGATTTTTGAGTCCCAATCAATTTATCCATCTTAGTTACAATACAAAACATGAGTATAAGTGATTACATTAATTGTTCTAAGCCTCTAAGGGCTATATTACAAAACGGTCAAAAGTCACATGTTTTGCATGTGCTGGATGAGTAGCTTTGGAGTTGAATGTGATTCTTTTCTTGTACCTAATGTCTGAAACAATCTCAAATAGATTTGTTAGATACATATGAATGGAATGGTTAAGTCATTATCAAAATATGGGCAATGTGCGACACCTAGGTCAACATGATGTAGATTCATTTCATGTATTTATGTCCTATTGCTGACTTATCTCAACCAGATCCAAAGTTTTGTTGCTCGAGGACTAGCAAGGTTTAAGCTTAGGGGAGTTTGATGCATGGGTTTTGAGTCACTTTTATAGGCTTATTTTATACCTATTTTATGAATGTATTTGTCATTTTCTTAATTATATTTGCATAATTCACTATAGTTGTCCTTTAAACTCTTTTTGCATCAAATTATACTTCTGTTATCATATTTATATGATTTTATATAATTCCCAGACTTATACACATGTTTCGGCACTTTTTCAGGCACTTTTGCATTGTCTAAAATCGATACGATCGACCCTGGTGTTGATAGTATCAACATTTCATTAGAAAGCAACCCCAAAACGTGATTTTGGAAGGAAATACATGTATCATGGTCGATACCATCGACCTGGGGTAGATACTATCGACAGCGTCGGGATCTGGCAATTTTCAGCACTAAAATGGAGTGTTTTAATCCGACAATTGAGCTTTTTCAGAGCCGTAAAGTGGTCCTATGACCTAAGAAGAGCACGTCCGGCCCTAGGGGAGATCTCATATTGTGTTGCACAACATCCAAGAAGGGGAGAGAGAGAGGAGGAGAGGAGAGACGAAGGCCGTCAACTGAGCGATCCAGGCACCTCCGACGGGCGATTTTGTTGCTGGAAGACTGCAAATGCACGTTTTTCGAGGAGGATTTCCAGGAACACCTTTGTATCAGGGGTTACATGAGTTTACTCCATGTTTCCCATGTTTTTCTTCTCTACTCCTATGTATTTTCCATTGTCAACCACGCGGGGCTAATCCCCTTTGTCTTTAGGACCAAGAGTAGCCCGGGCAATCATTGTATTATACTTTTTACATAATTTATCATAATTTGTCTCTCAATTTCGTGGTATGATTTCATTTTGTCCATTCTATCATTATGATTGATCACCTTAATGATAATCTAATGCCTTTAATTGCTTTGAAAGAAGAATTAACGGTTGAAAAGAGACGAAATTCACATTAATTAATAAATCCCTTGAACAAGGTGATGTACAGTTAATGGTGGAAACCCAGAGTTTGGTTTACATGCACCTAGTTTAGGGTATAGGTTACTACGACCGTGGAACCGACCTAGATTTAGGTAGTGAATTGTATCACGACAGTGAACAATTCTGACTACAGGCCACTACTCGGAATGAGAGACGAGTGTGATTAACTATATAGAAATAAATACAACGAGAACCTGCGGTGAAACCACAATCCTAAAGATTCCCATCTAATTTGATTGAACTAAACATTTAATCGATTGCTTTTTTTTCTTTTTTTTTCTTTTTTTTTCAATCAACTATCAAAACCTTTTTATCGGTTTAGCTAATCGCAACCAGTTAGTAGTAGTCTACTAAAATTCACGTTTCCTTGAGTTCGACTCAGGCCTCACAAGGCCTATATTACATTGATATGTATACTTGTGTTTGCACGCACGGTTTATGCGTGTCAAGTATGTAGATACCAGCCATTGATGATGTCATCTATTTTCTCTTCTTGCTGGGGTATGCTTCCAACCCTAGGTGAAGGATGTGGAGGACATGGCATAAAGTTATGGACCTGCCTTAAGGAGTTAAAGCTTGGAGACAATCTTGATGTGGGTTAGATTTTCTCTACATGGATCCTTTTGATGTACCTTACATGTAAGAGTAAGATGTTTGTTTGTTACCTTATGTGAAATTGAATATAGTCAATATTTTGCTTCCGTTGTTATACTTTGGTTGTTTTGAATACCATTAATAAGATTTTAAAAAAAAATCACCCACTCCAACATATCTTTTGGGTTTTTTAGACTGGAGGTTTTATTCTTCAAATTTTTAGTAGGGAGTGGTTCCCCTCTGGGATCCCACTCTTTACAACATGGTATCAGAGTCAGGTTAGTCAGAATCTGACTATTTCAATTTTGTCTCCCTAATTAGAACCCTTGTCTTTGCTAGTTTCCTCTAGGTGAGACGTTCAACCTAGATTTGATCTTTGGATGCAATAAGGTTTGTTTGAGGATAAAATTATGTTATGATGAGGTAGTAGGGCAAGGAGTCTTGTTATGGATAAATTGTGACTTGGTTTTCGCAATTGATTTTGGATCCATATTTTGTTTCATCTTGAAAAAATTTCATTGCCAAAAATATTTTTTCAATTATACTATTATAAGTACAATTTTTTTTGGATTTCATCGAAGTTTTCTTAAACTAAGTCACAATGAAGAGATATGAGAATTTTTGGTAGTGAAACCCTAAGCATAGTGTTAACCCTAGTTTTGACTTTGGAGTTGTAACTAGGAGTGATATAAAGGTATAGTTGACCTACCCTATAACTTTTGGGTGTTGATGTAGGGTTATTAGGTTAGAGACACAAGGACCTAAAACTCAACCCTAGATGGTTCTGACTTCTTAGTTGGATACACGAGCAACATAAATCTCTAAAATTTTCACAACTAAAAGATATATGGGTAATCCCAAACATTATTTAGTTGATTTGTTAGGATGAACCTTTTAAGGGGTGGAGAGTAGTTAGTTGTTGATGTTTGGATCAATAGATTTTCAAGATGAAATCATTTTAAGGGGTGGAGTGTTGTAACATACCAGATCTTGGACCCTACCCTAGAACTTTGATCTTTTGGGTTTGGCCAAAAAAGGTGGAGGGTTTGACCTAAAAAGATGTTTAGTAAAATCATAATGGTCTAATGCATGAATGTATCATCCTAATGTAATCTAATATGTCACATAATTCATTTGATGTAGGTAAGGAACTTAATTAGATGAATAAGGTGGTTAATGGGCCATTAGTGGACCATAAGACATATCTTACATAAAGAAGTCACAAAAATGAAAAAAAAAACTTCAAATTCGTAATCTACATATCAAAATAAGCCTACATGTCAATTTTCATCTAATTTGGACAACCTTTATATAATAAGGTAAGTTTAGAAGAGAGAAATTGACTAAAAGGCATTAATGCTTAATAATGTAATATATGAACTCAAAAGATGAAAATAATTTCAAATCATATTCAACACACTAAACATAACTTGTGGGAGAATTTTTACTAATTTTGGATAATTCTAATGTCATTAATGCATGAGGAAAGAGAAAACTAACACTTTCTTAATTAACACATCAAAAGTTTTTCCATTTTCTTCCTCGACTCTAAATCTCTTTCCATAATTCTTGGTGCATTGAGACTGGGAGAAGATTCTTGCGCACCTTAAACCCCAACATCACCCTTATTGTTCCCTATAAAAGAAACCCCCAAAACACCTTCTCCATCATATCTTCCTGCATTGTAGCAGTTGTTCCCTCACCCTCGTTTGTCTGCTTTGGAGTACTGGTAACTCTCTGTTTTAACTCTCCTTCGACCAGTTTCTCATCTCAATTTCCTCCGAACTCATGTGTACTGTCACCGCATGCTTGACCTCCTCTCTGTCGGAGCACACCTCACCGTCGAGCTCCCTGAATGCCTTCAATGAAATTGATGCTTGGGTAAGTTTCCTCACTCTTTGCTCTTCACATTTTTTCTCTCAGGTTTGAGGTTCATTGTGTCTACCGATTTTTCTCAAAACAGCCAAGCTATTGCCTGCTGCTTCGAGCAGCAATGGTACAGGAAAGGCTGGGATGATTCCCCTTAGCTTAATTCCTTTTCTATCCTCCTCTGTTCTCTTATTCTGTTTTCCATCACTAGGGGTGTCTTGGTCATGCCAACTTTGTTTTCTTTAACCTTAAATGACACCAAGTTGGCTTGACTGGCTGACATGGCCACTTGTAGTTGTGCCATGTCAGTGGTCCGGTTCTCTCTCTCTCTCTCTCTCTCTCTTCTCTCTCAATGCAAATCACTGACGTGGAATTTCCTGATTGGGTGGTTTTCAAAAATCTATAACTAATTATTTATAGCTCAATAAAATAAAATAAAATATGTTCTAAGATAAAAAAAAAAATAAGAACTATCTGATGGTACCCATTTTTTTTTCAAATCTGATCTTGAAAATATGTGATTTTAATGGATTAATCTAACTAAGTAATAATTTGTAAAATTCATAACTAAATATATATATGTCATAAAAATATAATAAAATATGTTGGGAACTCAGAAAGATATAACCTAAAACATTTGATAACCTAATTCACATATAATAAAAATGTGATTTTTAGGGTTTATGTAATCAATGTAAATCTAACCCTAATTTCACATACATGATTAATAGGTTCTTTGGAGACCTAGACTTGGATATAGATCTATCTTGCACTTTTATAGACTCTGAAGAAAGGAATGATTGCATCCCACATTATTTCTATATTGAGAAATTTCTAATTCTTCTCTCTAAATGTATGTTTGCATCCCCGATTATTCTTTTTGAGCAATTCACCTACTTTTATCTTTCTCTTGGTCCTATGGACAATAGCCTATACACAATGTCTTTTCTTTTGAAAATCATGGTTCATGTGAACTACCTTATTTGTTATTCATCTTGTGATCATGGATATTCTCTTGGACTCTTTTTCATATGCTTTGTGCATGTTGGACCTATTTGATGATATGTGCCCACTTTGAGGTGGAAGTTTATATGTTTATGTTGTCCATCAGTATGATGGTAACTTTTGTTTAATCTGACTATACCTTTTTACTTGCCTCTCTATTCAACATGATATGTGATTCAGTAACACTAGAGTAGTGTAATTGCATTGGTTTTGTTTATGGGCAGATGTGTAATTTCCTGCTCAAGTAGTATGCTCTTTTGGGATGGAGGTGACCCCATACCTGATTTTCAAATTTGTGAGGTTTGGCCCATGTTATATATTAGGATTTTGGCAGTACATCATTCTCTATCAGGTTTCAAGTTTGTGAGAATTGGCTGACTTTGTATTTATATTGTTCTAGGGCCATGCTTATCTCACATGCATGCAGGTTATTGATGATGATTGTGGGGTGTGTGTCCTACTTTCTTGATATGTGCTTAATTTCCCACCATAGTAGTGGATGTATATATGACACAATCTTTTTATATTGTTTTATGGAAAGTATCTTCATTATTGTAATTCTTTTCTCTTGATACCCACTTGGGTGGTACTTTTGTTTTCTATGGGAAGCTTCTATTTATTTGATGTCCTTATTTATTTATATTGCTAAATTTACTTTTTTGTATGCACATACCAGTCTTTGCTGATGTCATCTTTTTCTCTTCTTGCTGGGGTATGCTTCCAACCCTAGGTGAAGGATGTGGAGGACATGGAATAAAGTTATGGACCTAGCTTAAGGAGTTAAAACTTGGAGACAATCTTGATGTGGGTTAAATTTCCTCTACATGGATCCTTATGATGTACCTTACATGTATGAGTACGATGTTCGGTTGTAACCTTATGTGAAATTGAATATAGTCAATATTTTGCTTCTGCTACTATACTTTGATTGTTTTGAATACCATTAATAAGATTTGAAAATTTTACACCCACTCCAACATATCTTTTGGGTGTGTTTGGACTGGTGGTTTCATTCTTCAAATTTTTAGTAGGGAGTGGTTCCCATCTGGGATCTCACTCTATACAATCTGGCATTACTTTTATGTCAATACTTCTATGATATTTTAAATTTTAAAGTTTGAATAGTTTGAGTTAGATGATATTGTGAGGTTTGAAAATCTTTGTTTCAAAATCAAATTCAAGAAGTTGACTTCTTGAAAGATTTGAGTCACTTTGAAAGATTTCCTCGATCATGACATGGGCTCCAGTGTCGGATCACCCCATTCCATGAGTGAAAAGGACAAAAGAGTCCTTCGGATGGAGTCTGCATTTATTGAAATTGTTAAAGTTGTGACGAATCACATCGTACCACCAAGGAAAAGGAAAAGGACTTAGCACATCCTTGAGAAGCGACTCAATCACAATATGACCTCCTAAAGCTTATAAATAAAGAACCATAGGTTTTCTTATTACACGCATCTTGACCTTTTAAGATTTTGATCCATTAGAGACAGAGTAAAGTGAGATTCCTCTTATGAGGTTTCCTCCCCTGAATTTGTCCCAAGTGTCTTTTTTGAATTACTGATCTCTTTAAGGTGAAGGTAGTCAAGCTAGTGAGATTTGACATGACTCATCATTAGCATCATCTTCCTATGTCCCTATAGAAGCAGAACTAATATCAAACTTGATTCCCTTATGGGACCCTCTCCTTGACTTATTCTATTTTGTTTTGACCCCTATTCTAGAATATGTGGGAAAAATAACTTGAATTACTTTACATGAACAATGGCCTATAGTTTCTATGAAGTCTAGTAGTGTCATTGAGTTGGCCAATATTTTGATCACAAAGAAGTCTCAAGATGCTTAATGGTTGCCTCATTCTGATGGCCTCCTTGTGGGATTTCTTCAAGATTAAAATGCAAGATGTTTGATCTCTAGATATGCCTCATTTGTGAGTGTATATGTTATTCATCCTAGATAAGATATTTTTAGGGAGAATGTTATCCAAGTTACTGCCACCATTTATAGTTTTGTTGATGTAATTTGGTAGAAGGAAACTGTTTGTGCTTTAATATTGGCTAAGTTGTATGAGTGTTTAGATGAACACCAGTTGATTGGAAAAATTCAAGGGACCTTCAATGTTCTTTAGACTTATCCAGGGATGTGTATCAGCATTGCTAGATTTCTGGAGTCTTCAAATCTCTTTACATCATTGCGAAGGATACCTACTAAACTGTATTCAAGTTAGTGAACCTCTTTAGCTGTGAAATGGTTAGGCTTGGTGCCTGAGAGATTGATATCAGTAGAAATCCTCTAGGTATGGATTATGTTCCATCTTGATAGCTCATAATGCAAGATTTTAATGCCTGGATTTTAGTGATTAATCATCTTATCAAGATTGAAGCATTGTGTTTCATACTATCCAATTTAGTGTTGAGACAATTCAACTATTACTAATGCACATATCAGATTGAAGAGCTTCCATCTTTTTCTAAGAAGCAGATGACTGACTCTAGAAAGGTTCAAGCTGCAATGTCAAAGATGTGGTTGATACAACATCAGATGACTCATGACTGGTTTCATGTCAAATGAGATTTCTCCTTAGAATACTTGCAATGGATTTCATCAACATCTCTAATTGTATTGACTTATGATCCATTAGGAGGACCAACATGTAATTTCCACTTCTATATATTTTTCTTATTTTATGATTTTTGAATGTTCTCTCTTTTTTTATGTCAGTGCAATACGTCGAGTTTTGTAGGATATTTATTTGAAATAAAAATATTTCTTTTTAGTTCATGACATATGGTACCGGCTTTGGATATCCTTCCATCATGTTTTAATGATGCATTTAGACCTTAGATCCTGTTGATTTTGAGGTGCAGTCATTATGAACCCCCTTTGATGACTTAGGCAACCTAGATCAAACTAGACCTTATTCTATGTGTTTGGTTCATTAAGGATAGTTTTAAGTAAAACATTTTTTGGGGTCACCTCTACTTCTTCCACTTTCCTTAGTGAGGTCATAAGGTTGAAATATCAAGCACTTTTCACATATCACTCATCTTGATCTCCTACTGGAAGGTGATTCCCCCTTTCAAACTTTTATAGCTTGTTAGACTATAGAAAAACCTCATATTAGAGGCATATATGGATGAGGAGCTATGTTGGAGCTTTATGTCATTCTAGGTGCAAAAGACATGCCATGTAATGGGTGTATAAGTGGCAATTATTCAAAGGACATTTAATTATTACAATTACTAATAAATTTCATTTTGTGAGATCAAAGAAAAGCTAGGTATCAAGGTGTATTTGTTTTCTTTTCTATCAAATTATCATTCTAATTTCATATTATAAAACTCATATTGAACTAAATTGTGCTACAACTAACTTCAATAAATAAAATCATGTTGAAACCTACAAATTATCATTTTATACTATTTAACTCTAGAGGTATTCAAATAAAATGAACACTAAGATTTTATGATCATACTTCAATTCAATACCAATGTTGTTCATGAAGGATTTCCAATCACTTTATAAGGGCCATCCTTTAGGTTAACACTAGTGTCAACCGTTGGTGTGTCTTTGGTTAATCCCAACTTAATATAACAAATATCAAAAAAGTGAACTAATGTAAGTAAGAAACTATAAAAAGCATGATTAAAACTAGTAAAGAAGAAGCATGGTAATTTTCTTTATTTTACCATGATTGTAGTCACCTAATTTATCTTAGACGACTAAATTAAGTTTTACTTTGATTATTACATATTTTATTAGATTGACCTTGTTTGAACTTTATTAAATGATTGTAGTTTAATTAAAATAATTTTATCATGATGATACATTACAAACACGCTTTGTTTTGAGTAACTAGGGTTTCAAAGATTGAAAACACTAGTCTTCTAAACTATGATTTTTTATATAATATGAACCAACAATGTAATAAGTATAGTGGTGTAGTAAATGGATTTTAACTATTTTATTTGCAACTTACAATTCTTTGATATTTTGAAATAAGTTAAAAAACACAAATGTAAATATTACTAAAAGATGTCATAATTGATAGATGATCGTTGAACCTGTTGGCTGGACAAATATCCCCAGGACAAACTTATTCGATCATGGTGTACATACTAAAGTATAGAAGTGTGGTATTTCGTATTCAATTACTCACTAGTCATTCTAAATAAGCTTAAGTTTAAATTGTAGCTTGTAAACTTGATTTCAAAAATTCTAATTATTTCTCCAGAATTTTGGATGATATTTGAGTTGTGACATACTAGTGCAACAGACAACATTCTTACCAAGAACAACTAGACAGACCGACCATTCTACATAAAAATATAGAAAGAGTGAAAATGAATTTAAGACATGTTTGCAATTGTTTGAAGCACCTAAATTGACATATATCACTAACCTAACACCCTACTAGCTCCCTAATTCGTCATTCAATATAGAAAAATTAAATTCTAGAGAGAGAGAATTAGGATTTTGAGCAACAAAGAGTCAGAAATGTAGATTTGGAGTTTCAACTTCCAAAAGATTGCAAAATCATGTAAATTTATCAACCTTGGATAGTTTTTCATGGTGAATCTTCTCTATATGCCTAAAATCCATCATTCCTCTAATTAAAAAATAAAATAAATATCAAATCACCCTCTTTTCTCATAAGTTCCCTCAATTTATCCATCTTCAAGGTTCTTGAGTTGAAAGGAATAAGAAAATGAGTGGACTTCTCAGATTCCTAGAATTTTTATTTCTTGAGCTACACAATTGAGATTTTTAACACCTAAGATGAGAAGTTAGATCATGATTCATATATATAAACATGTTGAAATCTAATTCTATCTGAATAAAGTTCAATGAAATCATTATCCGTATTGGTTATTGTAAGACCCCTAACCTGGGTTTTGAGCTAACCTCGTTTTCTTTGGCTTGATTAGTGCTTATAAACTTGATCTAATCCTTTGGAATTCTTTTAGAACTTGTGGAGAGTTTAAGTTTCTAGTTTGAGCTTGTTTGAATGATGGTTGTGCTTTTTGTGCTTATTTTGGGTCAAATTGCAATTTACCCAAATATGAGTATTATCCTGCAATTTTCCACCTCTAGAGTGTTCCTTAACTCTCTTGTCTTCATGAGAGAGAGTGTGTGTGGTGCTTTGGGGCATCTTGTTTGGGCCTTGATTGAGTGGTGACACCTTAGCGGTGATTAGGGTTTCTAAGGTTTTGATGTGTCTTGACCATGTGTACCTTGTTGAAGGCGGTGACCCTTGTCTTGACCTTAAGGAGATGTTTTGTAGGTGTCATGACCGAGACATCCCTTGCATGGTTTTTTCTCAAACAAGATGGTTGTGGGTTGTCTTGGGTCAAGACAAGTATCTTCTAGTGAAGTGTCTCGACCTAGTGTGTTGGTGTACCTTTTGTCTTGACCATCTTGTGTTTGGGTGATTTGTCTTGACCATGTGGTGGTCACGACCATGACCAAGTGTTGGGTGACCCAAGTGGTAGAGTTCCAATATAGTTTTTATCACCATATCAAGCATGTGTGTTTTTAGTGGTTGCATAGTGGTTTCTTGGGTGGACAGGTGTCCCTTTAGAGCCCTATCTTGTTGACACTCCATATCTCACCCTACATCTCTCCTATTTTGATTTATAAACCTTCTTCTCTCTATGAAAGTGACCCTTTTCAGCCTTCATTCTTCGTCCCTCTCTTTTTCTCGTCCTTGGAGCTTGGTGGAGAAAGTAGGGTTGATCCTTGTAGCCTTGGTGATCAAGATCCCTTGCATGTGGTGACTTTTGGTCATATTCAACCTTAGTAAGTGTTTGCCTTTCCTTGATGCCATTTATTTTGATCTTCTACCTTCTTCTCCTTCTCTTTTATTGACCTTAGACCATGGATCCTCCATGGTGGTCGTTCTTAGGGAATGAACCCCTCATCACAAGGGTCATATGCCATGTTTTGACAAGGTGGACCCAAGTGTGAGGAAGTTTTCTTCTCTCTTTCTCCTTCTTCTTTTGTTTCGGCCTAGAGCTTCTTGCCCATTTTTCTTGGGGTTATCTTTGACCTTGGTGTCTTCTTCTTCTTAAGGTGGTCTTGAGGCTGAGAGTGGAGCCTTTTGTGGATCTTCATCATCCTTGGGGATCATGTGCTTGGAGCTTGTGATCTTCGGAGTGATCTTCCCTAAGGCAGGTTATATAACTCTCTACCTTCTTTTATTACTAGCACCATGCTATTGCTTGCATGTTGTTGATTCTCTCTCTAAAACATAAGCCTGTCATGCTAGTAGATAATACCATGTTTTAGATCTTATATGATGATGGTTTTCATGCTTGGCTTTCTTGGAATCTGAAACCCTAATTGATGGAACCTGATTTTGATGTTTTTTGTGTGATGGTGGTTTTCTCCTATCTTTTGACCTTGGGCTTGACCACATGCATAGTGTTCATGTACCTTGATGTTCCATGGAGTTTAGGTTCTATTTTGGTGGTGTCAAACATGGTTTTCTCTCTCTTGGACAAATGTCTTTCATGATTTTTATGATACAAGTTTTTGGGTTTTTGGTGATCGATTCGCATGAGGTCTTCTTGTTCATGTTGACAATGAGTTTCTGTGATCTTGTCTTCTATTTTGGACATAGTAATCTTCTATTGTGGTCATGGTTAATGTCTTCTTTGATGTTGTTCCTTTACCTTGGGGGTAACTTGATCTAAGTAGTCATTACACCATGTTTTAGTTGAGGTTGGGATGCTTTGTACTTGATTTTTTGGTCAAGATGTTACTTCTATGTTGGGTCAAGATGTCACACATGTTGATGGTCAATACACCTACCTCCATTATGGTCGCAACCCATGGTTTGGCTGATCAAAATTCTTTCATTGGTTTGAGGACGAAACTAGCTTTGGGTTGTGGTTGAGACACTTGTTGATGATGGTCAAGATGATTCCTTGTTGTTTGGGATGATGCCCTAGTTCATGAGGGGTCAAGACATGTGGATGTCATGGATAAGACACCCAATGTGTTGTGGTCAAGACGCATTGGTTGTGTTGAGGCCGCAACCTTGTTTGCATGATGGCCAAGAAATGTGTAAGATGGATGGTTGATACGCATACTTGGACACATAATTAACACATGTATATGAATAATGAATAAGCCATGTATAGTATTGTTTGGACAGTTTTTTAATCAAGCTTAATCATATTATTCAACCCAAAAGTGCCCCAAGAAAGTGGGAAGTGGTGTACTTGGGGTTTGGTGTTTTCTTATGCTATAGAACCCTAATTGTTGGGTCATGTGATATGTTTGCATCTCTCTCTCTGATTGGTTATCATGCTATAATATTTTCCCTCTCTTGTTTATAAATCCTTAACCATGGACGTGATATGAACTTGAACGACATAGCTATGTGGATGCTATGGTGAATCCTATATTATATAGGATGGTGATTATGAGGAATGTTGAGGCATAATGTGATGTTGTATATGTAGATATATTGTGACTGGGTCTGATGACCTGGCAGGTGCTTAGTGATTGATTTGAGGTGATAACCTCTAGAGATGTGATTGAGGGATTGATATCTCACAATTATGTGACATTGGTGATAGCCTTGTGTGGTTGTGTGACAGTGGTGATGGCCTTGTGAATGGAAGTGATACAATGATATATGATGATGTGATAAGTTCACACCTTATACATTTTATATCGTTTGAAGTTGTACTATGCTCCTATTCATGTAGAATTTGTTTTGGCTTTGTGTGTTGTAACTTGATTGATGCTAAAAGACACTTAATTGGCCTAACTAATCATGTGGAACCTTAATCACGTAGCTTCTATGTGCCATAGATCCATTCCAGTGTCAGTCTTAGTGTTGGATGGTGAAACAGGTTATCCCTTAATGGAAGCTCAGAGTCCTATACTGTTGAGTATATGCATTCATAGGATTGGTTATGGGCCATCATACCCTGGTAGGAGTGTGGTTGTAGGCCATAGCTCAGTGATGTGACTCAGCATATATTTTCATAGGATTGGCTGCGGGCCATACCCTGGTAGCAGTGTAAACATGGGTCATATCTCAATTTCACTAGCATTGCACCTATATACCAAGGAAGGTTGGGCGGTTTTGCAGATGACTTATATGTTATGTCACTGTTGTGTTCTCATGTACTTACCATGAGGTGTTGGGGAGGTTGTGGATTCCAGATCTTCCATTGACCTAGTATGCCACTGGTTTTGACTTAGGAATGGTCAGTTGGAGTATGAGTGGTACACCGCATCTTCTTAGGGCACAATAAAAGATGTAATTCAGTCGTGTAGTGTATTTCCATAAGGATAAAATGCAAAGAACATTGGTTGAAGCCTTGCCTTGATTTTATATGGTTTTATTGATATAAATATACATGTTTTTCATATACCTTCTTAAATATTAATTTTTCTACTGCTTAATGATAAATGCCTAGTATTTCTTAACCTATTTTACCTGTTAGGTACATATCGTTTAGTTGAATCTGCTCATTTAGTAATTGTGTTACCAATCTACTTTAATTTATATGTGCTTTCATTGACATTGGCAGAGAGTTATATCTCTCACTAGGATGTTTGGTCTCATCCTATGGATTTCCACATCTTTTAGGTGGTCGTGCAGGATGAGGTGGAGATTGTGCAACATCGGAAGAGCAACAGCAAGAGCAGTAGTTGATAAGGTTGGATGTGTAGCTATTCTTTTGGTGTTAACATCCTAGATTCATCCTTGTACACTCAGGTCTTGGGGGTGTTTTTGATGTGTTTTGTAGAAATGTTACCGATACGAGGTTTTGGCTTGTGTGCCTTTTGCTGTACAGATATGGCATGTGTACATGTATGTATATATGGAACATGCATCTCATGTAATGGGTTGATGACCAAATGGTTGAAAGCAATGATGTAAGCACCTTATGATATGTGTTATGTAATATAGGTATCCTGTTGTGGACTTATATTTGAAAGTTTTTGGACTATGGTATTTTTATGAAATAGGTTTTAATTTCCTATGTTTTCTGGTAATCCACTTGCTTAGTGTTATTTTTTCATTTGTCTTTGAGTATTCTTACTTGTGGCATGTTGGGGAATCACAGTTTGGTTGGTTTTAGAGATTTAGGTTTGTTAAGTCTATAGGGGCCTAGGACTAGGTTTTGTGTTTATTTAAGTGTTCTCTGGTATGTCTTATAGTGGCTAATGCCTATGAAGAAGAAGAAGAAGAAGAAGAAGAAGAGTTGAAAAGATGACTGGTGAACACAAAGAACATGTTGCTGAGAGTGGTGTTGATGCTCTAGGTGGAGGTACAAGGAGGCATGTTGTTGAAGAGAGGGTGCCTGAGATGCCCGAGTTAGACCCTACAGTAGTGGTCAATCCTACTTTTCAGTCCATGTTTGGATAGTTTATGGCCACGATTACACAGATGGCAAAGATAATGCTTATTCCATAAGAGAGCAATGGTCCAAAATGTGCAATATCCAATCTTAGGGAAGACTTTTGAGCTGTTGAGGCAAGTTGGAGTTGTAGAGTATTCTGGTACGACAGATCAAGCAGATGTAGATCTTTGGTTGACGGAGTTGGAATTAGAGGAGATGTGCCATGAAGCTTATGAAATGTCCAAGTGCTACAAAGAGAGAACAAAGTTTCTACATGATAAGATGATCAAGAAGAAATACTTTGAGCCCAGAAAGTGGGTATGGATGTATAACTCATGGATGAAGTTCTTTCCCAGAAAACTCCGATCTAGATGGGAAGGGCCTTATCTCATAAAAAAGGTGTACCCATCTGGGGTTGTGTTGATTTGTGAGAAAGAAGGAGCTAAAGAATTCACTGTGAATGGTCAAAGGCTGAAATCAATTGTGGAAGTAGGTCCAGACAAAGCCAATCAAAGTTTTGATATCATGATGCTAGTAGAGGGACATTATCTTGGTGAGAAGATGTGCTTGAATGCACATAAGTGAGACATTTTCTTCAAAGATGCATTGAAAATCCCTCGAGAGTGGTCGACTTCAAGAATCAATAAGCCTGGTTGAAGGTGTAAAATTTAGCACTAGTGGGAGGCAACCCACCTAGGTTTGTGAACTTTTTCACCCAACCTTCACTTTTTGATACTTTTGTTTTCTTGTCTAAAAAATACACACAAACTTGTGCTTGATAGTTTTTGTTTGAGTTTTGATGAGCTACAGGTAACAGGTTAAAGAGAAAGATAGAAAGGGCAAGACATGGTGGTTGGAGTGGAAATGTGGCCAAGAATCACAAATCTTACAAAGATATCAAAATTTTCATATTTGAGTTGACAAATTACTGCATGAAGAACCACCACAGCCATGGTGCCTCAAAATGGCCATGGTGATTTAAGTGTAAAACATGAAGAAAGTTACAGTAACTCCACCAAATTTGTGAAGGAATGATCACGGCCATAGAGAACAAAACGGTTGTGGCACATGCTGAAGAACACGGTCGTGGCCACCACCATGTCCTTGGTGAATTGAGTGCAAAAATTCAAAGGAGTTACAGGGATGAAGGAGATTTTGTACATGAATGACCACGGTCATGGAGGGAGGAGCACACCACATTCGTGGCGCCCACCATGACCATAGTGAGAGTCGATCTATTTCCATCTCCACCCCCACCATGATCGTGGCACCCGCTAAGGCCGTCTACCAAACCCCCACCACAATCGTGGCGGGACCCGACCCCACACTTTTTTCTTTTAAACCCAACAAAATACCATGACCCCTATCACTTGAAAACTCATTTGCTCGACTCCAGAACGTCTATGCCGATGTGCTCCACCCCCAACACTCCCAATCTTGCTTCTCCAGCCCAAACCCTCCAAGAAATCAACCTCCAATCACTTTGTACACCTCTCCCTCTATTGTTTCCACCCCAAAACCTCCACCAATCGAGCCTCCATCTCCATTCACATTCTCCACCTCACCTAGAGTCGCCCCACACAAAAAACTCACCAAGCTCCATCCATATGCACCCAAAACCTCCAACCAATCCATCCTCCATCATCCAAGCAACCATCTTAGCCATTTCTACCCATCAATCGACCTTCATTTTGCCTTCTCCACAAAAATCCGAATTTCACTGCGATACCACCAGCTCCATATCCAAAAAATGAAAGAAATTACTAAGGCAGTGAAGAAGGGGGCCTAAAAGAACCTTGAGGTGATCATTGGAAGCAAGGTGTTCACCAAGAGAACCTCTTCCCAAGTCTCCATGCCTTCCCACACTCCCTCATGATCCAATTACATTTCCCAATTGCTCCCCCACTTGATGTTTGTGAGTGCATCCCACACCCGATCATTTGACAACCACCACATCACAGACAAGACGTATAGGGAAGAGGAGGAGGAAGCATCTGAGGACAACATTCATGACATGATCGAAAAGGTTGACCCAAAAGTCACAACCCACCAAAACCGGGGCAAGGGGCTACATCCCCATCATCATCAAGGCTACCTCCAAGGACCACTCCAGCACGACACTCTACCTCCTCATTGGGGGATAGACCACAGTAGCCGCCACAAGCAAGGCAGAAATTGATGATAGACGAGGAGGATTGCCCACGACAATACCCTGAGCAATGGGTACCGCTGAATCTTGACACAATCTCGAAGTCAAGATCCTATAGAGTTGAAGAAGAAGATGATGATATTGTTGAGGAGGAAATGGATTCTGAGCCAGAAGACACTCTAGCATACTTGGAGGCAGACAAGCTGAAGGGGTTTGGCAAAACTCTTGAGGGAACAACATATGGCATAAGGCAGACAAAGATGCATATCACACCCATCTACCCCGAGTGCATGTCAAGGAGAGTGATCTCCACTAGATATGGATGTGAAAAGGTAATTGAAGACCTGAGAGTCAAAGTAGAGGTGGTGTGATAAAGTGAGTTTTTACTCATACTTTTGTCCAATTTCCAATTTTGACCTCCTTATGTTCACTTTTAGTCCCAATCTATTTTTATTAGCTACATAATTAATTTTGAGACACAATTACAAAATTTGGTGACCAATGTGACTTATTTACGCTTTATAACATTTTAATTAGGTTTAATGATCACTTTACTCAAAGAAATAAATTCATTCATCAAACTTCATTATCTTGTCCTCAAAATTTTTCTATATGTTCTACACAATTTTGTGAAGCAATGATCCAAATTTCACTCAACTTGGACACTCCTACTAATTTCTATGATTTTCTTAAGTTTAACCATAAAATTCTTCCTTATTTGTTTTTATTTTCGCCCTTTTATGGGCCTGCGATCTAGTGAGGTGAGCGGGAATGATCCCTGACCCTCATATCAGTCACCCGCAGATTGGGGCCCTGATCGGACGGTAGCAGGGTCATCCCCTACCTCCCGCAATCAGCGGGAGAAGACCAAGGGGGGTCGAGGCCCCAGTTTCACTGCTTCCTTGACCCATTTCAAAAATTGAAACGACAGGGATACGTCCCCCGCCAATCCAGATATGATCGCTTAGTTTTTCCCCCCTCAAATCCCTGTGTAGTTAGGGCAAGTGTGAGCTGCCTCTCTCAGCCGTCACCATGGGAACAGACCTCCCTAATAACCCTAACCCTAGCCCCTTTGGGCTATAAAAGCTAGGCCCTCACCTTCAGCGAGCCCTGACGACCCCAGCCGGCACCTCGCCTCTCCCCATCTCTCCCTCGCTCACGTTCCCCTAATTTCTCCAGCCGCTACACCACTGTAGAGTAAGCTTGCTCACGTGTGAGTTCTGTTGTTTGGAACGATCAATAGCAACCCTAGGATCTGGGTCCACATTGATCCAAATCGGAATCAACGATCCTCACGCCCCCCCCCCTTGCTCCTTCATCTCACGCACACTCGATCAGCAGCGGACGACCTCGCATCTGTTAGATCTGATCCGATCAAAGCAGCACAAGGAATCCAATGACTGTCATTTTTCTCGACCTAGGTATTTATTTCCCTCTCTGCCCAAAATTCCAGAAAATGACTCAAACTTGCAAAATTGATATCTTGAGATTTCTAACTCCAAATATATCAAAATTATAGTCCATTTTCATTAGAAAAATTAGCCTGATCTAAGAAAAATGGTTTTAGAACCTATTTCGTATCTATGTTCTCTATTTTGATGAAAATACCTTTGAATAACCTTCTGGAGTATAAAATGGATAACTTTCTTAATTTCATGATCCTAATCTAGTTCTTGATCCATCATGCAATCTTACTCTAATGTTTAATCACAAACCTATCATTATGATCTAGGAACTTGAATAATGACTCAGATATTGATGATATAACTAGGGTTATCTAATATGGTTCCTAAAAACACCAAAGTAGATCATTCACTCTCGATATATGCTTGATGCTTGATTAAATGTTGAAATATTGATATAATGTCGATTATAAATGGATGATCTACCCTAGGTTTATATAGGAATACAAAACCCTAATCTTACATAATCGATACATGCTTGTTGAATAATATGATCTTGACCCTCAAATCTATATCTTGTTTGATCTAGGAACTACTTGAGACCTTGACCTTTCACTCTTGAACCTTTACTCAGTTAGCATCCAAAAAGGTATGCTATTATATTACCCTCCTTGATTGTAATGATGATACTTTTAGGTATCTCTTGACTATATGCTTGGCTATTTATTGAATGAACTACTGTTCCTTATGATTAGTCTTCTATTTTTCTTATATACTATATTTTGAGAAATATGAAACTATAAACTACAATACCCATTATGACCACCCGTATATTGATGTTGATAATGATGTTGGAAAAGTTGATAATGTTGATACAGAATATAAGCAAAAGTTCCTTATTTGAAGGGTGGGGTTTTGTACATTGACCTCCTATCTCCTTTGGTGAGAAGGAGCTAGGTGACCTCCCCATCGCGTTGGGGTAATAGTGTCACATAAACTAATATAAGCATGCTTCTCGATTACAACATAATGGGAAATTTGTAATAAAATTCTTGTTGAACAACATTTTGGTTTTTGGAAGATTGTTCGATATGCTTTTGAAACATAAGTCTTGCCAAGCATACTAGTTTTCTTATAAATTTCTTTACTTGTTTTTATATAGCATATCGTGCAATTGCATTGACATTGTGTCTTGATTTTCTCGATTTTAGGTAATGCAAGGAACTAGAGATTTACATTCATCTACTCATTTATCCACTGCAATAAAAATTGCTACATCAATTATGGACTCTACATGGGAGATAATTTTAAAAGGGATGTAGGTGTTGGCTAGTTTCTTATCTTTTTCTCTTTCCATGTTGCCTACGGGCCTTATTTGCTAAACATTTTGGTTCATTTTAATAAAGAAGAATGTGATTTCATTTTTGCATATTATCTGTGTGTGATTTTTGGGCCACTCGGGGACGGGCGCTCTAATCCCTTTAACACTGCCCTTTTCAACAGTGGGATTGGGATTAGGGTAAGAATGGATCCGTGACAGTTGGTATCAGAGCCATAACACACTTCATATGCATTAGTGAAATGATGTTCTTAATCGTTGAACCAAGGAAGCCCCAAAATTCACTATGGTGAAAAATGAGGTGTCTAGAAAGAGCACAAAGGGGGTTTTGGCATAATTCCTCCTATCTATCTTCATGGTGGCTGAGGTTCCTCCTGCTCCACCTGGCCTTAGTTGATCTAGAAATGGATGGAAGGACTTCCTATAACCCTAGAGAGTCTTCTAGCATCTTATCTCTTCTTTAAGGATTTCCCAAGCCACCTATTAGAAGGAAGTAGGATGACTTCTCATCTTCTCGTTCTCTTTAATGTATCATGACTCGATCTATGTACTCTCTCTCTTGGGTAATTTAAGGACGAGAACAACTAAAATCCAAAAATAAATTGAGACAACTTGTTACAATATTTCCATGATCTATCATATTTTTTTGCTTTGAAAGTTATAAATAAGAAAACTTATATCAGTTGAACACTTGCATATGGCCCCCAAAACCAAGAACAATAGGGATGGTGAAGGGACCTTTGGTACTAAAGACAAGGGGAAAAAGACCCATATGAATGATGATGAAGATGTCGATTCTGCCAATAAGACCACTGATATGGGGGAGTGGGAGTTGAAACAGAAGGCCATTATGGATGCCCTCCATGACCTAGTTGTTCGTACAGCATCCCTTGTGCCAACCCATAACCCAAAACCCATCACTATCCAGGATTTTCTAAAACTCAACCCAAAAGCCTTCTATGGGGAAGACAAAGATGATGTCCTAGACAAAGATGATGCTTGGTTAGTGTCCATGGAGAACACCTTTAGGGTTTTGAGGTTCCCTAAAACAAGACAAGGTTGGTTTTTCTACCTATCAGTTGAAGGGGGCGGCCAAGTTGTGGTGGGTGAATTATATCTGGTCACAACAGGTCTTCCCTGTCAACTGGAAAGCCTTCAAACCCATTTTCACCAATCGTTTCCAACCCACATCTGAGAGAAAGGAGAAACAAAAACAATTCCTCACCCTTACCCAAGGAACTAACACAATGGCTGAATATAGCCAACAGTTCTGCCTTCTAGAGAGGCATGTCACCAACCTCACTGAAGAACAAAAACTTGACCGTTATATTAATGGGCTCTTCCTCGCCCTAAAAGCTTTTGTATCCTCATCCAAACCCACCAATTTTCAAGATGCCTATGACCATGCCTTGTCCATGGAGAGAACCCTAGGGATGGGACATGGGAAACCATTACCTACCCTTGCCTATCTAGGCTTAACTAAGGTTGTACCTGCAAAACCCGAACAGAAGGGAAAACCCCATATTGGTGGCAATAAGAACAAGAACCGACAGAAGAACCAGAGAAATCCCCCTACCCAGAACTACAATCAAGGCCAGAACCAGAATTACAACTGTGGTCCTGCACAAAACCAGAATCATGGCCAAAATAGGGGTCAAGGCTAAAATGCCAATACTCCTCGTTGCCGCAACTGTGGTAACTTCCACACTGGCCAGTGCAAGTATCTTCCCCCAGTCTGCCACTACTGCAAACAGGAGGGTCACTTCAAAGACAACTGCCCCCACCCTCCTCCAGCATGGGCCAGGCAAGGTGAACATCGACAGGACCGTGTCTTTGCCGTGAATGCAGATGAGGTGAAGGCCAATGAAAACAAACTCATGGAAGGTACCTTTTAAATTCAAAATTATTTCTAGAACATTATATCATGATTATATTGTACAAAATCCTTACACAAAATATATGTATACGTAGGTATGATGCAAATCTCTGACCATTTTGTTGTTACTCTATTTGACTCTGGGTCAACAAACACCTTCATATATAAGAATCTTGCCTCTGTGTTGAATCTTGAAACAAGGAACTTAGGGTACATACTTGATGTAACTACTCCAAGTGGGAATATGAAAGTCTCCTAATATATTGTCGAAAAAAGTCCCTCTATCTTATGTTGGACGTAGTTTTGAGTTAGATTGTATAATCTTAGACATGGAAGACTTTGACCTTATTTTAGGGATGGATTGGCTCCATAAAAATCATGCTCTGACCGATTGTCGTGCCAAGAAAGTCATTATTTCCAAACCCAACCTCCCTATTCTTGTAATTCCTGGAAGGAAAGATCGAAATCAAAATGTTGTTATTTCTCTGATTAAAGCCTAAAACTTGATATCTAAAGGGTGCAAAGCATACCTAGCAACTGTAACCATAGTCAATCCTGATATGAGTGCCCTAGAAAACATTGATATAGTGTGAGAGTACTCGAGTGTATTTCCTGAGGAGCTCCCTGGGCTACCACCAGATCATGATGTCGATTTTTCTATTGACTTAGCACCTGGTAACGCACCCATTTCTCAGGCACCCTATCGGATGGCTCCTGCTAAATTGACTAAGCTGAAAGAGCAATTGCAAGAATTGCTTGACAAGGGTTTCATCCACCCTAGTACCTCTCCTTGGGGAGCCCCTATTTTATTTGTCAAGAAAAAGGATGGTTCCCTTCACATGTGTATTGACTATCGTCTGATCAATCAAGCTACTGTGAAAAACAAGTATCCGCTGCCCAAAATTGATGACCTTTTCGATCAACTTCGTTCTGCCCATGTCTTTTCAAAAATTGATCTTCGTTCTTGTTACCACCAACTCAAAGTTAAGGATGAAGACATCCCTAAAATAGCCTTTCAAACCTGATATGAGAATTATGAATTCCTTGTCATGCCTTTTGGGTTGACTAATGCCCATGGTGTGTTTATGAACTTGATGAATAGTGTCTTCCAACCCTTCCTCGATGAATTTGTAGTGGTCTTCATTGATGACATATTGATATATTCGACTGATGTTGAATCACACCGTATTCACCTTCGCAAAGTTCTTGACATCCTCCAATCTCAGAAATTCTATGCAAAGTTGTCAAAATGTGAATTTTGGATTTTTGAAGCCATATTATTAGGCCACATAATTTCTGGTGGGAAAATTTCTGTTGACCCTGCCAAAGTCTCGGCTATTTTGAGTGGCAAGCCCCAAAGAATGTCTCTGAGATTCAAAGTTTTCTGGGTCTTTCTGGCTATTATCGACGTTTCATTCATAACTTCAGTAGAATTGTCTTGCCTCTCACAAAGCTCACTAGGAAAGGAGAACTATTTATCTGGTCGAAGGAGTGTGAGTCTAGTTTTCAAGAGCTAAAGACAAAGATGACAACTGCACCTATCTTGGCTCTTCCCTCAGGAAATGGTAGGTTCATCATCTTCACTGACGCATCAAGGTTCAGTCTGGGTTGTGTTCTCATGCAAAAGAGAAAGGTAGTTGCTTATGCCTCCTGACAATTGAAGCCAAACGAGGTCAACTACCCAACCCATGACCTCGAGCTTGCCGCCATCATATATGCTTTGAAGATATGGCGACACTACTTGTATGGTGTCACATTCGACATCCTCATTGACCACAAGAGTCTGAAATACATCCTGACACAAAAGGATCTCAATCTCAGACAGAGGCGTTGTCTTGAGTACCTTAAAGACTATGACTTCACCATTGCCTACCACCCCGGTAAGGCAAATGTGGTGGTCAATGCACTCAGCAGGAAGCAGGCTAAATGTGATGTTGTCTTTACTACTGAATGGTGGAACATGGAAGTCATGTCACCTTGGGACCCGAGGCGTATGGGCAACGTTCTGGGATTGGCCAGTATCCATGTAAAACTAGGCCTCCAGTCTGAGATCCTGTCAGCCCAAAAGAATAGCATGAGCCTTGATGAAATGACTAAGTTGTTAGAAAAGCCCCAAACTTATTTGACAGTCAGTATGGATGGCGGAATCCGATACAAACAATGCATATGGGTCCTAGAAGATTCAGTCATAATAGAAATGGTTTTACGAGAAGCTCACCGGTCGAAATATATTGTGCATCCTGGATCGACTAAAATGTACAAGGATCTGTAAAGGCACTTCTGGTGGAGGAATATGAAGACTGACACTGCTACTTTCATCTCCAAGTGTTTGACTTACCAACAGATCAAGGCTGAACATCAACATCCACAAGGTCTTCTACAACCCCTGCCTATCCCTGAATGGAAATGGGAAAACATCACCATGGATTTTGTGGTGGGTCTACCCAGGACCAGGAAAGGGAGTGACGCCATTTGGGTTATAGTTGATCGCCTAACTAAGTCATCTCATTTTATTATGATCAAGACAACAACCAAAGTCCCAGAGCTAGCAGAGTTGTACATTCGGGAGATAGTCAAGCAGCATGGAATTCCTATATCTATAGTATCAGATCATGATGCAAAGTTCACTTCTCACTTGTGGCGAAAGGTACAAGAGGAATTGGAAACTCATCTGAATTTTAGTACTGCATATCACCCACAAACTAACGTACAGTCTGAGAGGACAACCCAAGTTCTAGAAGACTTGTTGAGATCATGCTTCCTCGATTGGGGTGGTTCTTGGGACCACTACCTTCCTCTCGTTGAATTTGCCTACAATAATAGCTACCAATCTTGTATAGGCATGCCTCCCTATGAAGCTTTGTATGGGAGACCGTGTAGATCTCCACTTTACTGGGATGAAGTAGGAGAAAGATGAATTCTGAAATCTGAGGAACTACAACTCTATTCTGACTATGTCAATCTAATCAAGCAAAGGTTAAAAAGGGCACAAGATCGTCAGAAGTCTTATGTTGATGCACATAGGACTAACACTCAGTTATTAGTAGGTGATCATGTTTTCCTGAAGATTCGAACAATTTGAGCCATTGCAAAGAGCAACGGAAAATTTAGCCCTAGATATGTGGGTCCATTTGAAATTTTGGATCGTATTGGGGAATGTGCCTACAGGTTTGCTTTACCTCCACAATATAGCATGATGCATAATGTATTTCATGTATCAAACCTGAAGTGGTATGTCAAAGACCCTAGCCATATCCTCAATCATGAACCAATTGAACTAAAGGATACCCTTGTATACCAAGAAGCTCCAGTCAAGATACTTGATACTTGTACCAAGGAGCTCCGAAACAAGAAGATCAAGATGGTTAAAGTATTGTGGAAGCACCATGATAGTTATGATGTTACTTTGGAGTTAAAGTCAGACATGGAGGAACGATTTCCTGACCTTTTCAAAGATGCGTGAATTTTGAGGACAAAATTCCTAATAAGGAGGGGAGGATATGATAAAGTGAGTTTTTACTCATACTTTTGTCCAATTTCCAATTTTGACCTCCTTATGTTCACTTTTAGTCCCAATCTATTTTTCTTATCTACATAATTAATTTTTAGACTCAATTACAAAATTTGGTGACCAATGTGACTTGTTTACGCTTTATAACATTTTAATTAGGTTTAATGATCACTTTACTCAAAGAAATAAATTCGTTCCTCAAACTTTATTATCTTATCCTCAAACTTTTTTTATATGTTCTACACAATTTTGTGAAGCAATGGTCCAAATTTCACTAAAATTGGACACTCCTACTAATTTCTATGATTTTCTGAAGTTTAACCATGAAATTCCTCCTTATTTGTTTTTATTTTCGCCCTTTTATGGGCCTGCGATCTAGTGAGGTGAGCGGGAATGATCCCTGACCCTCATATCAGTCACCCGCAGATTGGGGCCCTGATCGGACGGTAGCAGGGTCATCCCCTACCTCCCGCAATCAGCGGGAGAAGACCAAGGGGGGTCGAGGCCCCAGTTTCACTGCTTCCTTGACCCATTTCAAAAATTGAAACGACAGGGATACGTCCCCCGCCAATCCAGATATGATCGCTTAGTTTTTCCCCCCTCAAATCCCCGTGTAGTTAGGGCAAGTGTGAGCTGCCTCTCTCAGCCGTCACCATGGGAACAGACCTCCCTAATAACCTTAACCCTAGCCCCTTTGGGCTATATAAGCTAGGCCCTCACCTTCAGCGAGCCCTGACGACCCCAGCCGGCACCTCACCTCTCCCCATCTCTCCCTCACTTGCATTCCCCTAATCTCTCTGGACACTATACCTCCATGGAGCAAGCCTGCTCGTGGGCGAGTTCTGTTGTTTAGGATGATCAACAGCAACCCTAGGATCTGGGTCCACGCTGATCCAAACTGGGATCAACGGTCATCTCCCCCCCCCTTGCTCCTTCATCTCACACGCATTCGATCAGCAGTGGACGACCTCACAGCCATTAGATCCAATCTGATCAAAGCAGACCAAGGAATCCAATGTCTATCATTTTTCTCGACCTAGGTATTTATTTCCCTCTCTGCCCAAAATTCCAGAAAATGACTCAAACTTGCAAAAATGATATCTTGAAATTTCTAGCTCCAAATATATCAAAATTATAGTCCATTTTCATTAGCAAAATTAGCCTGATCTAATAAAAATGGTTTTAGAACCTGTTTTGAATATATGTTCTCTATCTTGATGCAAATACCTTTGAATAACCTTCTGGGGTATAAAATGGATAACTTTCTTAATTTCATGATCCTAATCTAGTTCCTGATCCATCATGCAATCTTACTCTGATGTTTAAGCACAAACCTATCATTATGATCTAGGAACTTCAATAATGACTTAGATATTGATGATATAACTAGGGTCATCTAATATGGTTCCTAAAAACACCAAAGTAGATCATTCACTCTCGATATATGCTTGATGCTTGATTAAATGTTGAAATATTGATATAATGTCGATTATAAATGGATGATCTACCCTAAGGTTGTATAGAAATACAAAACCCTAATCTTACATACTCGATACATGGTTCTTGCATAATATGATCTTGACCCTCAAATCTATATCTTATTTGATCTAGGAACTACTTGAGACCTTGACCTTTCACTCTTGAACCTTACGCTATTATATTACTCCTCCTTGATTGTAATGACGATACGTTTAGGTATCTCTTAACCATATGCTTGGCTATTTATTGGATGAACTATTGTTCCCTATGATTGGTCTTCTATTTTTCTTATATACTACATTTTGAGAAGTATGAAACCATAAATTGCAATACCCATTATGACTGCTCGTATATTGATGTTGATAATGATGTTAGAAAAGTTCATAATGTTGATACTGAATATAAGCAAAACCCCCTTATTTGAAGGGTGGGGTTTTGTACATTGACCTCCTATATCCTTTGGTGAGAAGGAGCTTGGTGACCTCCCCATTGCGTTGGGGTAATAGTGTCACATAAATTAATATAAGCATGCTTCTCGATTACAACATAATGGGAAATTCGTAATAAAATTCTTATTGAACAACATTTTGGTTTTTGGAAGATCATTCGATATGCTTTTGAAACATAAGTCCTGCCAAGCATACTAGTTTTCTTATAAATTGCTTTACTTGTTTTTATATAGCATACCATGCAATTGCATTGACATTGTGTCTTGATTTTCTCGATTTTAGGTAATGCAAGGAACTAGAGATTTACATTCATCTACTCATTTATCCACTGCAATAAAGATTGCTACATCAATTATGGACTCTACATGGGAGCTAATTGTAAAAGGGATGTAGTTGTTGGCTAGTTTCTTATCTTTTTCTCTTTCCATGTTGCCTACGGGCCTTATGTACTAAACCTTTTGGTTCATTTTAATAAAGAAGAATGTTATTTCATTTTTGCATATTATATGTGTGTGATTTTCGAGCCACACAAGGACAGGTGCTCTAATCCCTTTAACACTGCCCTTTTGGACAGTGGGATGGGGATTAGGGTAAGAACGGATCCGTGACAGGTGGTAAGGCAGCTGAAGAGGACCGGTTTGTGGAAAGTGCTTTTCACAACACAAACCACATATGTGGAGCTAACTCAGCAGTTCTTCACAACATTAGAGAAGATCAAGGTCAAAGGGGAGGAAGCAATCAAGTTCACAATGTTCAATAAAATACACACATTGACTGCTTCTGAAATGAACTACACCTTCACAAAGGATCCTCAAGAAGCTGAAAAGATGAGTGATGGCTTGATTGAGAGAGAGATTGACTTGGACTACAGTGATTTTTGGTACAGTTTGATAGGGACACCGGGGTACACAATCGGGAAATCAAAGACAATGTTGATCAGCAACCCCATGTTCAGATATGTACAAAAGGTCCTTGCCAACACAATTGTGGGGAGGTACGATAATCAAGGAAACATCTCGCAAAAGGACCTCTTTGTTCTACATGGTTTAAATAAGAAACTACATATCAACGTTGTGTCTCTCTTGATAGATCACATGAGGACAGTTCCCTTCAAAAGAAAGATTGTATTTGTTATGGGAGGGGTTCTAACCTCAATTGTTATATCCCTAGGTTTTGATGTCACTAGACTGAATGAGGTCGAAGGAGCTCAATTTGTTGATCTAAAGTATCATGTGTGCTCTCAAATGATCACAATCAAGAATAATAGGTTGTTGTACAATGTGAAATTTGTAAGATCAAGAGTTCTCGAGCTTCCATGTCATGCCTTCCCACTTCTATGTGCCTTGGGCCCTCCTGAAGCACTACATGAAAGGCTGAAACAATGGGAGTAAGCTAATCCCTAAGAAAACTTCAACCTGACTGTTGCACAAGAAGAAGAAATAGCAAAATCAAATGCACATCAGTAAGAGGAAGAGGGAGGAGAACAAAGAAGACACCCCCGAAGGGTGAGAAGGATGGATGAGGCAACATCCCAGCTGTAGGAGCCTTCAGTGAATGCATATGATATGTCATCCATACATGTACAGCTTGAAGGCATCCAGAAGACACAACAAGATATGCAGCTCATACAGCTGTACATGTGGCAAGACCAACAGCAAATGCATCAGTAGGTCAACCACTTGTACCACTACCACCATGCGCAGGCATAGAGAAACCCTGAATGAGGTGAAGACTTTTGGGGTGGTATTTTGGGATACTAGGAGACCTATCCTCCCCCTCAGGATGTTTATTGGGGCCATTACTACCAGTTCCCTCCAGCCCATCCAGGACCTACATCTCCTAAGTAGCACCATCGAGACCATCCTGATCAACCACTATAGGGAGGCTTACCCTTTGATTCACAACATCAGCCGGGATCTTAACCCTACTATCCCTAAACTTGATTTTCATGCTAAGGACAACATGATTCAAAAGTTTGGGGTGTCTTGATCTCTCATTTTATTTGCACATGTCTTACCTGATTTTAGAATTGCTTGCTTTTTTACCCTTATTAGTTTAGATTTCTTCTTTCTAGCATTCACGCATACATGTAGTTCAATTTCATGTATTTTTGCATAATTTTTCAAAAAAAAATCTCTTTTTCTCTCTGTGTCATGCATTACATCCTCATGTAGTTTTTGGTAATTTTTTGTGTTTTAAATTAGATCTCTCACCAACATGTAATACTCACACTATTTGTATACCCTTAGCAAGATTACAAGAAATCATCATATATGTTTATTACCTTCTCTCTCAAGCTTAGGATAGATCTAGATTATAAGGTTGTCTCCCTCTTGAGATGGAAAATAAACAATTGCAATAACAACCATATAATCATTAGATTTACCATTCCAACATTATCATGCATTCATGCAACTTCAAAACACTTAGATAAGGTTAATGTTACTCTTTTGAGATACTAACAATCAAACATCACAAGATGGTAGCTAATCACACACGTAAAGCATTAAGGCCAAGCGAATGGAGATAATCCTTGCTAAGAACATATGTATTCAAACGAATGCAAATATATACATGTTGGGAGAGCCTTAGTGGATACTCCCAACCCAAGAAATGATTTTATCCACTCATGTTCATGAGTAGCATTATGGATTTACAAATGTGAAGATACATCACGATATACGAAGATGTTGGATGAATTAGCATAAGAGGAATAATAGGTCTAAAGCAGGAGGAAGGCAATACATCAACAACACTCCTTCATATCCAAATCTAGCATCGGCTTAGAGGATGAATGGCAACTCTTTCTCTCAAAGAAGATGATGGTGATCTTCTCTCTCCTCAGGACCTTCGTCTTTAGAGGTAGAAGATCGACAAAAGTGGATGTAGGTGACTCTGGAATGAGGGAGCACTTCGTCGTATCTCTAATGATCTGACCCCCCCTCCATGCACTGAGTGGGTCTCTATTTATAGGTGTTTATAACCAACTTAAGAGGTCTCGTCGGTAACAGGGAATCAGAGCCATTCGACCATAGGGGTATCATGGGTGTTTTGGTCATAGAGGCAATAGAGATCACTGACTATAGAGATGCCACGGCCAACAACCTCATAGGCACCAGGGTGAAAGAGGAATTGCCCTCTTTGTGTAGAGGAACTCAAGAAGAAGAAGTAGGAGATAGAGATAATTATTTCAGATATATACATTATTTATATAAATATTTGTACTTCATCATTTTGGTATTTGATCTAGATAAGGATCTCAGACATATAATGATGTATAGGATTCGAGATGAAGTAAGCAAGATAAGATGGAACTATGCAGAGCAAGAGTTTCTGCCACTACAGTTGGAACCTGTCATTTATCTTAGCCAATGGACATGTAATAGAGTTAGTGAATTGCTATTATGTAACTACCAATAATAGAAACATCATATTTGTATCTTGTTTGTACAAGAGTGGATTAAATTTCATATAATGAATGGTTGATGTTCTATTTTAAAGATAAGGTCTTTTATGATAGTGCCCAATGTCTCATAGTCTACACTCATTAGTTCTAGAGGCAAGCATATATAACGTAAATATTGAAAGACTCAATGACTCAAATGAAACATACTTAAGGCATTGTCATCTAGGGCACATAAATATGAAATGCATTTCTAGACTCCATAAAGGTGGTTATCTAGACTCTTTTGGTTTTAAACCAATAGAGACATGCGAGTCTTGAATATTAAGTAAGATGACAAAAGCTCCTTTCACTAGAAACAATGAGAGAGTGAGTGATCTATTCGGTCTTGTACATACTGATGTATGTATACCTTCTAAAACAAATGCTACATGTGGTCACTAGTATTTAAACATGTTGATACAATCCATATGGAAAATACTTAAATAATGAGTTTGAGGACCTTCTGTGAGATTGTGGTATTGTATCACAATGGACTCCACCTGAAACATAATGATGTATCAAAAAGAAGGAATCATACCCTGCCACGATCATCAATAAATCTAGTTGATCTTCCAACTTCCTTTTGGGAACATGCTTCACACTAAACTGTGTACCATCTAATTTGGTTCAAAAGACGTCATATGAGATATGGATTTGGAAGTGTCTCGATATGTCTTTTTGTGAAGCTTTGAGGATGTAAAGCTTATAAAGAAAACAGATTCTTAAAAATCTTGGTCCCAAATCAAAAAAAATGTTATTTTGTTGAATATCCTAGGAAAATCAAATGATACTACTTTTATATTCCATTGGATAGAAAGTGTTTGTTTCCAGGACGGATGTATTCTTAGAAAATAAATTTATTTCCAAAGGAACCAGTGGGAGAAAAGTAGCTGAAAAGTTTAAGACCAATAAGAAAACATTGAACCTATTAGGTACAGTAGGAACAAGGAAAATCACAAACTATTTTGGAATCTCAAAATTCCTCATGTAACACATGAACCTCCTAGATCTAGTAGGACACACTTAGAGCCTAAAAAATTGGATATCTTGTGGCTCAAGAAGGTGATGAGTTGGTCATGGATGATGAGCCAAGAACCTACCTAGAAGCTATAGAGGGACTAGAATCTAACAAATGGCTTGAATCCATGAGATCTAAGATGGAACCGTGTAACAAACAAAGTATGGACCTTGCTGAATCCATTTGAAGTGGTAAAACCCAAAGGGTACAAGTGGGTTTCAAGAAGAAGATCAACATGGAAGGTAGATTGGTTGCAAAGGTTTTTAAACAAGTTCAAGGTGTTGACGTGAAATATTTTCAACATTTGTCATGGTTTTATCCATCAAGATCATGCTTGCCATTGCAGTTGAGCTACTAAGGTCAATCTATGGATTCAAGCAAGCATCTCAGAGCTAAAATATTTGATTTGATGAGGTAGTCAAAGAGTTTGAATTTAGTCAAGATGAAGATGGAACCTTTGTTTACAAGAAGGTTAGTGGGAGCATAATTGTATTCCACATATTGATGGGGAATGACATCCCTACCCTACAAATGGTAGAAACTTGGATGAGAAATACCTTCTCTATTAAAGATTTAGGTGAAGCATCCTATGTCTTAGGAATTAAGATCTATACATATATATATATATATAAAGATTCTTGGCCTGAATGAGATTACATATATTGATAAGGTGTTGAATCGGTTTAGCATATAGGACTCAACAATAGGAATTTTGTCCATGTCCCATGGAATTACTCTCTAGATCACAGTGTACCAATTCTTTTGAAGAATGAGACTGCATGAGTGAGATGACATATGCATCCACAATTGGGTCTATCATGCAATATTATGCACTCGTCCCATTGTCTCATATGTTTTGGACATGATGAGTAGATATCTATCAGATCTCAGTGAAGGTCATTGGACTATTATAAATAACATCCTTAAGTACTTGAGAAGACCTAAGGATCACTTCATTGTTTATGGTGATAAGGGAGATGGTTACACATATGCAGGCTTCCAAAATGATAAAGATATTAATGATCAAAATTAGAGTTTGTGTTAAAACCTTAAAACATAACTATAAGCTGGAAAAGTTCCAATCAAGAGACAGTTACTGATTCTACAATTGAATTCAGATACCTTAGTGTTTTGAACATAGGAGAGGATGTCATATAGATAAAGAAGTTCATTTGATGAACTTAGGAGGTTTCAATCATTGATGATGCAGTAAAAATATTATAACAACAATGGATCTATTCAATAGGATAAGGAACTGATATAGCATACTATGGCATTTCCATCTCATACAAGAGATCGTATAGTGAGGAGATGTGAAGATTTGCAAAGTCCAAATTAGAAGTTCATGTTGCTAACCCATCAACAAAGGCACTTGCACAACAAAAACATGACGATCATGTTAAGATCACATAGAATAAGATTTGTGACTTAGAATAAGATTTGTGGGTGATTGGATCTAAGTGCAAGTAGGAGTATGGATATGTGCCTAGAGAGCCAATCATATGATCATTGTACTGGGGAATCATGTTGTGGCATCCAACTTATAAAACACAAGATTAACTAAGCATAAGCGAATCATTTGTAGTGGATTACTGAAAATCACTAAAAATTAAAACTTTTTACGAAGAGATCCAAACATAAGAAATATCTTACATCAAGAACCATTGTATAACATTATATACATCCTAATTTAAAGGTACATGGCTTGTACTACCTCTTCTCGAGGATTACAACATTAGATGTCCTATAACATTATATACAGACATCACAAAAACCTCGAGGCATCAAGCCAAAATCTCAAGTTGATAATGAAAGAACTATCTATAAATCCTGAGGACCTGAGAGTACAGAGACGACACATAGGACTACTATCTATACAACTGGATAGGCAGTATATCCACCTGAGATATTACTTTTGTCCTCGATGTTGTTGTTGTTCCTTCTCTGCCAAAGGTTCCCTACCTCTTTGTCTGCGTCCACCTAAAAACATTAGATCCCACGGGGGTGAGACAATTGTAAATTGCCCCAGTAGGAGATATAACTCTCCGCCCAAACATTGTATTGCAATTTAAAGATATGAAACTGAGTAGAGGTTAAGCAGTTGAAAGCATCTTCAACTTTGTAAGCATTGCAACTATTTATGATAGAGCAATATATCATCTATTCTTTTAATAAGGAATAGGAATGACATGTATATCATTTATCCAACATATTATACCATCATATCAAAAATTTCTTGTGACACTCATCATCTTGTTATGTCACCCATGAAACACTCTTGTTTCATTCTGTTGTCTTTAGCCAATCTGTTAACAGATAAAGAGATATATCTACCATGTACTCATTTATCATCAATATAGGAATTGGATTAATACCAATCCTAAATCGTCATTATAGGCATTGGGTTATTACCAATCTTGTGTTATCACTATAGGCATTTAGCCTCTTCCAGGTATTGGACTTTTCAAAACCTGATTACACCGCCAGGCATTGGACACTACCAATCCTGATTTCACAGCCAGGCATTGGACTCTAACCAATCCTGATTACAGGCATTACACCTCTTCCAGGTATTGGACTTTAACCAAACCTAATTACAAGCATTACACCTTTTCCAGGAATTGGACTTTAACCAAACCTGATTACACAGCCAGGCATTGGACTTTAACCAATCCTGATTTCACATCCAGGCATTGGACTCTAACCAATCCTGATTTCACAGCCGGACATTGGACTTTGACCAATCCAAATTTCACAGCCAAGCATTGGACTCTAACCAATCCTGATTTCACAGCCAGGCATTGGACTTTAACCAATCCTGATTACATGCATTACACCTCTTCCAGGTATTGTACTTTAACCAAACATGATTTCATAGACAGGCATTGGACTCTAACCAATCCTAATTTCACAGCCAGGCATTGGACTCTAACCAATCCTGATTACATAGTTCATGGAATTTAATTCCTTTAACTCATCATTGATCATCACATACTACTTTAGGCTCTAAACCCTGAGGTTATCCTACATAGATTTACACATTCTTTATTGAATACAGTTGTTCCTCTTATTAAGTTTATTAAAACATTATCCTTTCTTATAATAAACTTTTATAATCATTTTAGTACCTCTCACTATGCCATAATTTCTATCATGGCTCATAAGGCCCATAAAGCATCTTGTCACCTCTCACTAGGCAACATTTAACCATATGGCTCACAAGGCCATTAAACATCTTGTCACCTCTCACTAGGCAACGATAACATATTACTTCATGTAATACAATAGTAACACCTCTATTCCCTCAATAGGGTTAGGGCTTACTATTCATATCATATTATGATTTCTCATGTCTCATTACCCAATTTAGGGTTTGGGTTTCCCATCTCACAATAGGATTTCATAGTTATCAAAGTATATCAACCTTGAGATGCTAACTGTGAAGTCTTTCATATCTTGATGTATCACTTACCTCATTACTTCCAACTTTCTTAAGTTATCAGCTTATCTTAGATTAAGGTATTTCCCATCTTAATCCTTTCATCCACTAACCTATCACTCTTACCATGAAGTGCATAGGTTACACATAAGAATAGTTCAATTATCTTTGATGATATGGACTCATCTTAGGTTAAGGTATTGCTTACAATAAGTTTGCCTATAATCAACCATTTATGATATTTCACCCTTATAAGGTTTTACCCACTATTTTATTATTAGGGTTCTGGGTCGTCATCATATTGCCCAAGATTAAGGCTTCATGTATTATAACTCCAATTAGAGTTTCACATACCTTTACCCTTTATTAGGGCTTTGGGATTTCACATGCTATCATACTTCATTAGAGTTAGGATTGCATATAGCATCACCCTTCATTAGGCTTTCACATCTCATTGCCTATACTTAATGTTTACTACTCATACCAACTAGAGATTTCTCATGGCATCACCCTCAATTAGGGTTCACATTGAATCAACCTCAATTAGGGATTCACATGGAATCAACCTTAATTAGGGATTCACATATTATTATCTTGGTTTAGAGTCACAACACTACCCTGGGTTTGGGTTACATCTGATATTGCTCTAAATTTAGGTTAGGGCTCAACAACCTTCTTGATTAGGGTTTCATGAGCTTTTTATTAAGGATCATACCCTATTCATCACATGATAAATACTCATGTATGAATTCCTTTCCATCATCCTCTCAACTTGATTAGGTTACATCAACCCTTCAATCAAGTATATACAACTATGATTAACATAATGTACCAAGTCATGGTTCTTATAAGCAATTAGGGTTCATCCCATAATTGGCACTAATCACTTTGGTACTATTAGGGTTTCAACCTTTGTACCATCATTGATTATCATTACTAATCATCATTGGATCAATGGATCAATCATCATCTTAGTACTCAAGAGATTCAATCACATTGGACCTCCATTACATAAGGTATCCAATTGATTAACCAATTGAGTCATCAATTACATTAGGTATCCAAAAGGATTAACCAATTGAGTCCTCAATAAATTTTGACTACTTGATCTCTAAACGGTCTTGGTCTTTCAAGGTTCAAATGGTTTGAAATCGTTTGCTAAAGGTGGTCACTTGAAACCGTTTGCTAAAGCAAGTACTTGAAACCGTTTGCTAAAGCATTCATGAGATCGATTGGGCCTCAAACAGTTTGGGATCGTTTGGTCCCAAATGGTCTTGAGACCATTTGGTCCCAAATGGTCTTGAGACCATTTGGACTCAAATGGTCTTGAGACCGTTTGGTCCAAACCTCATCAAAATCACATGGACCAAAGATGGTCTCAACTTATCAAGTCGATTTGGGGTTCTCAATGTTGATTCCTTCAATCATTGAATTCATGTAACCAATCATCAATTGGACCTATCATCATAGTTCAATTGAGTTAAATGGGTCAACTTTCAACTAATTTGACCCTCAATTGACCCTCAATTGGTCATCAATTAGGGTTTGAATCAATTGAATTAGGGTTTGGAATCGATGATCCTTCAACATTAATCAATGTAAGATTAGCTACTTTGAAACCATTGAACCATCATCCAAATTGAACATGACCTGACCCCAAACGGTATTGAGGTCGTTTGGATGACCTCCAAACGGTCTTGAGACCTTTTGCCCATGTCAACATCAAAATCCAAGTCAATCAATCAAAGTTTGGATCATTGGATTGATCACCAAATCAGCATTTGATTGCACTTCAACTTAGTACCTTTAGATCTTCAAACACCTAACCATAGCAAACCCTAGACCTCCAAACGGTCTTGGGTGACCCCCAAACGGTCTTGGGATCATTTGGATGACCTCCAAACGGTCTTGAGACCGTTTGCCCATCATATCATCATCAACCATGTCATTCAATTAGGATTTGGATCCTAGGATTGGTCACCAAATCAGCACTTAATTGTATTTCAATTTGGTATCTTTGGACCTTCAAACACTTGCCCAAACTTAACCCTAGACCTCCAAACGGTCTTGGGTGACCCACAAACGGTCTTGAGACCGTTTGGGTGATCCCCAAATGGTTTTGAAACCGTTTGGGTCAATCAACCCAAAGCATCAACTCATTCAATTGCAAAATTAGCACTTAGCCGATTAGGGTTTATACCATATGTTTGAATCTTCAAATACCGAACCATACTCAACCCTAGAACTCCAAATGGTCTTGGTTGACCTCCAAACGGTATTTGGACCGTTTGGGTGATTCCCAAATGGTTTTGAAACCGTTTGGGGCAATCAACCCAAGTTTCAAACTCAATCACTTATGAAATCAGTACTCAACCCGATTAGGGTTTAGGTGATTGATGGACCTTCATCTCATGAACCAATTGGAGTTAATCAATAATAATTGATGGGTCATTAACCTAGATCATTATGAACAAGTCCCCAAATGGTCAAACCTGGTCAACATCACCAAACGGTCTTAAACTGTTTACTTCTATGTGGTTTAGGGAAATTGTTTCATTCCAAACAGTTTGAAACCATTTGCTCCCAAAACACAAACCGTTTGGACATTTGATTGAAACCGTTTGGTCTAGATATTTGGGGAGGTGTTTGCTTATGATGATGTCATCATCATCAAGCTATAGACCCACGAAACCTACTGTGATTTCCATGGAGATTGCATCAATCAACCAAATCAATAATTGTAAATAGAGAAATGATCATTATTTGATGGGGAATTGAATGCAATAACAAAGTTAGGGTTTCAAGTTATAAAACCCGCCTCCAATTGAGCTCTAAAGCTCCAAGATCACGGAAACAATGGTGGATTAAGCTTTTGCAACACCTCCTAAGCTCGTCCTCAAGCTTTCGGTTGAAAAGATTGGCTAGGGTTGATGAGGAGATCGAAATAAGAAGAAATCAATGATTTATTTTTTATTTCCAACACGGAATCAAGGAGAACGAAGGTCAAGGACTTACCAACAGGTTGGGAGTCTTCCTCCTGACCCTCCCAAGCTCCCTTGGTCGTTTCCCAAGCAAGGATAAGAAGTGGGGTCTAAAAAGCCTTTCATTTGGCTTGTAAAAGGTCTTTTTATAAGAATTCAATGAGAGAGAATATGATTTGTAAAAATACATTTAATCCCAAAAATATGGCCGCCTCTTCCCCCTCAACTTCCTTAGGGACGAGGATATCTTGTTTTCCTCTTATTCCTCTCAATTATCCATGATTTAAATAAAATAAAATTAAGCATCTTAAATCATATTATACTAATATCCATATGTGAGTGGATATTTCTTTTTCTTATAAAATTGTGAGTGAGTTATCCATTCCCTTGGATATTTTCGTGGTCCTTGCAAGGCTCAAGGATGTCCACGCACATATGAATCCAACCATTTTAATTTTGGTTGAAGGCCCTTTAATTAATACATTTATTTTTTCCCTAAATCGAATTAGGGTTTCAATTAGGATTAAATCTTGATTATTTTAATATCAAGATTCTCTCTCCTCCAAATTAATTCAAATGAGACGACCCTCTCATTTTATTTACTCTATATTATGCCAATAAATATTAGGGACCTTATTGAAGTGGTAATTTGCATATTGAATCCTAGATTTTGGGTAAATTGCACTTTACACCAAAACTAGGTTTTAATGCATAAACATTGCTTTATCAACTCTTCCTTGGTACTCAGGCTATCACAAGCCATACATTTGCATCATCTTCATTCTCATGATTCTTCAACACATGATGAACATCTTATCATGCAACATTTGCAATTTAACCCCTCAACTTGGGTAATTTGCACTTTAGTCCAAAATAAGCAAACATTGCTTCAACATTGTTTAAACATGACCAAAATTGAAACATAAGTTTCTCAAGAGCCCTAATTACTTTTCATAAGATAAGATTAAGCATATAATCATCTTTCTTAATCAAAACACCTAGGGTTAAGTATAACCTAGATCAGGGATGTTACAAATTATAAACCCCTAATAAGGATTTCGTCCCTAAAATCCCTGATAAAGAGAAACATATATTATCCATGCATCATATCATCATGTCCTCACATAACACCTCATTATTATGGAGACACCATAGAGTTTTGATCAATACAAAGTTATTCCATACAAGTTTATCATGGAATGATTCACATGGGACATATACTCCTATGTTCCTTAGTTAGTTCAGCATTTCTTTTTCAAGATCACAATTATATTCTGTCATCCATTTGAACTATAAGTCTTTTCATACTTTGATTGTGTTATCTTACCAGATGACACAGCACAAGCTTTCCTTATTACTTGCACTAATTATATCATTAGTTACACATTCTCTTACCATAAAGAAGGGTTACTTATCAACCAAGAACTTATCTCAAAGATATCTTCAATTGTTATGTTTATGCAAAACATAAACCCCTAACATGTGATGTTCATATTATTTTACATGATTAATTTTATTTCATAATTGACCATTCCAAGTAGTCAACATAAATCATCTGATATATCTTTAGGCACCAGGATTTCTTACCTTGGTACCTATATCATGTGTTAAAAACACATCACATCTTTATCTTCCTTTCATCTTGGGACATTACTTGTTACATATATCTTCATCTTGGAGCCAAAGTCCAAGATAAACTGATACCTTTCTAAGTATCCATCACATAAACATCTTTACATTATGCACATCAAGTGTTCTATGACCCACTTGATTACCATGTCCCTGAGAGAAAAGAAAACAAGGAATCATATTCCTCATTCTAATCTTATGAGGATTATGCTTTTCATTCATCATACAAACATGCTCATCTGAGGTTATCTCATATTTCTCTTTCTTATGCTTAGAACAGGACACATTTATTCATTCCATGCTTCTTATTTCATGATACTCATTAGATTGTATCAGAATGACTGCTTGATCAGGGCAATTAAAAAGATTACAATCTAATCGTTTCCATACTCACTTTATCATCAATAGTTGTATACCTGGTCAGGGTATATAAATACTGAGATTAAGTAGTATGCACTTTTTAAGATATTATATTCCTTCTCTTTCATATTATCACAAATATAATATTTAACATCACTGGATTTTATCCAGGCATCTCTTCAATACCTCATCTTCTTCTCATAGAGGTAAGAACAACATGAAACATCTATAATGTTTATTATGAAAAATGTAAGTCCTCACATGATTAAGCAAAGAAAGTTCAAGCAATTACCTTCCCAATTAACTCAAGAAACCATAAAAGACATTTTAGAATGACATTATTTTGTCTAACCTGTCATGATTCGTGGATTATTCACTGCCTCAGGCTGATTCTGCCTCAGAGGTTGATTCATCATAACATTTCTGGCTAAGCAATCTCTTACCAGAAGTCCAACTTGTCTACACAGGTAGCAAATTCTGGGTGCCAGGTATGGTCTAGAGGGTTCTTTACCCTTTCTAGATGACCATTTCCTTGGTGCACTAGGTCCTGGTTGTATTGGTGGTACCAAAATGTTTCCCTTTTTGGAACTATTAGGCCTCTGTCCCTGGATTTGGTTAGGCCTTTTCTCAATTCTCTCTTCCTTGTTCTTTGTTGGACAATTCTTTACAATATGTCCAGGCTTTCTACACCTATAGAAAATTCTACTTTTGGGTTGTAACCTATTCCTTCCTTCACTATTAATTGATTCAACAGGCTGAGGTTGAGCACAGACTTGTTCTAAGTCTAGAACTTCATCAATTCCCATTGCTTCCACCTGCTGATGTGGATTACATATCATGTTGATGTCCAAAACACCATCATTAGGGGTTGGTAATCTAGGTTGCAATGCTAGTGCTCGATCCACTAAATACATCATGGTTGCCCTAAATTCCCCAACAGTGATTCTTAAGGAAGGATTTCTTATCACAATTGGATTTGCTAGGGGATTCTCAGGCAATTGTCCCTCTCTTGCCTGCCTCCCTGCACCTCTTCTTGATGCAGCATTGCTGCTTTCTACAGCAAACTCCTCATGTGACCCAGTCATCTTCAATTTCTTCTTCTCCTATATGAGCAGAAGACACTATCAGATACACTAGATGATACTAGAACAGACTCTACTGCCTTAGTCCTATGTCTCTGTAGACTCAGTGAACCTAGAGCTCTGATACCACTAAATTGTGTCATCCAACTTATAAAACGCAAGATTAACTAAGCGGAAGTGAATCATTTGCAGCGGATTACTGAAAATCACTAAAAATTAAAACATCAAGAAATCTCTTACATCAAGAACCATTGTATAACATTATATACATCCTGATTTAAAGGTACATGGCTTGTACTATCTCTTCTCGAGGATTACAACATTAGTTGTCCTATAACATTATATACAGACATCACAAAAACCTCGAGGCATCAAGCCAAAATCTCGAGTCGATAATGAAAGGACTATCTATAAATCCTGAGGACCTGAGAGCACAGAGACGACACATAGGACTACTATTTATACAACTGGACAGGCAGTATCTCCACCTGAGATATTACTACAGTCCTCGATGTTGTTATTGTTCCTTCTCTACTAAAGGTTTCCTGCCTCTTTGTCCGCATCCACCTAAAAACATTGGATCCCACGGGGGTGAGACAATTGTAAATTGCCCCAGCGGAAGATATAACTCTCCGCCCAAACATTGTATTGCAATTTAAAGATATGAAACTGAGCAGAGGTTAAGCAGTTTAAAGCATCCTCAACTTTGTAAGCATTGTAACTATTTATGATAGAGCAATATATCATCTATTCTTTTAATAAGGAATAGGAATGACATGTATATCATTTATCCACCATAATATACCATCATATCAAAATTTTCTTGTGACACTCATCATCTTGTTATGTCACCCATGAAACACTCTTGTTTCATTCTGTTGGCTTTAGCCAATCTGTTAAACAGATAAAGAGATATATCTACCATGTACTCATTTATCATCAATATAGGAATTGGATTAATACCAATCCTAAATCGTCATTACAGGCATTGGGTTATTACCAATCATGTGTTATCACTACAGGAATTTAGCCTCTGCAGGTATTGGACTTTTCCAAACCTGATTACACCGCCAGGCATTGGACACTACCAATCCTGATTTCACATCCAGGCATTGGACTCTAACCACTCCTGATTACAGGCATTACACCTCTGCCAGGTATTGGACTTTAACCAAACTTGATTACAGGCATTACACCTCTGCCAGGTATTGGACTTTAACCAAACCTGATTACACAGCCAAGCATTGGACTTTAACCAATCCTGATTTCACGGCCAGGCATTGGCCTCTAACCAATCTTGATTTCACAGCCAGGCATTGGACTTTAGCCAATCTTGATTTCACAGCCAGGCATTGGACTCTAACCAATCCTGATTTCACATCCAGGCATTGGACTTTAACCAATCCTGATTACAGGCATTACACCTATACCAGGTTTTGGAATTTAACCAAACCTGATTTCACAGTTAGGCATTGGACTCTAACCAATCCTGATTTCACAGCCAAGCATTGGACTCTAACCAATCCTGATTACATAGTTCATGGAATTTAATTCCTTTAACTCATCATTGATCATCACATACTACTTTAGGCTCTAAACCCTAAGGATAGCCTGTATAGATTTACACATTATTTATTGAATACAGTTGTTCCTCTTATTAAGTTTATTAAAACATTATCCTTTCTTATAATAAACTTTTATAATCATTTTGGTACCTCTCACTATGCCATAATTGCTCGCATGGCTCATAAGGCCCATAAAGCATCTTGTCACCTCTCACTAGGCAACATTTAACCATATGTCTCACAAGGCCATTAAACATCTTGTCACCTCTCACTTGGCAACGATAACATATTACTTCATGTAATACAATAGTAACACCTCTATTCCCTCAATAGGGTTAGGGCTTACTATTCATATCATATTCTGATTTCCCATGTCCCATTACCCAATTTAGGGTTAGGGTTTCCCATCTCACAATAGGATTTCATAGTTATCAAAGTATATCAACCTTGAGATGCTAACTGTGAAGTCTTTCATATCTTGATGTATCACTTACCTCATTACTTCCAACTTTCTTAAGTTAACAGCTTATCTTGGATTAAGGTATTTCCCATCTTAATCCTTTCATCCACTATACTATCACTCTTACCATGAAGTGCATATGTTACACATAATAATGGTCCAATTATCTTTAATGATATGGACTCATCTCAGGTTAAGGTATTGCTTATAATAAGTTTGCCTATAATCAACCATTTATGATATTTCACCCTTATAAGGTTTTACCCACTGTTTTATTATTAGGGTTCTGGGTTGTCATCATGTTGTCCAAGATTAAGGCTTCATGTATTATAACTCCAATTAGAGTTTCACATACATTTACCCTTTATTAGGGCTTTGGGATTTCACATTCTATCATACTTTATTAGAGTTAGGATTGCATATAGCATCACCCTTCATTAGGCTTTCACATCTCATTGCCTATACTTAATGTTTACTACTCATCCCAACTAGGGATTTCTCATGGCATCACCCTCAATTAGGGTTCACATTGAATCAACCTCAATTAGGGATTTACATGGCATCAACCTTAATTAGGGATTCACATTTTATTATCTTGGTTTAGAGTCACAACATTACCCTCGGTTTGGGTTACATTTGATATTGCTCTAAATTTAGGTTAGGGCTCAACAACCTTCTTGATTAGGGTTTCATGACCTTTTTATTAAGGATCATACCCTCTTCATCACATGATCAATACTCATGTATTAATTCCTTTCCATCATCCTCTCAACTTGATTAGGTTACATAAACCCTTCAATCAAGTACATACAACTATGATTAACATAATGTACCAAGTCATGGTTCTTATAAGAAATTAGGGTTCATCCCTTAATTGGCATTAATCACTTTGGTACTATTAGGGTTTCAACCTTTGTACCTTCATTGATTATCATTACTAAATATCATTGGATCAATGGATCATTCATCATCTTAATTCTCAAGAGATTCAATCACATTGGACCTCCATTACATAAGGTATCCAATTGATTAACCAATTGATTCCTCAATTACATTAGGTATCCAAAAGGATTAACCAATTGAGTCCTCAATCAATTTTGACTACTTGAGCCCCAAACGGTCTTGGTATTTCAAAGTTCAAATGGTTTAAAACCGTTTTCTAAAGGAGGTCACTTGAAACTGTTTGCTAAAGCAAGTACTTGAAACTGTTTGCTAAAGCATTCATGAGATCGATTGGGACTCAAACGGTTTGGGATCGTTTGGTCCCAAACGGTATTGAGACCATTTGGTCCCAAACGGTCTTGAGACCATTTGGACTCAAACGGTCTTGAGACCATTTGGTCCAAACCTCCTCAAAACCGCATGGACCAAAGATGGTCTCAACTTATCAAGTCGATTTGGGGTTCTCAATGTTGATTCCTTCAATCATTGAATTCATGTAACCAATCATCAATTGGACCTATCATCATACTTCAATTGAGTTAAATGGGTCAACCTTCAACTAATTTGAACCTCAATTGACCCTCAATTAGTCATTAATTAGGGTTTGAATCAATTGAATTAGGGTTTGGAATCGATGATCCTTCAACATTAATCAATGTAAGATTAGTTACTTTGAAACCATTGAACCATCATCCAAATTGAACATGACCTGACCCCAAACAGCCTTGAGGTCGTTTGGATGACCTACAAAAGGTCTTGAGACCGTTTTCCCATGTCAACATCAAAATCCAAGTCAATCAATTAAAGTTTGGATCATTGGATTGATCACCAAATCAGCATTTGATTGCACTTCAACTTAGTACCTTTAGATCTTCAAACACATAACCATAGTCAACCCTAGACCTCCAAACGGTCTTGGGTGACCCCCAAACGGTCTTGGGATCGTTTGGATGACCACCAAATGGTCTTGAGACCGTTTTCCCATCATATCATCATCAACCATGTCATTCAATTAGGGTTTGGATCCTTGGATTGGTCACCAAATCAGCACTTAATTGTATTTCAATTTGGTATCTTTGGACCTTCAAACACTTGCCCAAACTTAACCCTAGACCTAAAAATGGTCTTGGGTGGCCCCCAAACGGTCTTGAGACCGTTTTGGTGATCCCCAAATGGTTTTGAGACCGTTTGGGTCAATCAACCCAAAGCATCAACTCATTCAATTGCAAAATCAGCACTTAGCCGATTAGGGTTTATACCATATGTTTGAATCTTCAAATACCTAACCATACTCAACCCTAGACCTCCAAACGGTCTTGTTTGACCTCCAAACGGTCTTGGGACCGTTTGGGTGATTCCCAAACGGTTTTCAAACCGTTTGGATCAATCAACCCGAGTTTCAAACTCAATCACTTATGAGATCAGCACTCAACCCGATTAGGGTTTAGGTGATTGATGGACCTTCAACTCATGAACCAATTGGAGTTAATCAATAATAATTGATGGGTCATTAACCTAGATCATTATGAACAAGTCCCCAAATGGTAAACCCTGGTCAACATCACCAAATGGTCTTAAACCATTTGCTTTTATGTGGTTTAGTGAAACTGTTTCATTCCAAACGGTTTGAAACTGTTTGCTCCCAAAACACAAACTGTTTGGACATTTGATTGAAACCGTTTGGTCTAGATATTTGGGGAGATGTGTTCCTATAATGATTTCATCATCATCAAGATCTAGACCCAGGAAACCTGCTATGATTTCCATGGATATTGCATCAATCGACCAAATCAATAATTGTAAATAGATAAATGATCATTATTTGATGGGGAATTGAATGCAATAACAAAGTTAGGGTTTCAAGTTATAAAACCCGCCTCCAATTGAGCTCCAAAGCTCCAAGATCACGGCAAAAATGGTAGATGAAGCTTTTGCAACTCCTCCTAAGCTCGTCCTCAAGCTTTTGGTTGAAAAGATTGGCTAGGGTTGATGAGGAGATCGAAATAAGAAGAAATCAATGATTTATTTTCGATTTCCACCATGGAATCAAGGAGAACGAAGGTCAAGGACTTACCAACCGGTTGGGGGTGTCCTCCTGACCCTCCCAAGCTCCCTTGGTCGTTTACCAATCAAGGAGAAGAAGTGGGGTCGAAAAAGCCTTTCATTTGGCTTGTAAAAGGTCTTTTTATAAAAATTCAATGAGAGAGAATATGCTTTGTAAAAATCCATTTAATCCCAAAAATATGGCCACCTCTTCCCCCTCAACTTCCTTAGGGACGAGGATATCTTGTTTGACTCTTATTAATCTCAATTATCCATGATTTAAAGAAAATCAAATTAAGCACCTTAAATCATATTATACTAATATCCATATGTGAGTGGATATTTCTTTTTCTTATAAAATTGTGAGTGAGTTATCCATTCCCTTGGATATTTTCGTGGTCCTTGCAAGGCTCAAGGATGTCCAAGCACATCTGAATCTAACCATTTTAATTTTGTTTGAAGGCCCTTTAATTAATACATTTATTTTTTCCCTAAATCGAATTAGGGTTTCAATTAGGATTAAATCTTGATTATTTTAATATCAAGATTCTCTCTCCTCCAACTTAATTCAAATGAGGTGCACCTCTCATTTTATTTACTCTATATGATTCCAAGAAACATTAGGGACCTTATTGAAGTGGTAATTTGCATATTGAAGCCTAGGTTTTGGGTAAATTGCACTTTACACCAAAACTAGGTTTTAATGCATAAACATTGCTTTATGAGCTCTTCCTTGGTACTCAGGCTATCACAAGCCATACCTTTTCATCATCTTAATTATCATGATGCTTCAACACATGAAGAACATCTTATCATGCAACATTTGCAATTTAACCCCTCAACTTGGGTAATTTGCACTTTAGTCCAAAATAAGCAAACATTGCTTCAACATTGTTTAAACAGGACCAAAATTGAAACATAAGTTTCTCAAGAGCCCTAATTACTTTTCACAAGATAAGATTAAGCATATAATCATCTTTATTAATCAAAACACCTAGGGTTAAGTATAACCCAGGTCAGGGATGTTACACATGTACTTGATTGATAATAATAAAGGTAATTTCATCTATTATGTTTGTCTCACTCGTGAGGTGATGGAACAAACATAGTAGATGTATAAAAAATGATGTTACTCGATGACATATGTCTACAGATTGAGGACCTAAATAATGAGATTATATGTACTATAAGAGTACATACATTCTTGTTAGGTCCCTAGTTGGATATTATTGTGGAAGCAAAATAGTCGATAATAATACCTAAGAATAGATTGTGTGTTGACTGATGACAGAGTCTCATTAGTCATGATATTAGATATCAAGTAAAACACATAGGTACTTGTTAAGGAATAGTGTACTGGACAGATCCACCTTTAGAGGATACATGGAAATCGTTGAATGATAGTTAGAATCAGACCTTAAAGTGATAGTGATGATTGTGGTTCTTAGCCCTGAAGTCGCTACACTCATCACATGTCATTTGATGATCTTTAACATAATCCAATGTGACCTTGAATAAGAGTTGCCATAAAGGTGGTGCTTGGGTGCATTGTGACACATGGGGATCGATCGCGAGTGATGTAGATGGGATTTGTCCCTCCTGTGAGAGTTGATATCCTAGCCACTTGATAAGCAAGACTAAAAATGTATGGCCAAACTCATGAGACTCAATATATGATATATAAACTCACATACATATCATACAGTATACTCTAGTTCAAGAAACATGAATTGAATGTTAGATGATGATTATTCCATGCCTTGTGTTCAATCCTATATCAGAGACAAAGAGACTATATGATCACAATAACACTGATCATAGATGTAGGTTGAAGTTGTTCTCCAACTTTCTAATTACTGGAGATCAATGATGTATTATTTAGATATCGCTCATTGCTTGCAATGTCATAATCTAGTTATGGACATTCACTGCCAATGTAATTTAAGACATGTAGGGTCACACACATTGGATGCACTAGGAATAGGAGTTCACTCTTGGATAAGATTTAACTTGGCTACTAAAGCGTTTAGGTAATCAACTTAAACAACATTAGTTGTTAGTTGGCTGGCTGGAGTGTCCAGTTGATTGAACGGTGTGCTAGTTGATCGACTAGACAGTCCAGTCAACTGACTGGGTCAAGCATTGATGTTGACATAATAATGTGCATAGATCGTTGCATTAAAATGAGTACGTTTGTGAGTAGGAAAACAATCCAATTGAACAACTGGATGTTCTAGTCAACTGATTGTCATGACAAATGATCAACTGGAGGTTCCAATTGACCGACTAGTGATTCACAATAGCCATCAAACCATGAGATGAACCCTTTTTGTACTCAGGGCTTGTGAAAACTCTAGCCCATCCACTCCTATATAATGGTGGGTGGCCAGGGCTCTCAACACTCTTGTATTAGAAGACTCTTCATCTCACAGTTGTGGTAATGTGAGAGATAGAGGCATCTTACACATAAAAGGGAAAGATAGCTAAGAGGAGAAAATTCTACACTAGTATTGTTATGACCGTATATGAGCTTAATAGGTAAGTTAGGGTTTATGTGGATGACTACATGCTTAGTTATATTGGTCATTGATTAAACATGATTAATGGTGATATCTCAATCATGATATGTTAAACCTAATGAGAACCCCAAGTATGTTATCTCTTTGTATAATTAGGGTTTGAGAAAATATAAACCCTAGTCGGCTAAAATTAGGGTTTTAACCAAATAGGCCCATGTTGGGGAGTAATGAGAGAGGTATGCAAAGGATAATTAAATTGGTAGTTGAAGGCTAGGATAGCACGACCGTGGTGGGTAGTTGGTGGCACGGGCATTCTATGCCACACGGCCGTTTTGAAAGAATTGAACTGTTGACCAACTTTTGTACTCAATTTGTTGAAACCAATGCACCACGGATGTGGTAGGCAGCACGGCCGTTCTAGGTCCATCTTAGCACAGCCCTGGCAGCTAGCATGGCCGTTGTGGGGCATTTTCTCTTCAACCAACTGTTTTGCATATTTCTAGATAGCAGTTCATTGTTCTATTTTATTTATTTGATGGTAGCTCAGAATGATCTAAAATTTTAACTAAATCTTTGTAACTCAATTATACACAACATGGTAAATTCTCATAATTTTTGGAGAATGTTTGATCTCTGAAATAAATGAGTCATAGTAACTTTTTTATGACAGAAAAATATGTTAAAATAAGAAAACGTTTAGTGAGGGGTCAATATGATATTCACCCAAGCAGCTCAATTTCTCTATATGGTCAACCTAACACACTAGGAGCTCTCATAATTCGTAATTCATTATAGAGAAACAAAATCCTAGAGAGAGAGGGAGAGTTAGGGTTTGAGAGGAGGAAGTGGTGGAATTGCTGATCTAGGGTTTCTCTATCTGAGATATGATGAAATCAAGTAAGTTTAGCTTCTTTGCATAGCCTTTAATGGTGAATCTTATCTCACATGTCAAGATTCTTCCCCTCCTCTAATTTGATCCAAAATGGTATCAAAACTTCCCCTTTTCTCACTCTTTCTTCATAATCCCTCATTTTTAGGGTTTCCGGGTTGAAAGAAAGAAGAATCAGGTGAATTTCTAGGGATTTGATATGAGATTGAGATTTTTAGGGATGAGCTGCGTTTTTAAGGTTTTTTCACACCTTAGGGTGAGTGAGAACTTCCTTTAAATAGTATATTGCACGAAAATTGGTTAAATCATCCATAATCTTTAATTGCTTAGTATGTAACTACAAACCCTAAATTGTTTGTTTGATCTAACTCGTTGCAAAATGATATGAAATGGATTCTTCCTCTATTTGGATGAATTTCAGATGATAAATTCATATTAGAAATATATACAATACATCCTGATGAGAATTCCCTAAGTATTCACAGAGGTTATAAGAGTAAACTAAAATATAGGAAATTTGTCTATGACTGAAATTGTTGTATAATTCAATAGAAAAATTTGTTGATCTGGATCCCCTTGGTTATGAATGTTTGTTTATCTAAATTCATAGTACATATATGTCAGATACTATTTTGGATTTCATTTAATGTGAATCGTGTTTGTTTGATATCTTAGTAAAGAGGGTGAAACCCTAGATGCGAGGAAAGTTGGATATTTGCAAATAGATATCGTGAAATCTATTTGAACATATTTTCTTGACATGATAGACTTTATTTATTCAATTTTATTATTGATGCATGTTATCTCAGTGAATGGCATGGAAACCCAAATTTAGCTCAGTTCCAAGGTTTCATACATATATTGATTTTATATGATTTGTTGATAGTAGTCTTTATTCGGTGAATGTTTATGTCGCATGAAATCTTTATGAGATTCATGTGATAAGTGAATGAGGTAAATGAAACCCTAAGGATAGGGTGTTTGATGAATCAAGTATTGTGATATCAATGTTCTCAGTATGAGATGTGTGATGCTTAACAATTCAGTTGTGGTAAATGTTATCAGATGGTCTGTGAAACGAATGGTTTACAGAGCTAAACTAAGATATGTAATGTGATGATTGAATTGTGAATGTAAAGAGTGAATTAGACATGTAGATGCCCTGAGCCCTTTAGATTCCCTATGAGAGGTTTGCGTCATAGGGATGAAACGACCTAACCCTGGCAGCGTCCAGTATACGGGGGTCGGAACGTATTAACAGGTGGTACGGGGGGACGAAGCCCTAGTGGAAGTCTTCTTAAAAATATAGTATGTAGTGTCCAACATCAACCAGAGATCATGGTGGCACTAGAGTACAGAAAATCCAATAGGTGGCTTGACTCACTGCCTGAGTACACAGATTCAGAGGTGGAGTCTGAGATATCTAGCCACTCCCATGAGCCACCGAGATCCAGATGTACCGAGACCCACTGCAGACGGGGTCTTACTTGAAATATAGGCTTAGGAACCCAGGCATGCTTCTAAGCCTTGTACAATGAGATCGTATCTTTCTGCGATTCTTTCACATGTTGTGGTACACCTCATGTGGGTTCAGGGCATAATAAGATGAATGAGAGGTTAAACAAGTGTGTGTAGTTATTCAATTATTCTTTGTATGTTTTTGAATTATTAGTTCTCTTTATGATCAATCAAGCATTTCATATATCGATTCACTCTTGTATATATCTAGAGTATCCTTTCATATTTATCATTGTCAATTATTAGACTCTTTAAAGCTTGTTGTTGTTATAGTTAATATCAATTGCTCAAAAGTATATTTGTAATTATACCAGTGCTTTAGACTGTTTCTTTGAAGTACTCATTCACTGAGCGAGTAGGCTCACCCCTCTACTCACAATTTTTAGGGAAATCGCATGGACTTGAAGAAGGTCAATGCATCAGAGTAGATCTACCATAGGAGTTAAGTATGAGATCAGTTAAGTTCAGTCGGTCCATGTCACTCTAGGCCCTTGTATAGATGTGAGAGAGTTGTAAATGATATTTGTATCTTTGTTTCCTTAATTAGAGAGAATGCATTTGATTATCATGTCGTATGTACATGGAAGTGTGAGAAACAGAATGAATGTATGAATGTGTATCATTAATGTTGAGATCATATTAGAGTAATTGTAACATCCCTGACCTGGGTTATGCTTTAACCCTAGGTGTTTTAATAAAGAAATATGATTATATGCTTAATCTTATCTTGTTAAAAGTAATTAGGGCTCTTGAGAAACTTATGTTTCAATTTTGGTCCTATTTAAACAATGTTGAAGCAATGTTTACTTATTTTGGACTAAAGTGCAAATTAATCAAGTTGAGGGGTTAAATTGCAAATTTTGCATGATAAGATGTTCCTAAGGTGTTGAAGCATCATGAGAATGAAGATGATGCAAAGGTATGGCTTGTGATAGCCTGAGTACCAAGGAAGAGATGATAAAACAATGTTTATGCATTAAAACCTAGTTTTGGTGTAAAGTGCAATTTACCCAAAACCTAGGGTTCAATATGCAAATTACCACTTCAATAAGGTCCCTAATGTTTCTTGGCATCATATAGAGTACATAAGGGCGCCTCATTTGAATTAAGTTGGAGGAGAGAGAATCTTGATATTATAATAATCAAGATTTAATCCTAATTGAAACCCTAATTCGATTTAGGGCAAAAATAAATGTATTAATTAAAGGGCCTTCAACCAAAATTAAAATGGTTTGATTCAGATTTGTGTGGACGAGCTTAAGCCTTGCAAAGGCACGAGCATATCCTAAGGAGGTGAAATTCCACTCACCATTATTATAAGAAAAAGAAATTCCACTCAAAAATGGATATTAATATTATAAGGGTTAAGGTGCTTAATTTCTTTCCCTTTATTCTTGGATAATGAAGAGGTTTTGCAAGAACATGAATATGGCTTCGTGTCCAAGAAATGGAGGGGGATTTGGTGGAAATTATTTTGGGAATGAAAGGAAATAATCTCATTTTCTCTCTGCTTGGGATTTCCTTATACATATCCCTTTTTCCACTCACTTAAGGACTTCTATTCGGATTTCCTTTCTTTCTTTGCCTTGGACAACCCCAAGAGAAGCTCAGGAACAGGAGGAGGATGACCCCAACCTGTTGGTAAGGTTCTTGACCTCTTTTCTCCTTGATTCCATGGTGGAAATTGAAAGTAAATCATTGATTTCTTCTTAATTCAATCTCCTCTTCAACCCTAGTCAAACTTTTCAACCAAAAGCTTGAGGACGAGCATAGGGGGAGTTGCAAGAGATTCATCCACCATTATTGCCGTGAGCTTGGAGCTTTGGAACTCAATTGGAGGCGGGTTTTATAACTTGAACCCTTAATATTGTTATTTCAATTAATTCCTTATCACTTGGTGATCCTTTTTACATTCCCGAAATTTGTTTTGGTTGATTAATGCAATCACCATGGAAACCACAGCAGGTTTCATGATTTCAGAGATCGAAGATGATAAGCACACACCTCTCCAAAATATCCAAGGCAAATGGTTTACTTTTGTTGCTCAAACGGTTTCCCAAACCATTTGGGAGCAAACGGTTTCAAACCGTTTAGAAGCAAACGGTTTCACCAAACCGCATGAGACCAAACGGTTTCAGACTGTTTGGTGGTGTTGACCAGGGTTGAGCATTTGGAGATCTGTTGAAAATGATCTAGTTTAATCACCCATCAATTATGATTGATTAGTTCCAGTTGGTTCATGAGTTGAAGGTCCATCAATCACCAAAACCCTAATCGAGTTAAGTGTTGATTTGTAATTTCATTAAGTTGGAAACTTGGGTTGATTGACCCAAACGGTTTCAAAACCGTTTGGGGATCACCCAAATGGTCTCAAGACCATTTTATGATCACCCAAGACCGTTTGGACATCTAGGGTTAAGTATGGTTGAGCGATTGAAGGTCCAAAGATACTAAGTTGATGTACAATCAATTTTTGATTTGGTGACCAATCCTAAGATCCAAACCTTAATTGAATAACATGGTTAATGATGATGTGATGGTAAAATGGTCTCAAGACCATTTGGAGGTCATCCAAATGATCCCAAGACCGTTTGGGGGTCACCCAAAACCGTTTGGAGGTCTAGGGTTGACTATGGTTAGGTGTTTGAAGATCTAAAGATACTAAGTTGAAATGCAGTCAAATGTTGGTTTGGTGATCAATCCAATGATCCAAACCCTAATTGGATGATTGGATTTGAGTGATGAGATGGGAAAATAGTCTCAAGACCGTTTGGGGTCAGGTCATGTTCAATTTGGATGATGGTCCAATAGTTTTAAAGTAACTAGTTACACATTGATTAATGTTGAAGGATCATCGATTCCAAACCCTAATCCAATTGATTCAAACCCTAATTGATGACCAATTGAGGGTCAATTGAGAGTCAAATCAGTTGAAGGATGACCTACTTAACTCAATCAAAGTATGGTGATAGGTCCAATTGATGATTAGTTACATGAATACAATGGTTGATGGAATCAACATTGAGAACCCTAAACCGATTGGAATAGTTGATACCATCTTTGGTCCATGCGGTTTTGAGGAGGTTTGGACCAAACGGTCTCAAGACCGTTTGGGACCAAACGATCCCAAACCGGTTGAGTTCATGCGGTTTCAAAAAGGTACTTTAACAAACGATCTTGAAGGTCACTTTTACCAAACGATTTCAAAACCATTTGAACTTTGAAAGACCAAGATTGTTTGGGGCTCAAGTAGTCAAAATTGATTGAGGACTCAACTGGTTAATCCTTTTGGATACCTAATGTAATTGAGGACTCAATTGGTTAATCAATTGGATACCTTATGTAATGGAGGTCCAATGTGATTGAATCTCTTGAGAATTAAGATGATGAATGATCCATTGATCCAATGATGATTAGTAATGATAATCAATGAAGGTACAAAGGTTGAAACCCTAATAGTACCAAAGTGATTAGTCGCAATTAAGGGATGAACCCTAATTTCTTATAAGAACCATGACTTGGTACATTATGTTAGTCATAGTTGTATGTACTTGATTGAAGGGTTGATGTAACCTAATCAAGTTGAGAGGATGATGGAAAGGAATTCATACATGAGTATTGATCATGTGATGAATAGGGTATGATCATTAATAAAAAAGGTCATGAAACCCTAATCAAGAAGGTTGGTGAGCCCTAACCTAAATTTAGATCAATATCAAATGTAACCCAAACCCAAGGTAATGTTGTGAGTCTAAACCAACAAAATAAAATGTGAATCCCTAATTAAGGTTGATTCCATGTGAATCCCTAATTGAGGTTGATTCAATGTGAACCCTAATTGAGGGGTGATGCCATGAGAAATCCCTAGTTGGGATGAGTAGTAAACATTAAGTATAGGAAATGAGATGTGAAAGCCTAATGAAGGGTGATGATATATGCAATCCTAACTCTAATGAAGTATCATAGCATGTGAAATCCCAAAGACCTAATAAACGGTAAAGGTATGTGAAACTCTAATTGGAGTTATAATACATGAAGCCTTAATCTTGGACAACATGATGACAACCCAGAACCCTAATAATAAAACAGTGGGTAAAACCTTATAAGGGTGAAATATCATAAATGGTTGATTATAGGCAAACTTATTGTAAGCAATACCTTAACCTGAGATGAGTCCATATCATTAAAGGTAATTGGACCATTCTAATGTGTAACCTATGCACTTCATGGTAAGAGTGATAGGTTAGTGGATGAAAGGATTAAGATGGGAAATACCTTAATACAAGATAAGCTGATAACTTAAGAAAGTGGGAAGTAATGAGGTAAGTGATACATCAAGATATGAAAGACTTCACAGTTAGCATCTCAAGGTTGATATACTTTGATAACTAAGAAATCTTATTGTGAGATGGGAAACCCTAACCCTAAATTGGGTAATGGGACATGAGAAATCATAATATGATATGAATAGTAAGCCCTAACCCTATTGAGGGAATAGAGGTGTTACTATTGTATTACATGAAGTAATATGTTATCGTTGCCTAGTGAGAGGTGACAAGATGTTTAATGGCCTTGTGAGCCAGATGGTTAAATGTTGCCTAGTGAGAGGTGACAATATGCTTTATGGGCCTTATGAGCCATGACAGCAATTATGGCATAGTGAGAGGTACCAAAATGATTATAAAAGTTTATTATAAGAAAGGATAATGTTTTAATAAACTTAATAAGAGGAACAACTGTATTCAATAAAGAATGTGTAAAGCTATGCATGCTAACCTCCGGGTTTAGAGCTTAAAGTAGTATGTGATGATCAATGACGAGTTAAAGGAATTAAATTCCATGAACTATGTAATCAAGATTGGTTAGAGTCCAATGTCTGGCTGTGAAATCAGGATTGGTTAGAGTTCAATGTCTGGCTATGAAATTAGGTTTGGTTAAAGTCCAATACCTGGCAGAGGTGTAATGCCTGTAATCAGGATTGGTTAAAGTCCAATGTCTAGTTGTGAAATCAGGATTGGTTAGAGTCCAATGCCTGGCTGTGAAATCAGGATTGGTTAAAGTCCAATGCCTGGCTGTGAAATCAGGATTGGTTAGAATCCAATTCCTGGCTATGAAATCAGGATTGGTTAAAGTCCAATGCCTGGATGTGTAATCAGGTTTGGTTAAAGTACAATACCTAACAGAGGTGTAATGCTTGTAATCAAGTTTGTTTAAAGTCCAATACCTGGCAGAGGTGTAATGTCTGTAATCAGGATTGGTTAGAGTCCAATGTCTGGCTGTGAAATCAGGATCGGTAGTGTCCAATGCCTGGCGGTGTAATCAGGTTTGAAAAAGTCTAATACCTGGCAGAGGCTAAATGCTTGTAGTGATAACACAGGATTGGTAATAACCCAATGCATGTAATGACGATTTAGGATTGGTATTAATCCAATTCCTATATTGATGATAAATGAATACATGGTAGATATATCTCTTTATATGTTCAACAGATTGGCTAAAGCCAACAAAATGAAACAAGAGTGTTTCATGGGTGACATAACAAGATGATGAGTGTCACAAGAAAATTTTGATATGATGGTATAATATGTTGGATAAATGATATACATGTCATTCCTATTCCTTATTAAAAGAATAGATGATATATTGTTCTATCATAAATAGTTGTAATGCTTACAAAGTTGAGGATGCTTTAAACTGCTTAACCTATGCTCAGTTTCATATCTTTAAATTGCAATACAATGTTTGGGCGGAGAGTTATATCTCCTGCTGGGGCAATTTACAATTGTCTCACCCCAGTGGGATCCAATGTTTTTAGGTGGACGCGGACAAAGAGGTAGGAAACCTTTGGTAGAGAAGGAACAGCAGTAGCATCGAGGATAGATGTAATATCTCAGGTGGAGATATTGTCTGTCCAGTTGTATAGATAGTATTCCTATGTGTCGTCTCTGTACTCTCAGGTCCTCAGGATTTATAGATAGTGCTTTCATTATCAACTCGAGATTTTGGCTTGATGCCTCGAGGTTTTTGTGTTGTTTGTATATAATGTTATAGGACAACTAATGTTGTAATCCTCGAGAAGAGATAGTACAAGCCATGTACCTTTAAATCAGGATGTATATAATGTTATACAATGGTTCTTGATGTAAGATATTTCTTATGTTTGGATCTCTTTGCAAAAAGTTTTAATTTTTAGTGATTTTCAGTAATCCGCTGCAAATGATTCGCTTCCGCTTAGTTAATCTTGTGTTTTATAAGTTGGATGCCACAATTTAGTGGTATCAAAGCTCTAGGTTCGCTGAGTCTACAGAGACATAGGACTAAGGTATCGAGTTTGTTCTAAGTGTACCTCAGTATATCTTATAGTGTCTTCTGCTTATGCAGAAGAAGATATATAACTTAAAGATCTCTGAAGGACGTGAAGAATACGTTGCTAAGAGCAATGTTGCTGCACCAGTGGGAGGTGCAAGGGATCAGGCAAGGGAGGAACCAGTGACTAAAAATCCCCATGTTGATGAATTCATGAGAGGAAACCCAGATATTCATAATCTTTTTGGGCAGCTCATGACCACACTAAGGTATATGGCAGATCGGATGCCAGCATCAACACCCAGGGCACCAACTCCCAATGAGGGATATGGGTTTGGTAAGACCTTTGAACGACTATGTCGTGTCGGAGCCATTGAATATGCTAGAACATCTGATCCAACAGATGTTGATCTCTGGCTCACTGAGTTAGAAAAAGCCTTTAAGATCCTTAGTATCCCAGAGGCTGACAAAGTTAAATATGCAGTGTACCTTTTGAAAGGTAGTGTTGGACACTGGTGGGCTATAGAAGAAATAAAAAGGAATGATGAAGAGGTTGGCTGGGAGGAATTATGTTGAGAATTCATCAATAAGTATTTTCCAAAGACTTATTTAGATGAAAAGATCTCACAATTTGAGAAAATATGACAGGGAGCCATGTCAATAAGTGAATATGAGGTTAAATTCATGGAAGTTTTACAATTTTGCCCCCAGATGGATGCTACTGAGGAGGAAAAGATTCGAAATTTTGAGAAAGGATTGAATGCTGAGATGTCCATTTTGGCATCTACCCTAGAAAGTAGGGAGAGGTTTGCCACATTTGTGGAGTCTATACGGAGGATAGAAAGATCTACGATAAAGAAACATGAGACAAACCTCAAAAGAAAGTCTACACAGTCACAGAGACTAATGAGTAGTGGCAACAGACAACCAAAATCTTCACCAGTCCAACCACAATATATTGCACATATGCAGGGGTCATCAAGTTGGGGTCAAGATTGTCATAAATGTGGACATCTAGGACATTTTAGACAACAATGTCCAAGGAGAAATAGTGAAATGACCCAGCAGTCACAGCATAATCTGCAAAACCCACAAGGACCTCAGTCCAGTGGAGCATATGATAGAGGACAAAGACAAGTGTCACAGTTTAGTCCATCTACTTCTGGTAGTAAAGGACAAAGGCAATAACAAATAACAACTAAGTCCATGTTCTGGGTTAGATAAGATGCTAGTTATCTTGTAAAAGGTAGACTTGTCAAGATATAACTTTCTATTTTGAGTTACCTTCTGTTTCCTACTATAAGAAAAGTAGTTGTTGTTTAGTTCATCTGTATATTCCTTTAAGGATATGAGGAAGAGATAGTAGTATGAAATTTGTGTTCAGTTTAATATTCTTTTATATGTTTTGAAGTTTCTCTTTCTCTATCAAGAAAGGGAAGAGATGAAAAAGGAACTCAAAAGAAATCTGAGATATTAAATATACTAAATCTAAAGAGATGAAAAACATAAAATAAATTAAGTGCATACTACTTGATCTCAGTATTTATATACCATGGCCAGGTATACAACTATTGATGATAAAGTGAGTATGGAGACTCTTAGATTGTTATCTTTTTTATTGCCCTGATCAAGCTGTCATTCTGATACAATCTAATGAGTATCATGAAATAAGAAGCATGGAATGAAAAAATGTGTCCTGTTCTAAGCATAAGAAAGAGAAATATGAGATAACCTCATATGAGCATGTTTGTATGAGGAATTAAAAGCATAATCCTCATAAGATTAGAATGAGGAATATGATTCCTTGTTTTCTTTTCTCTCAGGGACATGGCAATCAAGTGGGTCATAGGACACTTGATGTGCATAATATAAAGATGTTTATGTGATGGATACTTATAAAGGTATCAGTTTATCTTGGACTTTGGCTCCAAGATGAAGATATATGTAACAAGTAATGTCCCAAGATGAAAGGAAGCTAAAGATGTGATGTGTTTTTAACACATGATATAGGTACCAAGGTAAGAAATCTCGGTGCCTAAAGATATATCAGATGATTTATGTTGACTACATGGAATGGTCAATTATGAAATCAAATTAATCATGTAAAATAATATGAACATCACATGTTAGGGGTTTATGTTTTGCATAAACATAACAATTGAAGATATCTTTGAGATAAGTTCTTGGTTTATAAGTAACCCTTCTTTATGGTAAGAGAATGTGTAACTAATGAGATAATTAGTGCAAGTAATAAGGAAAGCTTGTGTTGTGTCATCAGGTAAGATGACACAATCAAAGTATGAAAAGACTTATAGTTCAAATGAATGATAGAATATAATTTTGATCTTGAAAAAGAAATGTTGAACTAACTAAGGAACATAGGAGTATATATCCCATGTGAATCATTCCATGATAAACTTGTATGGAATAACTTTGTATTGATCAAAACTCTATGGTGTCTCCATAATAATGAGGTGTTATGTGAGGACATGATGATATGATGCATGGATAATATTTGTTTCTCTTTATCAGGGATTTCGAGGACGAAATCCTTGTTAGGGGTTTATAATTTGTAACATCCCTGACCTGGGTTATGCTTTAACCCTAGGTGTTTTAATAAATAAAGATGATTATATGCTAAATCTTATCTTCTTAAAAGTAATTAGGGCTCTTGATAAACTTATGTTTCAATTTTGGTCATGTTTAAACAATGTTGAAGCAATGTTTGCTTATTTTGGACTAAAGTGCAAATTACCCAAGTTGAGGGGTTAAATTGTAAATTTTGCATGATAAGATGTTCCTCATGTGTTGAATCATCATGAGAATGAAGATGATGCAAATGTATGGCTTGTGATAGCCTGAGTACCAAGGAAGAGCCGATAAAGGAATGTTTATGCATTAAGACCTAGTTTTGGTGTAAAGTGCAATTTACCCAAAACCTAGGGTTCAATATGCAAATTACCACTTCAATAAGGTCCCTAATGTTTCTTTGCATCATATAGAGTTAAGAAAATGAGAGGGGCGCCTCATTTGAATTAAGTTAGAGGAGAGAGAATCTTGATATTAAAATAATCAAGATTTAATCCTAATTGAAACCCTAATTCGATTTAGGGCAAAAATGAATGTATTAATTAAAGGGCCTTCAAACAAAATTAAAATGGTTGGATTCAGATGTGTGTGGACGAGCTTAAGCCTTGCAAAGGCACGAGCATATCTTAAGGAGGTGAAATTCCACTCACCATTATTATAAGAAAAAGAAATTCCACTCAAAAATGGATATTAATATTATAAGGGTTAAGGTGTTTAATTTATTTTCCCTTTATTCTTGGATAATGAAGAGGTTTTGCAAGAACATGAAGATGGATTCGAGGCAAATAAATGGAGGGGGATTTGGTGGAAATTATTTTGGGAATTAAAGGAAATAATCCCATTTTCTCTCTCCTTGGAAATCCTTATACATATCCCTTTTTCCACTCACTTAAGGACTTCTTTTCGGATTTCCTTTCTTTCTTTGCCTTGTCTGACCCCAAGAGAAGCTCAAGAATAGGAGGAGGACGACCCCAACCTGTTGGTAAGGTTCTTGACGTCTTTTCCCCTTGATTCCATGGTGGAAATTGAAAGTAAATCATTGATTTCTTCTTAATTCGATCTCCTCTTCAACCCTAGCCAAACTTTTCAACCAAAAGCTTGAGGACGAGCCTAGGGGGAGTTGCAAGAGCTTCATCCACCATTGTTTCCGTGATCTTGGAGCTTTGGAGCTCAATTGGAGGCGGGTTTTATAACTTGAACCCTTAATATTGTTATTTCAATTAACTCCTTATCACTTGGTGATCCTTTTTACATTCCCGAAATTTGTTTTGGTTGATTGATGCAATCACCATGGAAACCACAGTAGGTTTCATGAGTTCAGAGCTCGAAGATGATAAGCACACACCTCTCCAAAATATCCAAGGCAAACAGTTTACTTTTGTTGCTCAAACGGTTTCCCAAACCGTTTGGGAGCAAACGGTTTCAAACTGTTTAGAAGCAAACGGTTTCACCAAACCGCATGAGACCAAACAGTTTCATACCGTTTGGTGGTGTTGACCAGGGTTGACCGTTTGGATATCTGTTGAAAATTATCTAGGTTAATGACCCATCAATTGTGATTGATTAGTTCCAATTGGTTCATGAGTTGAAGGTCCATCAATCACCAAAACCCTAATCGGGTTAAGTGATGATTTGTAATTTGATTAAGTTGGAAACTTGGGTTGATTGACCCAAACGGTTTCAAAACCATTTGGGGATCACCCAAACGGTCTCAAGACCGTTTGGTGATCACCCAAGACCGTTTGGAGGTCTAGTGTTAAGTATGGTTGAGCAATTGAAGGTCCAAAGATACTAAGTTGATGTACAATAAATTGTTGATTTGGTGACCAATCCTAAGATCCAAACCTTAATTGAATAACATGGTTAATGATGATGTGATGGGAAAACGGTCTCAAGACCATTTGGAGGTCATCCAAACGATCCCAAGACTGTTTGGGGGTCACCCAAGACCGTTTGGAGGTCTAGGGTTGACTATGGTTAGGTGTTTGAAGATTTAAAGATACTAAGTTGAAGTGCAATCAAATGCTAGTTTGGTGATCAATCCAATGATCCAAACCCTAATTGGATGACTTGGATTTGAGTGATGAGATGGGAAAACAGTCTCAAGACCGTTTGGAGGTCATCCACACGACCTCAAGACCGTTTGGTGTCCGGTCATGTTCAATTTGGATGATGGTCGAATAGCTTTAAAGTAACTAGTTACACATTGATTAATGTTGAAGGATCATCGATTCCAAACCCTAATCCAATTGATTCAAACCCTAATTGATGACCAATTGAGGGTCAATTGAGAGTCAAATCAGTTGAAGGATGACCTACTTAACTCAATCAAAGTATGGTGATAGGTCCAATTGATGATTAGTTACATGAATACAATGGTTGATGGAATCAACATTGAGAACCCTAAACCGATTGGAGTAGTTGAGACCATCTTTGGTCCATGCAGTTTTGAGGAGGTTTGGACCAAATGGTCTCAAGACCGTTTGGGACCAAACGATCCCAAACCGGTTGAGTTCATGAGATTTCAAAAAGGTACTTTAGCAAACGATCTTGAAGGTCACTTTTACCAAACGGTTTCAAAACCATTTGAAATTTGAAAGACCAAGACCGTTTGGGGCTCAAGTAGTCAAAATTGATTGAGGACTCTATTGGTTAATCCTTTTGGATACCTAATGTAATTGAGGACTCAATTGGTTAATCAATTGGATACCTTATGTAATGGAGGTCCAATGTGATTGAATCTCTTGAGAATTAAGATGATGAATGATCCATTGATCCAATGATGATTAGTAATGATAATCAATGAAGGTACAAAGGTTGAAACCCTAATAGTACCAAAGTGATTAGTGCCAATTAAGGGATGAACCCTAATTGATTATAAGAACCATGGCTTGGTACATTATGTTACTCATAGTTGTATGTACTTGATTGAAGGGTTGATGTAACCTAATCAAGTTGAGAGGATGATGGAAAGGAATTCATACATGAGTATTGATCATGTGATGAATAAGGTATGATCCTTAATAAAAAAGGTCATGAAACCCTAATCAAGAAGGTTGTTGAGCCCTAACCTAAATTTAGAGCAATATCAGATGTAACCCAAACCCAGGGTAATGTTGTGACTCTAAACCAAGATAATAAATTGGGAATCCCTAATTAAGGTTGATTGCATGTGAATCCCTAATTGAGGTTGATTCAATGTGAACCCTAATTGAGGGTGATGCCATGAGAAATCCCTAGTTGGGATGAGTAGTAAACATTAAGTATAGGCAATGAGATGTGAAAGCCTAATGAAGGGTGATGCTATATGCAATTCTAACTCTAATGAAGTATGATAGCATGTGAAATCCCAAAGCCCTAATAAAGGGTAAAGGTATGTGAAACTCTAATTGGAGTTATAATACATGAAGCCTTAATCTTGGACAACATGATGACAACCCAGAACCCTAATAATAAAATAGTGGGTAAAACCTTATAAGGGTGAAATATCATAAATGGTTGATTATAGGAAAACTTATTGTAAGCAATACCTTAACCTGAGATGAGTCCATATCATTAAATATAATTGGACCATACTTATGTGTAACCTATGCACTTCATGGTAAGAGTGATAGGTTAGTGGATGAAAGGATTAAGATGGGAAATACCTTAATCCAAGATAAGCTGATAACTTAAGAAAGTTGGAAGTAATGAGGTAAGTGATACATCAAGATATGAAAGACTTCACAGTTAGCATCTCAAGGTTGATATACTTTGATAACTATGAAATCCTATTTTGAGATGGGAAACCCTAACCCTAAATTGGGTAATGGGACATGAGAAATCATAATATGATATGAATAGTAAGCCCTAACCCTAGTGAGGTAATAGAGGTGTTACTATTGTATTACATGAAGTAATATGTTATCATTGCCAAGTGAGAGGTGACAATATGTTTAATGGCCTTGTGATCCATATGGTTAAATGTTGCCTAGTGAGAGGTGACAAGATGCTTTATGGGCGTTATGAGCCATGAGAGCAATTATGGCATAGTGAGAGGTACCAAAATGATTATAAAAGTTTATTATAAGAAAGGATAATGTTTTAATAAACTTAATAAGAGGAACATGTGTATTCAATAGAGAATGTGTAAAGCTATGCAGGCTAACCTCAGGGTTTAGAGCCTAAAGTAGTATGTGATGATCAATGATGAGTTAAAGGAATTAAATTCCATGAACTATGTAATCAGGATTGGTTAGAGTCCAATGCCTGGATGTGAAATCAGGATTGGTTAGAGTCCAATGCCTGGCTATGAAATTAGGTTTGGTTAAAGTCCAATACTTGGCAGAGGTGTATTGCCTGTAATCAGGATTGGTTAAATTCCAATGCCTGGCTATGAAATCAGGATTGGTTAGAGTCTAATGCTTGGCTGTGAAATTAGGATTGGTTAAAGTCCAATGCCTGGCTGTGAAATCGGGATTGGTTAGAGTCCAATGTCTGGCTGTGAAATTAGGATTGGTTAAAGTCCAATGTCTGGCTGTGTAATCAGGTTTGGTAAAAGTCCAATACCTGGCAGAGGTGTAATGCATGTAATCAGGTTTGCTTAAAGTCCAATACCTGGCAGAGGTGTAATGCATGTAATCAGGATTGGTTAGAGTCCAATGCCTGGTTGTGAAATCAGGATTGGTAGTGTCCAATGCCTGGCAGTGTAATCAGGTTTGGAAAATTCCAATACCTGGCAGAGGCTAAATTCCTATAGTGATAACACAGGATTGGAAATAACCCAATGCCTGTAATGAAGATTTAGGATTGGTATTAATCTAATTCCTATATTGATGATAAATGAGTACATGGTAGATATAACTCTTTATATGTTTAACACATTGGCTAAAGCCAATAGAATAAAACAAGAGTGTTTCATGGATGACATAATAAGATGATGAGTGTCACAAGAAGATTTTGATATGATGGTATAATATGTTGGATAAATGATATACATGTCATTCCTATTCCTTATTAAAAGAATATATGATATATTTCTCTATCATAAATAATTGCAATGCTTACAAAGTTGAGGATGCTTTAAACTGCTTAACCTCTGCTCAGTTTCATATCTTTAAATTACAATACAATGTTTGGGCGGAGAGTTATATCTCCCGCTGGGGCAATTTACAATTGTCTCACTTCCGTGGGATCCAATGTTTCTAGGTGGATGCGGACAAAGAGGCAGGAAACCTTTGGCAGAGAAGGAACAGCAGCAGCATCAAGGACAGTAGTAATATCTCAGGTGGAGATACTTCCTGTCCAGTTGTATAGATAGTAGTCCTATGTGTCGTCCCTGTACTCTCAGGTCCTCAGGATTTATAGATAGTGCTTTCATTATCGACTCGAGATTTTGGCTTGATGCCTCGAGGTTTTTGTGATGTTTTTATATAATGTTATAGGACAGCTAATGTTGTAATCCTTAAGAAGAGATAGTACAAGCCATGTACCTTTAAATCAGGATGTATATAATGTTATACAATGGTTCTTAATGTATGAGATTTCTTATGTTTGGATCTCTTCACAAAAAGTTTTAATTTTTAGTGATTTTCAGTAATCCGTTGTAAATGATTCGCTTCCGCTTAGTTAATCTTGTGTTTTATAAGTTGGATACCGCAGTAATCAAGGTTTGATTCTCTTGTAAAGTTTTTTTATGTGATTCAATGCGAGAAAACAAAGAGTTTGAAAAAAATAGTTGGGAGTGAACTTTGTATTAAGTATAATCCTCAAACTTATGACCTAATCTCATGATTAGAGGTAATTGTGGGATGTGGGTGTGAAAGCTTTGGTATCAGAGCTTAGGGTGAGTCATCAGGGACCATTAGGATAGAAAGTCAGAGTTATAGGTGTGGCAGATAGGTGGTGATGTGCCTTTGGCTCTGGGAGGTCTGAGTATTTAGATACCCTGGCCCGTTATCTGAATACTTAGATTGACAAGTATCAAGCTACTCTATCTATTCTTCTCTGGATGCCCTGGCTAGGTATGCAGAGGAAGGATGGGATAGAGAGAAACCCTAGAAATTTTAGGGTTAGGAGACTGAAAAGTAATGAAGGAGTAAGAGATTAAACATAGAATGTGATACAACTCTTGCTTTATATTACTTCTTTGATTGTAGATAAATAGAAATGCTCTTATATGAATGAATTCAGATTATCAGTTTGTAGAATATATATGGTTCATTTATATTGTTGTGTATCATGAAGTGATTTAGTTATTGTTTATATTCTTTGCATCAAGTAGACCAGAATTTATGTTTAAATGAGTTTTCCCTAAGCGGATATTCTTTCCACATGTTTGAGATTAATAGGAGTTAGTTAATCTTGAGTAGCTCTTGGCTTCAAGACTGTAGGTTCGGCCTAGTCTGGCTGGCAGGGTGTATTAGTGGGATCTAATGACTCCTATTGAAAATATAATAAGAGTAGACTTTGGATAAAGTAGACCCACATCATAGTGAGAATGTACATACACTAAGATGTTGAAACATATGGGAAAGATTATAATAGCTAAGAATCAATTAGAACTAATATCTGAGATCCAACTTTGGGGCCTCATATGAGAAACCCTTAATTGGGAATAAAGGAACATGACATAAGGTTCAGATTAAGTTTAATGATTAGTATTATATGAACTTTAAATATGAAATATGGAAGAAAAAAAATGAGAAAAGTATGTAAGGGCTAAGATAGTAAGAATCAATCATGAGGAATGGACTATATAATCGAGTACAATGCTTTTATGTACTCCAAAGCAAAGAGAAAATAGAAGAAAAGATTTAAGTATACGATAAGTACATAGAAGTGAAGAGTATTCAGAAGAGTTAAAGTGAAGAGAACTAGATGAGCATGTAAATCATAAAACTAGGATAAGAAACTTAGTTGAAACAAAGAGAAATGTTGGAAATAATGAGCTTGATTAAGGAATGAGGGTTATGATATAATTGAGATCATGGAATGTATACCTTTCTTAATAAGTTTAATACATTCATCCTTACTTCCTTTGGATTCTAAGTCTCTATAGAACAACAAACTAGTTTCTAAAAAAAGAACAAAATTGTAGCTAAATAAATGAATAAGTCATACAAAGGTAGACAATATTCAGAAAGGAAAAACCTGATTGAAAAAGAAACTAAGTTTGACCCATGCATGAGCCATTTGATTTAAAATGAAGGATATGTAATTTATTAAACATGAGGTGAAACTAGTAGAGAGATTATTGATTTAGAATATCAACTTCACATTAGTAGAAGGATAAAAAGAAATATATGCAACACGGTATACATGATCATACACATAAAAGAAGCAACATGATCATAAGAGAAAACTAGAACTTAAAGATGACATGTGGAATAGTAGTATATGGTAAGGGGATTATGGAAAGTAAAGAAGGGTATGAAACATAATGGAGTAATATAGATTATCAAAGAAAGAGGTTGCAAGATTCAAGAAAGTGCTAATTAGTCAAGTATCCTTGTTGATAATTAATTAAACCTACATATGAGAAATGTATTAATGAACGTTTGAAGATAAGAATTCTAAGTCTCAAAATCATATTCTCTTTCATATCTTCCTTAATTAGAGAAATGTGGGAATGAAGTGATAAGAAAATGAATCATATATGATGCATAACCACCATGGTAGAGACATCTAGTGAATGTAATAATGACATACAATATGATGATGAAACCCTAGCAGGATAAATTGAGAATGTAATCTATATGAATGACCAACAAAGAGAAAGGAAATTCAATTGATAAGATAAGGAATACTTTAGTAAAACTTGTGAGATCCAAAGTTTGACTTTCAAATTAAGGGAGCAAAGTCACACCACAATAACATCATGCTACTGATAAGGACCAAACCCTATAACGTTTAGAGTTGTAGTAGTTCAAGGGTTGTCACTAGTGATTTGACCTTGAATACTAGTATCTCTATAAAACAAGATCATGAGATTTGCACTATGAGAAGTAAATTGGCACTAATAGTAATCCAGGGTTTAAAGATAGCTAATCTAAAAGGTAGATAAACAATATGGAAATGATTCGGAGCAAAGAGTAAGATATAAATTTGAAATAAAACAAGTGTGTTTTGAACAAAAGGATAAATACAATATGAGTGATGTGCGATATGAGATAAATTCTTGCAGTGATAGCAAGAATGATGAATAATCTATTTGTACCTTGTATGTTTCAATTTTAGGAATGTTTAATCTACATGATTAAAATGAGAAGGATAAGTAGAAAAAAGTAAGTAGTAGTGAATGAGGAGAGAGATAAGAGATAACAATGGCTTTTAGTAATATGTGAATTTGTTTTTAGAAGTATAATTTGTTGAAGGTATACTAAGGGATGTAAATTTGTTTTACATATGATTTCAGTTGTACATGTGCAAGCAATATATTAATTAAAGGTGTATGATAGTTTAAGTCATTCATACCAGTAATCCATCTTAGTATTGTACAATTGTGGTATGGTGATATGGGTTGAATGATGATGGAACAAATGAAGGGTTACCCTAAATAAAGTAGTCTTACATATTCACTCATATGAATAGAATGGATGATAACCATATTGTATTGATATGTAACCCTAATGAGGTATAGCTTGTTATACCTAGCTTTAATATAACTAAGAGATTGTAATTGGATATGAATAGTCCTTGAATAACTAATACAATCATGGAGTACTCTGTAACTATTTTTGAAACCCTAGTATGCTATAACTCGATGGTTACACCTTGAATTATGTGTGGGTTCATACTTGAGAACAATATGAGATGTGATGGTGATGCTTCACCTTATGCATCCATGATGCAATGGGGATGTCGTGAGTAGTATTGTACAATTGTTGTTGAATCTAGTCTTCCAACTCAAGACTATTTTTCTATTTGAGTAGCACAATAGTAAAATTCAAAACAACATGGTGAACTCTCTTTTGTGACTTAGAGGTAACACAGAACGATAGTAAATATTGAGCCGTATGAATTGAGATATTTGGATCATATTATTAATGTTGAGGTAACACCTCAAGAGTATGAAAAGATTGAAATGGTTGTTTGTCTCTCTATCCTATGATTGATTGTGGCATAGAGAATTTGTTGGATATCATTGGGAACTGTTTTAGACATGCTGTGATTAGAAAAAAAATAAAGGAATTAATGTTGAAAGATATGTTCAAGTATGAAATACAAGAATATTATGACATGTAAGATATCATGAGCTTAAAATAAACCTTGAAAGTACTTTGCTCGCATATTTATGTTTCAGGGGCGAAACCTTTTTAAGGGGGGAAGAAGTGTTATGACTGTATCTGAGCTTAATGGGTAAGTTAGGGTTTATGTGGATGACTACATGCTTAGTTATATTGTTCATTGATTAAACATGATTAATGATGATATCTCAATCATGATATGTTAAACCTAATGAGAACCCCAAGTATGTTATCTCTTTGTATAATTAGGGTTTGAGAAAATATAAACTCTAGTCGGTTGAAATCAGGGTTTTCACCAAATAGGCTCATGTTGGGGAGGAATGAGAGAGGTATGAAAAGGAGAATGAAATTGGTAGTTGAAGGCTAGCATAGCACAGTCGTGGTGGGTAGCACGTCCATGGTGGGTCGTTGGTGGCACGGGCATTCTAGGCCACACAGTCTTTTTGAAAGAATTGAACTGCTGACCAACTTTTGTCTCAAATCTGTTGAAACAAATGCACCACGACCATGGTAGGCAGAACGGCCATGATGGGTTCATCTTAGCATGGTCGTGCAGCTAGCATGGCTGTTCTGGGGCATTTTCTCTTCAACCATCTATTTTGCAAATTTCTAGATAGCAATGCACTGTCCTATTTTTATTTATTTAATGGTAGATTATAATGATCTAAAATTTTAACTAAATCTTTGTACCTTAATTCTACACAATATGATAAATTCTCATAATTTTTGGAGAAGGTTTGATCTCTAAAATAAATGAATTACAATAACTTTTTTATGACAAAAAAACTTCTGAAATAAGAAAAAGTTTAGTGAGGGGTCAATGTGCAATTCACCCAAGCAGGTCAATTGCTCTATATGGTCACCTAAAATATTAGGAGCTCTAATAATTTGTAGTTCAGTTCAGAGAAATGAAATCCTAGAGAGAGAGGGAGAGTTAGGGTTTGAGAGGAGGAAGTGGTGGAATTGCTGATCTAGGGCTTCTCTATCCGAGATATGATGAAATCAAGTAAGTTTAGCTTCTTTGCATAGACTTTAATGGTAAATCTTCTCTCACATGTCAAGATTCTGTCCCTCCTCTGATTTTATCCAAAATGGTATCAAAACTTCCCCTTTTCTCACTCTTTCTTCATAATCCCTCATTTTTAGGGTTTTCGAGTTGAAAGGAAGAAGAATCGGGTGAATTGCTAGGGATTTGATATAAGATCGAGATTTTCATGGATGAGATGCATTTTTAAGGTGTTTTCACACCTTAGGGTGAGTGGGAACTTCCTTTAAATAGTATATTGCACAAAAATTGGTTAAATCATCCATAATCTTTAATTGCTTAGTATGTGACTACAAACCCTAAATTGTCTATTTGATCTAAGTTGTTGCAAAATGATATGAAATGGATTCTTCCTCTGTTTGGATGAATTTCATATGATAAATTCATATTAGAAATATATACAATGCATCCTAATGAGAATTCCCTAAGTATTCGCAGAGGTTATAAGAGTAAACTGAAATATAGGGAATTTGTCTATGACTGAAATTGTTGTATAATTAAATAGAGAAATTTGTTGATCTAGATTCCCTTGGTTATGAATGATTGTTTATCTGAATTCATAGTAAATATATGTCAGATACTATTTTGTATTTCATTTAAGGTGAATAGTGTTTGTTTGATATCTCAGTAAAGAGGGTGAAATCCTAGATGCAAGGAAAGTTGGATATTTGCGAATAGATATCGTGAAATCCATTTGAACGGGTTTTCTTGACATGATAGACTTTATTTATTCAATTTTATTATTGATGCATGTTATCTCAGTGAATGGCATGGAAACTCAAATTTAGCTCAGTTCCAAGGTTTCATACATATATTGATTGTATATGATTTGTTGATAGTAGTCTTTATTCAGTGAATGTTTATGTCGCATGAAATCCTTATGAGAGCCATGTGATAAGTGAATGAGGTAAATGAAACCCTAAGGATAGGGTTTTCAATGAATCAAGTATTGTGATATCAATGTTCTCAGTATGAGATGTGTGATTCTCAATAATTCAGTTGTGGTAAATGTTATCAGATGGTCTGTGAAATGAATGGTTTATAGATCTAAACTAAGATATGTAATGTGATGATTGAATTGTGAATGTAAAGAGTGAATTAGACATGTAGATGCCCTGAACACTGTAGATTCCCTATGAGAGGTATGTGTCGTAGGGATGAAATGACCTAACACTAGTAGTGTCTAGTATACGGGGGTCAGAACGTACTAACACGTGGTACGAGGGATGAAGCCCTAGTGGAAGTCTCCTTAAAAATACAGTATGTAGTGTCCAACATCAACAAAAGATCCTGGTGGCACTAGAGTACAGAAAAGCCAATAGGTGGCTTGACTCGCCACCTGAGTACCCAGGTTGAGAGGTGGAGTCTGAGATATTTGGCTGCTCCCATGAGCCTCCGAGAGGCAGACGTGTCGAGGCCCACTGCAGATGGGGTCTTACTCAAGATATAGGCTTAGGAACCCAGGCATGCTTCTAAGCCTTATACAGTGAGATTGTAGCTTGCTGTGATTCTTTTACATGTTTTGGTACACCTCATGTTGGTTCAGGGCATAATAAGATGAATGAGAGGTTAAACAAGTGTGTGCAGTTATTCAATTATTCTTTGTATGTTTCTGAATTATTAGTTCTCTTTATTATCAATCAAGCATTTCATATATTGATTTAGTCTTGTAGATATCTAGAGTATCCTTCCATATTTATGATTGTCAATTATTAGACTCTTTAAAGCTTACTGTTGTTATAATTGATATCAGTTGCTCAAAAGTATATATGTAATTATACTAGTTCTTTAGATTGTTTCTTTGAAGTACTCATTCACTGAGCGAGTAGGCTCACCCCTCTACTCACAATTTTTAGGGAAATCACATGGACTTGAAGAAGGTCAATGCATCAGAGTAGATCTACCACAGGAGTTAAGTATGAGATCAGTTAAGTTCAGTCAGTCCATGTCACTCTAGGTCCTTGTATAGATGTGAGAGAGTTGTAAATGATGTTTGTATCTTCGTTTCCTTAATAAGAGAGAATGCATTTGATTATCATGTCATATGTACATGGAAGTGTGAGAAACAGAATGAATGTATGGATGTGTATCATTAATGTTGAGATCATATTAGAGTAATCAAGGTTTAATTCTCTTGTAAAGTTTGTTTATGTGATTCAATGCGAGAAAACAAAGAGTTTGAAAAAAAATGTTGGGAGTGAACTTTGTATTAAGTATAATCCTCAAACTCATGCCATAATCTCATGATTAGTGGTAATCGTGGGATGTGGGTGTGACAAGTATGTTGACAACACAAAGGGACAAATCCTTCCCACCAACTTTGAAAGCGCGATGTGGAGTTCTCGGTGGTCCACGTGGGCTATACAGAGGTGTGGAGGTCGTCGCCACTATGCTAGGAGGATGTCGTCAACCACCACTCATGGTTCTACACCAGGAGGATGCCTCCGTCTACTATCTGGGTGTTGCTTGAGAAAGAAGCAAAACTCTACAAGGATTTCCTTTGGACTTACTCGAGGACCATGTAATGCCTTACACCATCCTTCCCATTTCATAGTTGTTGACTCGATTCTCTCATTATGGAGAATATGGCATTTTTGTTTCCACTGCCATCTCTGATGTCATATTGCCCTACATCAATTTGAGGGCTATGTGATCCAAGGATAAGAATAAAATGTTTTCAGACTTGTAAAATTCTTATATGGTCTAAAACAAGCACCTACGAAGTGGAAGATAGGTTTGATAAAATTATTATATCTTATGTCTTCATTGCAAATGAATTTGATAGATGCATTTACTCCATACCTTTTGATAATGCATATGTGATTACGTGCTTGTATGTTGACAATATATTAATCTATATATATGATATTAAATCTTTTCTTTCTAAGAATTTTGAAATGAAACATTTAAGAAATACTGATATTATTGTTGGTTTTAAATTGAGTAGATCTACTTTTGGTTATTCTTTAAATCAGTCTCACTATGTTGAAAAAGCTTTAGAATTGATATGTCCTCTTGTGTGCTTATTAGCACTCCTTATGACCCCTCTTTACATTTTAAGGCACATAAAGTTATACATATGGATCAAAGTAGATATGCCAAGTTATAGGAAGCTTGGTGTACTTAGCCAATTTTTTTAGACCTGATATTTCTTATTCTATAAGTAGATTAAGTGGGTACACTAGTTGTTTTAATGTTGATCATTGGAAGGTTTTGGTTAAGAGTTTTTAGGTATTTTAAAGGTACCATGAGTTATAGTGAAGATTTTATGGATGCAAATTAGATTTATGACTCTGATGAAACCAATTCAACTAGTGGTTATGTGTGTTTCTTAGGTGGCGTTGCAGTTTCTTGTAAATCATCCAATCAAATTGTAAGGGCTAGATCCACAATAAAGGTTGAGTTTATAGCCTTAGATTTGGTTTATTGTCATGCTGAAAATATTTTTCTTGATTTACCTATTGTTGCAAAGGTGTTTCCTCTTACATAAATTCATTGTTACATTAGGTCAGCCATAGACAAAACCTAAACAATCGAACGACAACTTGAGAAAGCATTTTATGAGATTGAGGTATGATGAGGTAAGATACTTCATTACCCATGGTGCTATATCTCTATAGTTTGTTAGGTCTATAGAGAATATTATTTATCATTTCACATATAATCTAGATGGAAAATTGGCACTTAGTGCATCGAGGAGGATGGGTCTTCTAACCATGATTTGAACACCATGGTGATAACCCTATCACTCCAAAATTGGAGATCCCGTGAGTGGTTCAAAGAGAAAACTAAGTTGTACATGTGTTCAGTAGAAGAACACTTTTTGGAGATTCACTCCATACCCTTTCCCATGGCGATTGTGCTTTGTTGTTGTTTTAGTAGAGGAAGATATTTACTCTGAATGAGGTCAAGGTCATATGTTTGGTAGGGTTTAGTACTAGACAGTATACCTTTGGGAGATCCCTACTATGTGAGTGTAATCTTAGGTCGGGGTTTATGTGAGTTGGTCATACTCACTAGAGCGCTCATGAAACATATTCTTTTAAAGGCCATAATGTGCACACCAATATGAATGTGTCCTCGTGCCCTCACTATGTTTGCACGATTTATTGAAATCTGAATTATTCCAAGACGTAGTTCATCATGTCTCTCTAGATGTAGATGAATCGTTGCTAGTCAAGGTTCAAAGTCACAAGCTACTCATGCTGAAAGACATGTTGCAGGCCTTTCTTGGGGATTTTGAATTTTAGGTTGATTGGGATCTTGTATGTGCTTTGGAATTTGAAGAAGTGAAACACACACATGTGTGTGCGCCTCACTCGCCACATCGTACCCCCCTGGCCCGGTTCAGTTTGATATGGTGTGTTAAATGTGTGCAGTTTGATGTTTTCATAAATGGAAAATCTTTTTTAAAACATCATTTTAATGTTTTCATTTAGGATCTTGAAGATGCACACTTCATGGTTCCTTATTTGCCTTAGAAAAATAATTGTGTTGAGCCACCCATAGAATAATTCCCCTTTGAATAAGTCTTGCACTTTTGTCAATTAGGTTCATTATTCTTCGGTCGGTTGGTCTGAGTCCCTTCGATTTTATTTGGGTGGGAAGCATGCACATGGGAGCTCGTTTTCCAATTACTTATAGGGGGAAATGACTAGTTGGACGCATGTTTTGTTGGCTATGTCTAGCAAGGACATAATTGACCCGTTTCTAACACATCTATAAACATAAAACCTACTCAAAACACCTGAGTATGAGAGAACTACTGTGTCTGACTCTTGCTCTCTACTTGTTGTTGTGTGATGCTTACACATGTTGTGTGCAGACTCCACAACCTCATCATCATCCCACCACATCACCTTATTACAGTTCATCTTCTCCCTCCTTCACTTGTAGCTACCCACTATTATGCATCTGAACGTGATTTCTATGATGTGTTTTTCTGACAACATCGAGGGTCAATGGATTGTTCGACACTAACCTCTTGTTGGCATCTGGAGCCAGTACTAAGAGTTAGGGGTAATTAAATAAATCTGAGAGGCAAGTTGTTAGACAAGCTCGTGCATAGGAGTAGCAAAATTTGTCTTGACACCCACAGGCTCTTCTAAACTAACAATCTTTGTTCTTTATTTTTATTAGATTATCTGATGTCTATTCTAGTAAAAGAATTGCTAAAACAGTAAATATATCTAAAATGTACATCCATTACGTTGAGGGGTTGCGTGTTTCGAAAGTTGCAGAAACACTTTGAAACGATTGAGTAACGCCCTATAAGTTTGATATGAACATGTCCAGACACTCTGATGGTATATTCTTGATAACAGCTACTTGGTGTGACAAAGCCTTGCAAAAGGTAATAGGTACTGCAACACAATTGCTGGAGTTCTTGTCGTTTTCAGGCATTAGGCGTAGAATGTCACATAACAAACCAACTTATCTCGAGAAGGTGGCATTGTGTGAAACCAAATGACCATGTTGGATGTTAAAATGGGACAAGTATCCTTGTTTTCTATCACTTTTTGTACTACTGCAAAGCATAGATTTGCGCCATGGTACACGATTGTCTAGTGGTTTGTCAGTTTTTGTATGCTGTTTAGTCACCATTACAGATGTAACGTTAACAACATATTTGAAGTTGAGCACGTGCTTAGACAACAATGCAACGAACCAAGTTCACTACAACTTGAACAAGGCTGGAACCTATAGAAATAATAAATATAATAAAGGAAAGCATGTATGTAATGCTTGGCTTTCTTCAGGAATAACTTGAGCAAGAAAGGAAGCATTATCTTCTCATGACTCATTCGACAACAATTGTAGAGTCATCTACATGATCAACTCTAAGATTGCAGCAAATATAGCCTATCCTATCTCATCTCCCCTAGCAAAGCAGCTTTTGTGGAGTGGGTCCGTCCATGGGCGGCAAACAATGGAAAATGAGCTATTGTGTAGTGTTGAAGTGAGGAGGGACAAACCCAAGCTGTGTTGGACGTTTAGTATTAAAAGCTTATATGGCATCTCTTCAACAAACTTATGGAAGAAAAAGATGTGCAGTGCTCAACCGTTGAATTGGTTACATAAAAGCAAGGAAGACTGTCGGTGTGTTAAGGTAGCTGCACAAATCAATTACACAATACGAAATGACCAGTGTTCACCCTTCTTTCTATGTAGCTGCTCTTGCGTTTATGGTTAAAGACGGTGTACTGAGAGGCGACATACACCTCTCAGTAAACATGTGTCCAGGGTGGTAGTTTTCCTCTAGCAAGCAGGAAGGATACTTTGATTACATTAAGGCCTAGTTTGGGTGCCATCATTTCAAATCCTGGTAATTTATATGAAAAAATACATTATAGATTAGTGGTCACCGAAAAAGTAGCTGTATTTGATACACAGAAACACGGAACTCATAAATTACGTCAAAAATGGCAGGTTTTGTAACTGCCAGCCACGAGCTCCGTCGCATCATTTTTCCTGCGTCAGCCTGCAGCTATCTGGTATGCCCTCCCAGCCAGCATCGGTTGCTACCAATACCATTCCGTAGTTTTTAACACGTGAATTACCGGCATTTTGAAAGATAGAATCCGAACGGCCCCTTAACGTTTCACGTATTTGCTTACTACAATAAGCTCCTACCTAGCGCATCCAAATTTAAGAGTGCATTTGTTTTGTATCATTTGTCTTAGCACTATGGATCCACAAGCTCAGAGCCGAAGCGCGCGGTGGCATCTGAATTAACAATCCATGGCAAGGCAAACAAAGCAATTGCAGTAGCTTGAAGTGGACTATTAACGTCTGCAGATGCAGAACAATCCTCAAAACTTTTCATTGAATTGGGCATGTATATTGCAAGGAGGAGACGTTGGATTCTTCTTGATCACGATTCATCTGGGATGACTCAATTTGGAAGAAGTATTGGAGTAGGCAGGAGCATGGGCACATTCACCTTCCTGTGGACCTTGGGTATTAAAAAATTCACCATTTACGTTTTAAGTTTGAACATAGTCACCGTCACCATTAAGAACTCAACAGACAAGATGACAATTTTAGATCTAGTACAGCTCATCTTTCCGAAATAAAGGGAGCTCATATACAACAAACAAAGCTATAATCTTCAAAAAAAAAAAATGGATGTGTCATAGCAGAAACGGGACAAAGAAGAGCAAACTGAAGACAGTTCCTCACTAAATTTCTAAATTTTCAATCTAATACACATTCAATGTACAGAACAGACGTCAGAGATCACATTTTTTCACTAAAAGCCTAAAAGGTTTCGTTTGTCCAAGGGCATTACTTTTCACATGTTGGCTGATATTAACAGGAGTTGTGTGACGGCTGGGCCTTTAGTAATAATCACTTCTTCACATTGAAGCAGGAGCCATCCTCCCGTCAAACTACCAGTAAGGAGAAGAAACTATACCAACTAAGGTGGAGGATTCACCTACGTTTACGGATTCTCCTTTTCACATACTATCTGTACCGGAAATTCATGTCGTGTTCGGCCCCATGCATCCCAGGTGGGTAGCTGTTTCCAACTGGGTGAGTCCTTGCTCGCAACTCCATAGCACGCCTCAGCTCAAGAGTCTCCTGTTGGCTTAATCCATTACCTATACCAGGCCGCACAAAACATGAGTCAGCACATCACAACAGCAGATACTGTCTCATTCATAAGCCATCAATCAAACCAAGCAGATCAAATGAAAAACAAAAAATACCCAACTGACAACACTTTTAAGTTAAACAAGCAAACATATGGTACCAGTGATGATGGACAAAACTAAGTTGATCCCTTCAAAATATGCCGAAAATTGTGTAGGATAGATTTTCCTTCTAAAAGTTTTATTAGCCTAATAAATACTATGGTGTGGTTCAGTAAGCTTCATTAGCAAGAAAGAAGAAATTTAAGGGTTTACAGTGGAAGCATGACATAATATGCAATACCAATGTAACTAAGGACCATGTTGTTGATGCTCTGAGGAACATATACGGGCAAGTTAAATTTCATAATGGTTTGCATGCATCTTTTAACTTTATATCCTTCCATTTTCGCTAAATATCTGGATAACTTGCTCTATTTTGTGCCACTTCCAATGTATCCAAGCTTTTTGACTATTTCAAAAAATATCCAATGTATTTTAGTTAAATACTTGGAAGTGAGTACCTATCCTAAAAGTGAAATCCGTGATAAGTTGATCCCGATCCCTTAGCCTCATACATTAAATGACAAAACCAGACTAAAAATACAATTTATAGGCTGTCAAGTATGTGACTGATAGCTCACAGAAACCTGATGTGTAAGGTTTGTTTAGTTGGTGTTTGGATGGAGTTGCATCCAAAGATCGGATATTCTTCAGTAATTTAGTTACTGGAGGCCATCATGGAAGTTTGTTACGATCTTGGCTAATATTTTTCTTTCATGAAAGGAATATAACAGTGAAAGGAAACCACATTAATTTAACTATCAGTCAGGATTCATTACAGTGAATACTAATACACTGTTTAGGAATATAGAAGAGTTGACTACGTGGATTACAAGAGCAAAGGATTCTAATCAGGGGTGAAAAAGGGGTGAATAATCCTATTGGATTCCAAATCTGTATTCATACTGTATTCTTATATAAAAATAGAGAATTCAGATCTGGCCTGCATTCAGGTGTGGAACTATGCTTTATAGATTTCCCCTAATTAAATATGAATCCCCATTTAGGATTTTCTGAGGCAATCCCATGGTTCTGGTTCAAGTTCCACCCCTAGGCGTAAGCAAAGAGGAATGGTTGGAGAGTCTTTGATCAAAAATAGTAACAACCATTAAGGTATGAACTTAGATTTTGGGGTGCATGAAAAGTGGTGAAAGAAAACAGCATAAGGTATAACCACCACCCTCACCGTGTTTCTTCAAGGCCAAAGTGTGATTTCAGTTTCACAATGTAAAAGGACATGGTAAAATCACACTTTGCACTTGTACTACATCCAATCATGGTACAACTGCACAGGAAGTTGAACTCTTGTGACAATTACAGCTGTGCATGTGAACATTTGTGGAAAGTTCAAGGATGTTTCAGAATACGAATTCTCTGCAATTTAAGCTAAAAAAAGTCGTGAGGTTGCAGTGAAATTCAATAGAAGGCATCGGAATAAGCCTTAGAAAAGCATAATCCATGTTTCTTCTAATACAAAAATATTTTAGATACACATTTATACAAATAGGTTTGCGGTTCTTTAATATGTCACAAGAAAATTGGACTAGATGACACCAAAACCAAGGACCCAGTCTAACTTAGAGACGGATGTCTTGGATCCATGTGAATTTCATGCTAGCAAATCAAACCTCTGTGCAATGGATATTGAAGTCATTGTCAGCTTTAAAGCTCGAAAACGCATCAAATGAGCATATTCTTCTTTAGACAAAGACATCTGATATGTAGCTTCCTCCCGAGTATCATCAACAATTGTCATATTAGTAGGCTTCATAGGAAATCCATATAAACTCATTATGGATTGTCGCACAGGATTGGTGAACTGCGGATTCCTTATCGGCCATGTTGAGCACAAATGCACCCAACCGAATGAGATATTAATTAAATAAGCAAAAAAATGGGTTAGGGGACAGCAAACAAGACTTTATGGCAAAGATTTAGACTTTTTCTTTAAGAAATCGGTCCAATGGACAATGGAAGACCTTGAAATCCGACTTTTGCACACTCTGTAGAAGTTGAGGACCTTGAAATAGGACTGTTTGACCTTGAAAACATACTTTTACAAAGTTTATAGCAGCCGTGCTACAGTACTCTGTGGCTATAGTACCTAGGGAGAATGACCAGTGCTCTCTCCTCCAATTACCAATGCATGTGACCTTCTAGGGCAAGCTAGTAGGATAAAGGATGCCCCCTATGGACCATATTTGCGTGAGGAAAACAGCCCCTAAACCCTTCATTGAAGCCAAACTTCCTGCTCCAATAAAAGGTTGTTGACGGCAGCCCAATGCAAGCTGATTTGGAGAAATGGGGGAGTAACAGTCAGCCACCACCGCTGTGGAGCTGCTAGGACCAAGGGGATACAACACCCAAAGGGCCAATCCAAAATCCAAGTGGAGGAGCAGCAGTCACTCCAATGGCCATCGTGCTACAGTAAGGTAATGTAGCAATAAGCAGAAAAGCTTGGGGTGTTGTTGATCCTGATGATTAAAGACCTTAAGTTGGGGATGACAACTTCCTTGGAGAGATTGATAACTCTACTAGCCTGCGTTTGGCACTAGACCGAACCCAGTTTGGCCTTGTCTTTATGTTCCAACCCCGACAAATAAGTGTCGGTTTGAGGTTGATTTTTATTTGGTTCGCAACCCTGAAAAACCCCCATTTTGGGATAACGGAACCCCCTAACCCGGGTTCTCCTCAGTCCCACGAGGGGCGGGATTCCGGTTCATAACCCGGTTTCCGCGATCTGAGTCCATTTTCGTCTCGCCCTTTCTGCGATGGTGCCATCGCCCCCCGACGCCTCCCCGCCCCTTCGCCTTTCCCCTCTCCCTCTTCTGCTCTCTCTTTTGCTCCCTCTCCCGAGAAGTCGACGCCCTCCCAGCAGTTACTATTATCTTCGTGAGTTATGACGCCCTCTCCCGAGACATGCAGCAGCCCATCGTTTCGTATGGCAGGGCAGTGTCGTAGGGATAAGCCTGGACAGTGGCGTAGGCGCAACAGCCGGTCAATCAAGCCGACGGAGGGTATGGTGGGTCGTCTGCAATCGCCGAGCTACACCGCCAGTCTAGACGGCGAGAATCAGGCATCATCCCGAGTTGTCATCTCCCATCAAAGCCCCCTTTTCACTGTGTGCAAGCCCAGTAAACCCTAGCAAGGGCAAGCGTTGTCGTTGCTGCTATATAGTGCTGCGATTCATATTTGAAATCCTCCTTGTTCACCTTTGCATCCTCCACAAAATCTTCTCTGAAGCCGCCGTTGTCGAGCCCCTGTACTCAGAAGTCGCCTAGTTGCTTGAGAGGTATGTCTTCGCCGACCCTCTCAGTAGGCTAGCGGCTTATGTGTACCGTCCCTTTACATTTGTTGTATGTACCGTCCCTGACCCGTGCTCCTATCTTCAACCTTGATTTCGACTGACCATGTATTTCTCCTGATCAATACGAACACGTTTTCTGTGTAATGAACCAGATATATGACTTTATTTTTCATATAAGAGCAAAAAAGTATCTCGTCTTTTGGGATATTCCAAGATAAAAGGGATGCTTTTTTTTATAAAAGGGATGCATTGAAATGAAATAGGTCGACCATATGGGATAAGAACAAAATAATTGTTATATATTTATATTGACAATTTATTTAACGAGTTCTCCCTGCTAGTAACCTCATTTACGAGGACAGGGTTATATTTAGACATGATTGTTGTAGCATATTGTTTGGTCATGGAAGGAACCCGAGAAGTAGATTTATGTACTATCTGTCAGTGTGTTACTGTCAGTGTGTTTTCATGTTAATATGTGTCATGTATTATGTTTGATAGGTCATTAGTTGTTCAGGTACAAATATCTTATGTAATATATTTGTTTAAGTTGGAACAAGTATGTGCTATAAGCCCTACATTGAGGTCTGAATCATTCATGTAGGTTTTTTTTATGTGTCAACTTTTCAAAACTAGAACTGGGACACCCTAATTTTGACTATTCAACTTCTTCTTATTTGTGTTATGACTGTGCGCCTTGGCTGCTTATGCTTTGTATACGTGCAAATTGTACACCCATTAGTATAGGTAGATCTTTTTCATAGTCATTTCATTTATTTTGTAAACATTAGTACCAACTTTGCTTTGTGTTAATATATTTTTGGCACCTTGTACACCGCCCTTGACTGAGGTCTGCCCCCCCCCCCCAACTAGGTCTATCCATTTAAAATTGGATGGTACAAAATTGGAGTCCACCTATTACGTATTAATTATTTTTATTTGGAACATACTAGTGTGTAGTGTACATTGTATATGCTCATAAACATACTAGTTTGTAGTTGGAACAATTATGTGCTATCCATTTAAAATTGTCACTATTATGTGCTCATTGTATAAGCCCTAATTTGATTGGTCACTATTTGTTCCGTTTAAAATAATATGATGTAATATTTTTGTTTAAGTTGAAACATATATCTGAATGCCGACTATAGATCACCTAAATTATGGTGTTGTTAATCATGTTATAAACATCAATACAGCAGCAATGTAGAGCACAATATTCTGCATTGAAATGAAATAGGTCGACCATATGGGATAGGAACAAAATAATTGTTATATATTTATATTGACAATTTAATTAATGAGTTCTCCCTGCTAGTAACCTCATTTACGAGGACAGTTTTATATTTAGGCATTATTGTTTTAGCATATTGTTTGGTAATGGAAGGAACCCGAGAAGTAGATTTATGTTATATATGTCAGTGTGTTTTCAGGTTAATTATGTATCATGTATTATGTTTGATAGGCCATTAGTTGTTCAGGTACAAATATCTTATGTAATATATTTGTTTAAGTTGGAACAAGTATGTGCTATAAGCCCTACATTGAGGTCTGAATCATTCATGTAGGTTTTTTTTTATGTGTCAACTTTTCAAAACTAGAACTGGGACACCCTAATTTTGATTATTCAACTTCTTATTTGTGTTATGACTGTGTGCCTTGACTGCTTATGCTTTGTATACGTGCAAATTGTACACCCATTAGTATAGGTAGATCTTTTTCATAGTCATTTCATTTATTTTGTAAACATTAGTACCAACTTTGCTTTATGTTAATATATTTTGGCACCTTTACACAGCCCTTGACTGAGGTCTGCCCCCCCCCCAACTAGGTGTATCCATTTAAAATTGGATGGTACAAAATTGGAATCCACCTATTACGTATTAATTATTTTTATTTGGAACATACTAGTGTGTAGTGTACATTGTATATGCTCATAAACATACTAGTTTGTAGTTGGAACAATTATGTGCTATCCATTTAAAATGGTCACTATTATCTGCTCATTGTATAAGCCCTAATTTGATTGGTCACTATTTGTTCCGTTTAAAATAATATGATGTAATATTTTTGTTTAAGTTGAAACATATATCTAAATGACGATTATAGATCACCTAAATTATGGTGTTGTTAATCATGTTATAAACATTAATACAGCAGCAATGTAGAGCACAATATTCTGCATTGAAATGAAATAGGTCGACCATATGGGATAGGAACAAAATAATTGCTATATATTTATATTGACAATTTAATTAATGAGTTCTCCCTACTAGTAACCTCATTTACGAGGACAGGTTTATATTTAGGCATTATTGTTTTAGCATATTGTTTGGTCATGGAAGGAACCCGAGAAGTAGATTTATGTTATATCTGTCAGTGTGTTTTCAGGATAATATGTATCATGTATTATGTTTGATAGGTCATTAGTTGTTCAGGTACAAATATCTTATGTAATATATTTGTTTAAGTTGGAACAAGTATGTGCTATAAGCCCTACATTGAGGTCTGAATCATTCATGTAGGTTTTTTTTGTGTCAACTTTTCAAAACTAGAACTGGGACACCCTAATTTTGATTATTCAACTTCTTATTTGTGTTATGACTGTGCGCCTTGACTGCTTATTCTTTGTATACGTGCAAATTGTACACCCATTAGTATAGGTAGATCTTTTTCATAGTCATTTCATTTATTTTGTAAACATTAGTACCAACTTTGTTTTGTGTTAATATATTTTGGCACCTTGTACACAGCCCTTGACTGAGGTCTGCCCCCCCCCCCCCAACTAGGTCTATCCATTTAAAATTGGATGGTACAAAATTGGAATCCACCTATTACGTATTAATTATTTTTATTTGGAACATACTAGTGTGTAGTGTACATTGTGTATGCTGATAAACATACTAGTTTGTAGTTGGAACAATTATGTGCTATCCATTTAAAATGGTCACTATTATCTGCTCATTGTATAAGCCCTAATTTGATTGGTCACTATTTGTTCCGTTTAAAAGAATATGATGTAATATTTTTGTTTAAGTTGAAACATATATCTGAATGCCGACTATAGATCACCTAAATTATGGTGTTGTTAATCATGTTATAAACATCAATACAGCAGCAATGTAGAGCACAATATTCTGCATTGAAATGAAATAGGTCGACCATATGGGATAGGAACAAAATAATTGTTATATATTTATATTGACAATTTAATTAATGAGTTCTCCCTGCTAGTAACCTCATTTACGAGGACAGGGTTATATTTAGACATGATTGTTGTAGCATATTGTTTGGTCATGGAAGGAACCCGAGAAGTAGATTTATGTACTATCTGTCAGTGTGTTACTGTCAGTGTGTTTTCATGTTAATATGTGTCATGTATTATGTTTGATAGGTCATTAGTTGTTCAGGTACAAATATCTTATGTAATATATTTGTTTAAGTTGGAACAAGTATGTGCTATAAGCCCTACATTGAGGTCTGAATCATTCATGTAGGTTTTTTTTATGTGTCAACTTTTCAAAACTAGAACTGGGACACCCTAATTTTGACTATTCAACTTCTTCTTATTTGTGTTATGACTGTGCGCCTTGGCTGCTTATGCTTTGTATACGTGCAAATTGTACACCCATTAGTATAGGTAGATCTTTTTCATAGTCATTTCATTTATTTTGTAAACATTAGTACCAACTTTGCTTTGTGTTAATATATTTTGGCACCTTGTACACCGCCCTTGACTGAGGTCTGCCCCCCCCCCAACTTGGTCTATCCATTTAAAATTGGATGGTACAAAATTGGAATCCACCTATTACGTATTAATTATTTTTATTTGGAACATACTAGTGTGTAGTGTACATTGTATATGCTCATAAACATACTAGTTTGTAGTTGGAACAATTATGTGCTATCCATTTAAAATTGTCACTATTATGTGCTCATTGTATAAGCCCTAATTTGATTGGTCACTATTTGTTCCGTTTAAAATAATATGATGTAATATTTTTGTTTAAGTTGAAACATATATCTGAATGCCGACTATAGATCACCTAAATTATGGTGTTGTTAATCATGTTATAAACATCAATACAGCAGCAATGTAGAGCACAATATTCTGCATTGAAATGAAATAGGTCGACCATATGGGATAGGAACAAAATAATTGTTATATATTTATATTGACAATTTAATTAATGAGTTCTCCCTGCTAGTAACCTCATTTACGAGGACAGGTTTATATTTAGGCATTATTGTTTTAGCATATTGTTTGGTAATGGAAGGAACCCGAGAAGTAGATTTATGTTATATATGTCAGTGTGTTTTCAGGTTAATTATGTATCATGTATTATGTTTGATAGGCCATTAGTTGTTCAGGTACAAATATCTTATGTAATATATTTGTTTAAGTTGGAACAAGTATGTGCTATAAGCCCTACATTGAGGTCTGAATCATTCATGTAGGTTTTTTTAATGTGTCAACTTTTCAAAACTAGAACTGGGACACCCTAATTTTGATTATTCAACTTCTTCTTATTTGTGTTATGACTGTGTGCCTTGACTGCTTATGCTTTGTATACGTGCAAATTGTACACCCATTAGTATAGGTAGATCTTTTTCATAGTCATTTCATTTATTTTGTAAACATTAGTACCAACTTTGCTTTATGTTAATATATTTTGGCACCTTGTACACAGCCCTTGACTGAGGTCTGCCCCCCCCAACTAGGTGTATCCATTTAAAATTGGATGGTACAAAATTGGAATCCACCTATTACGTATTAATTATTTTTATTTGGAACATACTAGTGTGTAGTGTACATTGTATATGCTCATAAACATACTAGTTTGTAGTTGGAACAATTATGTGCTATCCATTTAAAATGGTCACTATTATCAGCTCATTGTATAAGCCCTAATTTGATTGGTCACTATTTGTTCCATTTAAAATAATATGATGTAATATTTTTGTTTAAGTTGAAACATATATCTAAATGCCGATTATAGATCACATAAATTATGGTGTTGTTAATCATGTTATAAACATCAATACAGCAGCAATGTAGAGCACAATATTCTGCATTGAAATGAAATAGGTTGACCATATGGGATAGGAACAAAATAATTGTTATATATTTATATTGACAATTTAATTAATGAGTTCTCCCTACTAGTAGCCTCATTTACGAGGACAGGTTTATATTTAGGCATTATTGTTTTAGCATATTGTTTGGTCATGGAAGGAACCCGAGAAGTAGATTTATGTTATATCTGTCAGTGTGTTTTCAGGATAATAAGTATCATGTATTATGTTTGATAGGTCATTAGTTGTTCAGGTACAAATATCTTATGTAATATATTTGTTTAAGTTGGAACAAGTATGTGCTATAAGCCCTACATTGAGGTCTGAATCATTCATGTAGGTTTTTTTTTGTGTCAACTTTTCAAAACTAGAACTGGGACACCCTAATTTTGATTTTTCAACTTCTTGTTTGTGTTATGACTGTGCGCCTTGACTGCTTATTCTTTGTATACGTGCAAATTGTACACCCATTAGTATAGGTAGATCTTTTTCATAGTCATTTCATTTATTTTGTAAACATTAGTACCAACTTTGTTTTGTGTTAATATATTTTGGCACCTTGTACACAGCCCTTGACTGAGGTCTACCCCCCCCCCAACTAGGTCTATCCATTTAAAATTGGATGGTACAAAATTGGAATCCACCTATTACGTATTAATTATTTTTATTTGGAACATACTAGTGTGTAGTGTACATTGTGTATGCTGATAAACATACTAGTTTGTAGTTGGAACAATTATGTGCTATCCATTTAAAATGGTCACTATTATGTGCTCATTGTATAAGCCCTAATTTGATTGGTCACTATTTGTTCCGTTTAAAATAATATGATGTAATATTTTTGTTTAAGTTGAAACATATATCTGAATGTCGACTATAGATCACCTAAATTATGGTGTTGTTAATCATGTTATAAACATCAATACAGCAGCAATGTAGAGCACAATATTCTGCATTGAAATGAAATAGGTCGACCATATGGGATAGGAACAAAATAATTGTTATATATTTATATTGACAATTTAATTAATGAGTTCTCCCTGCTAGTAACCTCATTTACGAGGACAGGGTTATATTTAGACATGATTGTTGTAGCATATTGTTTGGTCATGGAAGGAACCCGAGAAGTAGATTTATGTTATATTTGTCAGTGTGTTTTCAGGTGTGTTTTCATGTTAATATGTATTATGTTTGATAGGTCATTATTTGTTCAGGTACAAATATCTTATGTAATATATTTGTTTAAGTTGGAACAAGTATGTGCTATAAGCCCTACATTGAAGTCTGAATCATTCATGTAGGTTTTTTTTTGTGTCAACTTTTCAAAATTAGAACTGGGACACCCTAATTTTGATTATTCAACTTCTTCTTATTTGTGGTATGACTGTGCGCCTTGACTGCTTATGCTTTGTATAATCAATACATCACCATTCGATGTACATCACAATATTCTCTTTATTTTTATAATCAATACACCACCATTCTCTTTATTTGTATTTAAGTTGAAACATATATCTGAATGCCGACTATTGTGTTGTAGATCACCTAAATTATGGTGTTGTTAATCATGTTATAAACATCAATACACCACCATTCTATGTAGAGCACAAGATTCTGTTGCTCCTGTCACCATTTTGGGATGCCGACTTAGTCTACTTTGGTTCCAGAATATTATTTGTCCATCTAACAATTTGTCCATTACTTATTTCAAATAATCCAATCATTTTGGCTAATCTGTATTCCTTCTGCATTTCTTGTATGTACCGTCCATGACACTGTCACTGGTCGGGCTCTTCTCTTCAACCTTGATTTCGGCTGACCAGGTATATCTCCTGAGCAATACGAACATGGTTTCTGTGAATTCCATGTTGAATGCTTGCTATTGATGTACTTTTCCTGTAATGAACATATTGGATGATGTGTTTGCTAAAAACATATTGGATGTTCTGTTACAAGTACCTATATATTTATGTGTAACCTACGATTGTTTAGACATGATTGTTTTTGCATATTGTTTGGTCATGTAGCTATTGCTACTGTGTTGTACATCACCTAATTTATGCTGCTGTTAATCATCTTATAAACTTCAATACACCACCATTCGATGTAGAGCACAATGTTCTGCTGCTCCTGTCACCATTCCATCAGTAATTTAAACACCGACCTTATATTAGACTACTTTAATACAAGTTATCGCTTTCAACTACGCAGACTCATACTAGGTGTTGATAACGGTTTCGTTTAAACACCCTGACTAAAGTGATATATCGCAGTGTCATTGCTACTATGGCTGCACCAGACCCAAGGTTCCGTATTATATGGTCAAAAGAGTTGGATGAGGCTCTAGTTGCGGCATTGAGGAGACAATATGACATGGGTAGGTGCGTCGATAGAATATTTACTAGGGACGCGTGGAGGGAGACGTTACGCGGTTGGCATATCAGGATGGGGAGGAACGAGGGTACATTGGATCAGTTAAAAACTCGGTGGAAGAACCTCAGGAGAGACTATGCAAAGATAAAACTGGTGACCAACAAAAGTGGTGTTGGATGGGATGACAGCAGGCACAAGCCAATATTGCCTGACACCCCAAAGTGGAGGGAGGCACTTGCAGTATGTCTAATAATATACTCCCCTGAGTATTATATATTAAATTAAACTTGTTAATATTGACCTAATCAGTAGTTGTCCCCTATTTTAGGCAAACAGGGAACTAGTGAGATTGATCAACAGACCATTCTACCACTACCACAACGTCGAGTTGATGGGGGGAGGAACATAACTAGGGGCCATCATGCAATGTCCTCAACCGATAGACAGCCTCCTTCTGATGTTGCATCTGAAGATGATGTTGTTGTTGACCTAGATGCATCTGATTCATTTGTCAGCCCAGAACCGACCGGTCCAACCGGTTTCACTGAAGACATGGGTAATTCTGGGACGCAAAGTGAGGACACCAACGGCGGATCACACAACCAAGGTGTTGGTGCAAGGACTCCCACCACGATTAGACGCAGGAAGCGAGCGTCAAGCTCACAGGACAGTTGTGTCCTGTTTAATGATGTCGTTTTCGAATTCACAAAGGTGTTTTCCAAGGTACATGAGATGGGCAGCGGAATTGCTGCTAGGTCTAATGACAAAGACGAATACCAAACCATTTTGCACCACTTTCATGCAAGCTACCCTGACGCCCCTGTCCCAGTTTTTACCACTCTTGTGCACGCCATAAAAGATCCAACTAACTGTAACATTTACCTAAGCTTTATGGACACCCCACAAAAAACTACCATTTGGTTGCAAGACTTGTGGGAAATGAAGAACACAGCTTCTGGAGCTTCTGCATCACAATCACCCTTCACGCCACCACCATATCCTGCCCCGCCGCCGTACTTCTGAGGTTTGTCTAAATTAAGAACTATATCAGTATCCTGCCTTTTATTTTAAGAACTTTCTCAAAAATTGTTGTTGTACTATTTAATTCTGTTGGGAACAATCTCTGAACTATGGTACTATGTAATGGTTTATCTTGTTATTTGCTATTTGGTCAGTATTTGCTATTTTGTCGCTATAGCCCTAATTTCATTTCTGCAATATCTCGATATTTTTCTTATGCAGGTATTCGCTTTTAATTCTAGACATGATGTCGGTATTCATCCATATGAAACAATTGATGACATTCTACAACTACTAGATCTTATGTCTGGTCCGGCTAATGACATTGCTAACGCAATATCCTACCAAATAGCTGACCAAATATCCCACAATATCATGCAAAATTCATACGCCGCAACCACACACCAACCAATACTGAGATCGGTTAGTATTAGGAGCGGCCATCAAAAGGTTTTAGAAATAATAACCGGCCATGAAAGGAGGGTGTACGATCTGTACCGTATGCTACCCAACACAGTTAATATTGACCTAATCAGTGGTGTCATCAGTGGAGGCAGTTTGCTACTTCCTTCAAATGGTTGGCCATGGTCATACCAACCGTGTTCTGGCTGAGGACTACATTCCCAGCGGTGAGACCATAAGCAGAAAGTTTAACGAGGTGTTGGATGCAGTGTGTGCTTTGTGCAACGAATATATTGTCATGTCAACTGCATCCACAACTTCGCACCGCCGCATCGCCGAGAGTTCAAGATTTTACCCTTCAAGGTATGACCATCACTTAGTTGACCATTGTACATTCCGTTGTTAATATAACCACTATCGTCATCGTTGAGTTTGGTATTTACTTGCGTATTTCTTATGTACTTGTCTTAGGATGCCATTGGGGCAATTGACGGGACACACATCCCCGTTTTGGTGAAGCGCGATAAGCAGAACCGATATAGGAATAGAAAAGGGAATGTTTCCATGAATGTCATGGTTGTAGTAGACTTCTCAATGGAGTTTACATATATCATGACTGGTTGGGAGGGATATGTTGCTGACCAAAGGGTACTTCATGCAGCTACAACCACAGGCGGGTTCAAAGTACCCGCTGGGAAGTACTATCTTGTTGATGCAGGGTACGCCAACACCAGCCAATTTCTTGCACCATATCGAAACGTTGCTTACCATATAGCAGAGTATCGAGGTAACAGAAGCTCATACATCAGCAAAAAGGAAATGTTCAACAACCGACATGCTCAACTACGTAATGTTGTTGAGCGAGCCTTTGGTGTGTTGAAGAAGAGGTTTTCCTACTTTCGTAAAGGAGCGACTTTTCCCGTGCAGTCTCAGTCTCGGATTGTAATGGCTTGTTGTATCGTTCACAACTTTATCCGGCGCCAAAATGATGGTGATCCTATGATGGACGAAAACTTGGATGAGCCTCATACTAGTAATGACATCTTGAACGAATGGAGTTCTCTCCAACAAACAAGCCAGGCCGATAATAGGGAGGGAGATGTTTTGCGCGAAACTGATGCCAATTCTATGTGGGCAAATCAGTGATTTATACATAAGTTTTCTAACTTGCGGACATTGAAACATGTTCTACAACATGTTTCACTTACTCCCTTTTCCAATTTAATTTTGTAACTTAACGGCCAACTTTTGTTCTCAAACTCTATTGTTGACTACAATTTTGCCTACTTATAAACAATGTCAAATTATGTCTCATTAGGTTTTCTGTCTAGAAATGGACAATGACATGCCGTCGTGCCCATGTGGTCTGCAGTGCACCGTACGAGTGTACATGGATGTCACAGATGCGGCAAATGGACGGTTTGAAGACAACAATCCCCACAGGCTATATTTTACATGTGGTAGGGGTCTTGTACCAACCAGATGCCATATGAGGTTGCTCGCGCAACAAGTACAACCTACAGTGACCACGCTGACTGCAATTAGGGATGCAATGGTATCACAACTCGCATATACACGTAGCGAACGCAAGTTCTAGTCAGAACACTGTGACTTTGTCTGTTCAACAAGAGCATACACTGATAGGCTACAAGAAGAAATTTCAAGTATGCGGGAGAGGTGTCGATATCTTCGCCACCGACTTCAAATAACGAGCGATAATGACTCTTCAACAGAAGAAGATGGATACAATATGTGATAGATATACTATATTATGATCTGTCCAAATGAACTGCACTTGTCTGTTGCAACAATTAGCTACTCCTAAACAAATGTTCTTCATATTATCTTTGAAAACTGTCATGAACCCGACATTTTTGTATTAATCGTCAATTTTGTTTTAATAGATGTCGATGACTCCATCTGAGGTTCTGAGGTGTGATTGTGGGCTAAATGCAGCCTTACGGCTTAACACAGAGGATGCAGGGTTATATGACTTTGCCATTCTAAGTCAAAGGTCGGGCGAAATGTATTACATATGCCCTACTCGTGAGGTGCAATAGTACATCAATCTGAGTTGTACGGGCGGCCGCCCAGGCGGGTCGGGCGGTCCGAGGGTCTAAAAAATGCAGGCGCCCAGGTCTGTTGGGGTTTCTAGGCGGACTAGGCGGATCGGGCGGACTAGGCGTCCGCCCAGGCGGCAGGCCCATTAAATTTGGCCCATTAAGAATTTGTTGTAATTTCTTATAAAATAATAACTTCTTTCTTAGATTTTTTCCTAATAACTACTCTGTTCCAAACTTCTTTCTTCCTGCTGGCAGCCTGCTCTCCCAACCAGAGTACCACATTGGTTACAGCAGTAATACAAACATTTTAGCTGCCTATTCAGTTCGTATATTTCATTGTCCTTCGCCTAAGGTTAGTTGAACAAAGCCATGCTTTTTTGCGATTGTCTTTTTGTCATCCAAAATGTTCCTGCCAATATTGACACCTATCAAATTACAAAACATTAGAGCAGTAAGTAGTGCGAGACACCATGTAAAATCATTTCAAATGCTTAATAGTTAGAAGTTAGAACTACAACAAGTAAAAATGAATTATTATGTCCTTATATACTGAATTAGAAAAATTTTAATCATTAAACAATTTTAGGGATTGGTATATCCTTATTTACTGATTTAATAATTTCTTAATCATGTACCAATTTATATTTATAGATGAACTGATTTATATGTATTATTTAACTGATTTGTATGTATTTATCTCTTGGGTTGCATAAGGGATCGAATTATATTTAATCATCTACAAAATTAGCAAATATGAACTGATTTAGCAAATATTTATGAACTGATTTAGCAAAATATTTATGAACTGATTTAGCAAATATTTATGAACTGATTTAGCAAATATGAACTGATTTAGCAGATATTTATGAACTGATTTAGCAAATATGAACTGATTTAGCAAATATTTATGAACTACAACAAGTAAAAATGAATTATTCTTCCACTATTGGTAATTTGGTAGCACATGATTGCATATTTATCATGTATATTTATGTGTAAGGCTGGTATATTTTTATAAATTTTACATATATTTGATAAAATAAAAAATCTATCAAAACGCCTGGAAACGCCTGGGCGTCCGCCTGGGCGCCTAGCTGTCTGGGCGCCCCCCTGGAACGCCTGGACGCCTAGCCGCCTATACAACCATGACATCAATAAATAATAGACTGCCCTTGTCGAGGCTCCGCATTCTTTGCCATTAACTTGAACTTGGTACTACATTTTAGGGAAAAGACTGATGCAGATACTTCCATTGGGCAGTCGACCTCCCCCCAACAATTGATTTCATTGAAAGCGGAGAATATGTTACTAACTGTTGAGTGCAAGTCAGTGTGGGGTCAGGCGATGAACATGAAGGACTTCGTTGAAATTCATCACAACTACGATGAATTATACACTAACAAAAAGTATGAGCATGAGGTTTTAGAACGCAACGTTGCCAGTCTGGAGGAAGATTGTCGTCGGCTTGTGGACATCCCTTCACCTCAAATGACTCCATAACGTTGAATGGCAAATACATTTACATTGTCTTCTCTATTTAGAATGACTATCAATGGATGTTATAAACATCATACACTTGTTTAATTTAGGCACTTTTATAAACGTCGTATTACATTATAAGTGTTATGAATTTTTTCTTAATGTTGGTGAATGTTTTATTAATGATGTATGTTATTAATCGAAATTTTGCTTAACGTTATGTAAAACCAAATAATACAATTAATTGTGATATACACCCTTTTGAAATATATTACTTACAAAATCTGTTATATGGCTGGCCAACCGCCGCCACCGTCTTTTATCTGGTCTACCGAGCTTGATATGGTTCTCAGGGGTTTGATGAGAACCCAATATCACGTGGGTAGATGTGTCAATGGAGTATACTCTACACAAGCTTGGATGGAGGCATGGCACCAGTTCCTATACATAACAGGAGGCCCTTACATTTCATTGGCTGATTTGCAAATGCGATGGCAATACATCAAGAGAGAGTTTGTAAGAGACAATCTTTTCATATTGGGAGATTTATTGCCTCCCCCCACATTGGTCGGGCAACAAGGCATTGAACGCAACTTTTTAACAACGCGTCGCACTTACCCACCAGGGATTTCTGCATTCTTTACCACTGACGATTGAAATAAACAAATGAACTTGTAACATATGTGCTAAATGTTGTAGTTGTGTGTTTGCGTCGCAACATTTTACATGTTCTACTTATGTATTACAATATTATATGTTGTTACCATAATGTGATAAAATTTCCTACTTCATTATTATGTTTACAAAAATTACATCACCTTCAAACTTAGTATCAGCTAAGTTAGGTTGCATTATTTATTTGTAAAACTTATTGGCACAGTTACTTTACGATTTCTGTTATTTGTTCATACCTTTATTTTTATTACTTTTAGATGTCGACGTCGCGTGCAAAGGCAAGGGCAAGGGCAAAATTTGAAAAACTGTTGATGTCTCCGGAAAAAATTCAAAAATATGTTGAAGATAACCTTTTATGCAAAAAGACCATGTTGCAATCACACAGAGGAGGGCAAAATTGGGAGCAAAATTGGGACTGATGAACAAGTCAAGGGTCGGGTCAGTCAGCATGTTCCTCATTTTCTGTTGTTGTTTGATTGGCCAAAAGACGACATCAAACAACAAAACAAGCAGCCGGTGCAGGAACCATGCCCAGTGTTATGGGACGAGTACGATGAGGCCATAACGTTGGCCAATTTAATCGAAGTGGTTGGAGTAGGTACGGTGGTCATTAGTAGGATGATTTGTGGTGGTGAAGTATGAACAGTGAGATGGATGGGTTCACGAAGGTCCCTTTCTACAACTGTATGTTCTGGATTGAAGATTTTAGGGCTATAGAAGTACATCTTTAATTCATGGAAGATGACATCCGCATAATCTTACATACATTTGGTTATAGGACACAAGCACTTATACCTCTTCGAAAAAGTGAGTAGCCTAAAAATACAATCTTAACAGCTCATGGATGGAGTTTATCAACCTCCATAATAAAGTTTTGGACAGAAGCAATACAGACGAAAACCTTGAGGGGAAGACTAAAAGACACTTTCTTAGGATAGGCCATAGAAAAGGGTACTTTTTCCTAAAGTATCGAAGCTGGCTTTCTATTAATTAGGTAACAAACAATGAGGACAGCATCAGACCAAGAGTTTTTGGCATACGTGCCTGAAGCATAAGAGCTATGGTGTCGTCTAAAAGGTCTCAGTTCTTGCATTCAACAACCCGATTTTGTCATGTAGTGTATGGTCAAAAAATGTTTGTGAAGCATCCCAATGCTTTTACAAAAATTTGATAAGGGTGCCAGCTACAAATTCCAAAGCATTGTTGGTATGAATGGCCTTGATGGATATTAGATTGTTTGAGAATCATTTTATGAAAAGATTAAACTACAGGAAGCACCTCATTATGTGATTTACGCAAACACAAATAAGTCATGCACGAATAATCATCCACAAAGGTAATAAAGCAATGATACCCATTATGACTCGTGAGTTTGAAAGGGACCACAAACATAACCATGCATGAAATCAAAAATCACAAGTAATGATATCCATGGACTCTGAGTTTGAAAGGGATCTCAACCAGTTTGACTGGGAAATGAACCATGGAATACTTTCTTATTTGACAAAAATCTACAAGGAAAATGCTAAACAAAAGATAAAGTTAGCTCAGTCAGTTAAGTTCTTCTACTAACCATAGCAACGATGTATCCGGAGGGACGAGTACGTCAAAAAGGTGATGACTGACGACACATACCAATGTCGTGCCGAATTCTATTAACCAGGGCAAGTTGGTGGTCATCATTGGAAACTTCTATGTTACCTTGGTTGAAGGCCAAATGTGCATAAGTTGAGGCTGCTAATAGAGTCGTAGTGTCAGTGTGTCACTACATAATGCTTGATTGTTTTGAGAGGAGCAATGAAGATGTTCATACTTAGATGATGAGATCATAATTAGAGAGGCAGTAACGGCTCATTAACAACATGAGCAATAGCAACCCGTTAGCGACAGTTGTAGGAATTGTCTTTCTTTAGGTAACATCGGTCTGTAGTACACCTTGATCTATTAGAGAAGGTGCACTTGGGACGTTGTCCACAACCACGTCCTTGAACGACAACCATAGCTATCAGAGAATTTGAAGGAGCAAGAGATCAATGGAATTGAGAGAGGGCCATCTACTTGTTGTAGCTTGGCATATGCCTCATCAATATATGAGAAGTGATCAGTGCCATAACGACATTGCAACTAGGAGCAAATCTTAGATGCAGGCCACTATCTAATTGTTGCGTCCTTCGTGTTCTTTGGTTTGAGCGTCAACGATGACTATTGAAAAAAATTCAAGTTGTTGGGCCAATCTGAGAATAGAATCATAATAGTGATCAAGAAAAATCTCCTCTTGATGTTCAAAAAAATTACTGATATAGATACACATAACATTGTTCTCCTGGGTATAATGGCACTTGACCACCTTCCACACTCCTTAGTAGTGCATAGAAACATATATTTCAATGCAATATGAAGCTCCATCCTATTCTAGACATTGAGAATAGGAGCAAATCTTGGATGCATACCATGTTCTAATTGTTGCGCCCTATGAGTTCCTTGGTTTGAGCATCAACGATGACTGCTGAAAGAATTCAAGTTGATGGACCAATCCAAGATTAGAATCATATTAATCATCGAGAAAGTTCTCCCCTTGATGTCCATAAAATTACTTATCCTGGATCCCGGAGATTCACATAGCATTCTTTTCTAGGGTATAATAGCGCTTGACCACCTCCCACACTCCTTAGAAGTGTGTAGAAACATATATTTCAGTGCAATATGAATCTCCATCTTATTCTAGAGCAAACAGTTCACTTGATTGTAAACTCGCTTAAGTGTAACTTATCGTGAAACTCCAGAATATTGTAGATGACATTCATCCACAAGTAATGATGGCCACCGGCTTGATCATAGACACAGACGCAAAATAATTAAAAGTGATGGTTTGAATCTTATATTCTGCATGGGTAATCTTATTTTCAGCCATGACGACGGAGATGCATTAGAGAGATGCTACCAACTTCAAGCATGGTAGACTGAAAAAGGTGACACACAATAGAGGAAGTGGATATCACTATCATAGGAGTGACGCACGATGCTAGTATTAAAGGTATCACCACTTCCGCCCATGCATTAGGGTATATGTACGGAGAGGAAAAAGAGATGTCATTGTAATAGTTTAATCTGAGTTCAAAGAATAGAAGGGGGTCATTTGCGTCTAACATACATCGATGGCTGTCAACAAAGGGGGGTATCATTAGTGACCGACCGACATGTTGCCTCCGACAATCAGTTGATAAAGCTGAAGGAGTTGGGAGCGTAGCTGTGTGTGAAAGCTCTGTTGCTTCTCCTAGCAGTCGCTTTCAGAGCGAACTAAGCACAATCGGTTATCGACATGTTGTTGCCTCCTGCAACCGAATGATGCGGCTCAAGGGGGGAGGGGGGTAGATATGTGCGAAAGGCATGTTGGTTCTCCTACAAGTTGCTATTGGCGACTGTTGTTGCCGCTTTACTTGCTAGCTGTCGCGGTTGGCTCCAACTCGACTATTGTTTCCACCCTTGTTGGTTGGCGGTAGCGGCTGGCTCTATGATTGACAGCAGCCTTTTGTGGGAGACAACGACCATAGTTCTGAAAAGCATTATGTGATGTATGGGGGGAGAGGGTATCAAATAGAGTATATGCAGAGTACACGGGAGTTTATATGAAAGTATGTACAGTTTTGGATGTTTTAATAAAAATGCATATAAAATTATATGGTGTAGTTATATAATATACAACTATATTTATTGTAATGTAACCATATAAACATATATTACACTATGTTTACACGTGTGTAATGTACCACTATGTTTATTATAATGTAACCATATAAACATGCATGGACACTACGTTTATACATGAGTGTAAACAAGCAGACATTATTTAAATATGTACATGTATTATATGTATGATGCAAATATTGAAATGTGTGTATATATAACTACACGAGCATATATGTGAAAATGTGTAATATAGATTTCTATTTCTATGTATCATATATGTGTTATATATAATGCATATGTAAATAGACAAATAAATGTTTGGAAGTGTTTTGTGTACTATATATATATATATATATATAGAGAGAGAGAGAGAGAGTCAGGCTAGAATACACTCAAGTGTATTCAGAGCAGAATACACTCAAGTAGTTTTTCATCATGCAATATTTTTTTCAAAAATCTAATCCGTTGATCTTCTTAAACATCTTGTGAATAGCTCATACGCAAAATTTGAGCACATTTGGACATTTATAGGTCATGTTATAAAGACCGCAAAAATTATGCATTTCAAATTAGTTTCATGCGTCGATTTTGTTGCCCTCGGATGAGCGACTTACACTCATCCAAATGAGCTCAAAATTTGTATGTAGCCTAGTTATAGTATGACGTGAAGATCAATGGTTTACATTTTGCAAAAAATAGTCTTGATATGCAAACACACTTGAGTGTATTCATGCGATCTATTCAGGCTAGAATACACTCGAGTCTACAGATCGCACGAATACACTCAAGTGTGTTTGCATATCAAGACTATTTTTTACAAAATGTAAACCATTGATCTTCACCGCCATACTATAACTAGGCTACATACAAATTTTGAGCCCATTAAGTCACTCATCCATAGGCAACAAAATCGACGCACGAAACTAATTTGAAATGCATAATTTTTGCGGTCTTTATAACATGACCTATAAATGTCCAAATATGCTCATATTTTGTGTATGAGCTATTCACAAGATGTTTAAGAAGATCAACGGATTAGATTTTTGAAAAAAAATATTGCATCATGAAAAACTACTTGAGTGTATTCTGTTCCGAATGTGCTCATATTAGTATTCTAGCCTAACTATATATATATATATAAATCAAAATTTATCCATATGAGATGTGTGTATATATATATACATAGACACACATATGTGTGAACATTACATTCAAAAATTAGCCACATACATACATCCAGAAAGTAGTTCAAAATATAATTAACTTACATTGATGAAATATGCATGCATACATTACATTTAAAAAGTGGTCGCATATGCCCCGCATATATCTTGCATATAACACAAACCACGCCGCTTAGGCATATGTGGTGTGGCCAATACACCTAACCGCATAAGTGACAACTTACACCAAATTTTGTAACACTGGCAACAGCAAGCAAGCAAGGTGGATGGCCAGAAGTGTGTGTGAGAGAAAGAGAGAGAGATGGTGTTTTAAATGTGGATTTTCGTGTTGTGATACCATGTGGTAACTAGTAAGCAGAAGGTAACACTAGATTCGTTGTTAGATGTGTAGATTTGTGTTCCTTATATAGGAGTGGACCACATAGCAGACTTATAAAAAGAAACAAATAATACACCAAAGAAAAACGGCGGCTTGCAAAATGCTTATTGAAGTAAACTTATTAACATCGTAGTGACAAATTCGATATTCGCTTGAAAAGGTCGTAATTTGACAAAATTTTGGAAAATTCAGGAATAAATCGCTGAAGTTCAATCAAAGTTCAGTCAATTATTGGGAGAAATCAAGAATAAGTTTGATAGATAGATTGTGTATATATATACACATATGCATGTTTACGAACGGAAACATATGTATCTATGCAACATACAAGTATGGACATATACATATTTAGATTTAGATGCATATATAAACATGGAATATCCCATAAATATGAAAGAGACTTGCTTTCAAGATGGAGATGAAGCCTTCACAATTGCAGTGTAGGAGAGGGAGAGGGGGAATGAATGTTATAATATACAATAAAAAATAATATTAAATTTGTCTAACATAATATTTTGTTATAAGTGACCCAATCAAGATTATAAGACATGATCGTTGGTCATGTAGTGTAGTTTTTTAGACAAGGAGTGGCAATGAGACTAATTAGTTTTTCTTAGTATTGTATGGTTTCTAAGATCATTTTCCCCAAAGGGGAGACTAGGCAAACACACAAATGAGTTGAAATGTGAGAAAAGTGTGAGACTTCAGCATAAAAAGAAGAATAGAAAAACACTTGTGTAAGATCTGAATCTAAAACAAAGCACATTTGGAATAGTTCAAACAGATCACAGCCATCATTGTCGTCAGCAAAGTGAATCCCAACCATTTCGAAATCAGCTGCACGGATCCTTCTTTTACATTTAGCTCTTCATGGTGCATGTTCTTCATGATATGTAAAGATTGTTAATCTCTCAATATAAGTTCTCCCCGAGTTATTTTTGTCATGCCTCTTATTTATTTAAATGTGGCCAACTTTATAGCATTATATTATATTTGGTGCATTTGCCGTCTGCATTGTAGTTGTTCATACCATTTGAGGTGAGCATCAGGCAACCTGTCTTCAATACTTATCACCCCGACTTTACTTCTAAAATGGTTGTCTCAAGCGATATTTCCTTGTCTACCCACGCATCCAATCTTATTCACACTTTGTTTCTTCACTGCCCCAAATTTACTCCTATACAACATGGTTGGTTAAAAACTTCCTTTTCATTATGAGAGGGGTCTTCTTGTGTATACCAAATACACTCCTCCAATGCATCCTCTTTGATGTAATCATGTGACACATATTGTAAGGCCCCATAGGTAGCTTTACCATAATCTTTTTTTATTTTTAAAATTAAATGCTTGATTAAGAACTGAAATTATTTCATTAAGAGAAAATCCTAATTTAGCCCTAATTGCATGGTTTTTCTTGATTTCTTGAAAGTATGAGGACTTGATTGCAATTATGTTAAAAATATATAAGATCATGCTTGGCTTCATATGTCTTATATTGGTTGCAGGATGCTTCACCCTTGTGTTCTTGCCCTAACTGTAGCCTAGGGTTTGGTTGTAGTTGAGTTGGGGTTGATGACCTCACTCTTAAGGGTCAAAGGCTAGGGTTTGGTGGTTAATGGAGTGAGGCCAATGGCTCCAATGGTGAGGTCAATGGCTCATCACCCTAGCCTAGGGTTTGGTGGTGGAGTGAGGGTTAATGGCCTCCTCTTGGAAGGTCTAGGCCTAATACCATGCCTAGGGTCTGTGGCTAACCCTAGATGGTCGATGACTAACCTTGGAGCTTGATGGGTTGCCCTCTAACCTAAAGTTGATGGTACCCTTAACTTGGAGGTCGATGCGTTAGAGAATGGTGACCTCGATGGTTTAGAGGATGGTGACCTCGATTGGTCAGAGGATGATGGCCTCGACGGGTTGGAGGATGAAGACCTCAATGGGTTGGGAGGATGGAGACCTCGATGGGTTGGATGTTGAGGAGGTTGATTGATTGGCAAGTGAGAAGGTCGATGGGTGTTTCCGCACTGGCTTTTTGGGCTTTTACTCCCTCTAGCCTATGAATACCTCCACATTCCCATAACCCTAGGACTCATTTGACACTCAAGTTATTTCTCGAACGTAGAAGGAGGTCAAGGGGCAAGGTCTTGGAGCTTGCATGTGCTTGGAAGAAGGTGATCAAGCTCCCCTTAGTGGATATCTAAAGCAAGATAACTTTGTTTTAGGCATGGATCGTGTAACATCTTCCTTCATTCTTCTCTTTTCTTTTTGTTTTCCCTCTTCTCCCTTTGGCCGAGATCCATGGAGAACCATGGTAGATCTTACTTCCTATGGCTAAAGATCTCTCTTCTCGCTTTGACTTAGTTGAGCATAGATTTGCTAGAAGAAACCTTAGTGGAGCTTTTAGAGGGTTGTTTGGTAGCTTGTGGTGCTTGGTTAGTGATGCCCTTGCTTGGAGCTCGTTTTCTTCTTCAATTGGCAAGTGATACAACTACTTTTAGCCTTCTTTGCCTACATGAAAACCCTAATCTTGCTAAAAACATGCTTTTATGCTTTAAAATATGATCTTTATGAAATGTATTGGTAGCACAATGGGTAATCATGAATTTTCATATCTCCCCTTCACTTAGTAATGATCTATAATGGAGAAATATTATCTTTCTTGAATCCATAAAGCTGAAATTTTGAGAAAAGGCATGTTTTTACCCTAAAAGTGCTACTGCGATGGGTTTTTGATACCCTGTTGAGTAAAATACAGATTTATAATCTTCCTTCTTGTTTGCAGGACTATCTAAGATGGAAGTACTTTGTTTTAGCAGATGTTATAGTGCAGAATTTTTGTTTTTTATTATCAAGAGAATCGCCCCCGTAGAAGCGCCACTTTGTGACCCCCCCAGACAACGTAAAACTCTCGGGCCCCGAGCGCCCCGCACACCCGGGAACCGGTTAAAGCGCACAGTTGGCCGGCCTGCACGACAGAAATTTTGTAGTACATATGTTTCATACCTAAAGATGCATTTTATGCCTGAAAGTGACGTTTTTATGCATATTCTTGCTTAAGTCATATCTCTCTCCTACTAAGGATTTTTAATATAAAACTTGGCATGGTGTTTTGTTGATAATATGTGAACAAAAATACAACCTTGGAGATAATGATTGAACCTATATGAAGGTATGGCGTAGTTATGGCTGAAAATGATGAATTTTGCTAAGCTTTGGGCACTTTGATGCTTGTATGGCTTCTAGGGTTTCTTATACTTGCTTTTATTTTGTAGTACATCTTTATGCTCTGTCTGCACCATGGTCACTTCTTAAAAGACAAGCGGTCTAATTAATCAAATGAAACCCTAATCATGTAGTACGACTGTCGGAACTGTCCTAGCATTTGAAAAGTAGGATACTGAGACGAGCAACCTTGTTCATTTCGCCTTGTTCATTTCTAATCATGTGAAGACGATGTGGTTTCACCTTGTTCATTTCTAATCCCCTCAAAGGCTCCCTCCACAATGACGACCAATTCCCTAACAATTGCTAGCATCACCAAGAAGCTTTCGCTCCTCAAGTATTCCTTATTCCTTTTTGTTCTTGCTCCTTTTGCAATCGGCTTCTTCATCCTGTTATATTCTCTCCTCTGTTTTTTCTTGGTCCTCCAGTTGTTTTCCTTGCCGTATATCTCCTATTCTTCTCAATTCCAGAACCGTAAAGTAACCATGACTAGTATTAGGCAAGTTTTTCATTGAATGTGGTTGTTAGACTGATGGAGGATTCATACATGATCAGAAGTGATTTCTGGTTTTGCAAGTTGTACTATTACTTTTGCGTCTAAGTTGACTCTCGCGATAATATGAATCTTTCAGGTTGTACTACCCCATGGAATTTATCATCTGCATTTAATTCTAAAACTATGAACCTTATGATTCTATCCAAACATAATTTAATCACTAGTTTAATTCTAATTTCATAACAGTTATTATTAGTCACAGTTACCATTTTAGTCAACTAGAGAAAATAACTTTGATTTTGTAAACTAGAGAATCTATTCATAATTTAGATCATGTACATGATTTTGTAAAGTTGGTTAATGATTCAATTATAAAATACTTCCTATTCTTGTGATGCCAACTAGTGATGTTAATTGGCCCTATTATTTCACTGGCCTGGACAGCCCCTGACTAGTAACTTTTGAGTGCCGATCTTGTCTAAAGTTCTAAGAACTTTATATTATAATAATAAACAATGACAACTATGGCACCTTGTACTAAGGCCTTTGCTTGCCCTCTGTACCAGTCCCAAGTGTAATCTTACACCGCATTGATACACTTGCTGAGGATGTATGTACACCCTAATAAGAACCTCAAGGCCCATTTCCACCACTACAGTTGTGAAACATGACAACTATAATTTGTTGGTAATCATCACTGTCTTAATTACTGTTTGCAAACAAAATTAGTAGGTACAGACTAGTCAGTGTAGCAGCTAAGGACCTCCAGGCTTCCTTCACTGGGGCCACATTGTTTGCTGGAGTTCAGAAAACATTACAAAAGTGGTGTGAAACAACTTCCCACAGTGTTTGCTTGCATTCCCCCAAAAATATAGGAAATCATGTGAAAAAACTTGGCTTTTTATGTCAAAAGTTCTTAGACAATCACAGTTTGCATTGATATTATCTAGTTTTCAAATTGACTTAAGTGAGAAATTATGTCTAACTAAAGAATTATACCTGGCAGTCCCATTCCACCATAAGAAGGTGGCAGTTGAGGATTCAAGGAGAGACCTTGCATTGAGTTCATTTCAGGGAAATAAGTTGGCAGCTGATTAGACTGAGAAGGTGACGCCCCTCTTGGAAACTGCAGATGGTGACGTGGAAAGTTTCCCGCCAATGACATGTTATGTGGCATTGGAAGATGGCTTGATGGATCCAACTGCATACCAAGATTTTGGTAGGACTGCTGAGGAATCATCCCAGTAGCAAATGGACGTTGAGCACCTTGACGACTGTGATCTGAACCAAAGAACCTCGTCTGAGGAGTCCTGTGGGGGTGAGAACCCAATTGCTGGAATGCCAGTGGTGCCTGACTACTCTGGTTGGGAAACAGAGATGGTCCTCCAAACAACTGATGGTGAGATAAATTTGGATCAGCTAAATCATAAGCACCACTGTGGACTGAACCACTGACATCAGGTTGTGCAGGAGTTCTTCTGCTATGAAATAAAGTATCAAAAATTGACGAATTTCCATCAACATTACTTGACGTCCTCAATGATAATTCATCACGGTTTGAATTGACAGGAAATGGGTCTAAACCTGCACGGTTTATAGAATCACCCAATGTGATCAAATTTTCCTCTTCAGGCAACTGTATCTCTGCAGGTTGATCACCAATGTTTGAAGTGTAAGCAGAAACTGATCCTTCCAACTGAGAAACTTCAAAACCTCTCAAAGGCTCATGAAAGTTATGGTCTCTTTGTTCATATTGTCTGTTTGATGTATTTTCTTCACTGATTGTATCAGAATTTGGTGCTCTAGTTATAGAAGAGAAGGGATCCTCAAATACATCCATGGAATGGTTAGAAGTCCTAGTAGGCCCACCAACAGAACCTGAAAGTGGAGCTGCTACAGAGTGTAATTCTTTCATAAAACCAGGACCAAACAGAGTTTCAAGAGTAAGGGATTTTTCAGCCACATCAGCCGTGTCAGAACTAACACACTCTTCGTAAGATCGTATATTTTCTTTGCTAAAGTCATTAGAAAACAGCATGGAATCAGATTCTTTTGATCCTCCCTTCTGTAGCAAAGAGAGAAGATGTTGGGATGCAAGATTATTGACATCAGCCTTCTGTGACTCAGTATTCTCAATTATGGAGCCAGATTTTGAAGCCAAAGGTTGTACAGCAGAAATATTTACATTTGCTTCTGCTAAAATATGCTGCTCAAGGTCCTCACAAGTCAACACAGATGGACTAACGGTTGGTTTATTGGCAGGATAGGAGATTTCTTGACTACTAGTAGAATAATTTACATTGCGATTGAATAATACATCCATTGCAGTGTTGCTTTCAGCGGGTAAAAGGGAGGGACTGCTCTCGGTAATCATGGCTTTATCAAGCACAGAATCCTGAGATTCACATTTATCAGAATTGGTAAGAAGAGAATGCAGGCTCTTTGAGGGGATATCTTCAAGGGGTATATTTTCTGCAAGTTGGAAGAAATGAGAATACTCAGTGAATCGAAAAATCCAAGTAATAGTATTTATGAAAAAAGTTGATTGCATGAGATGCCTTACTTTCTTCAAGAAACCACTGAGAAAACTTGGATGATCGGGATGATGTGGGGCTCCACATCTCTTCATCTACTTTTACACGGTCCTGAAAACCAAGTAGGATTTTTCAGACTCATGACAAGTAGTTTGTAAAATGTAATGAACCTTAGGTTCTAGTGATACAACCTTCTAAATACAGAATGAAAATTTACAATTCCTAACAAGATATTTATCAACATTCTTCTGTCAACAAAGCACAGAAGAAACCATTTTAGGAAATAGCTATTTTTTCAGACAATTGATGATGTCAAACTAAACTGAATCCAATCTTCCAGTATGCAAGGAACCATGATGTTGTTTCTAAGGCCCCAACACAATTTCCTAGCCAATAAAAGAATTAATACGTGCAATTTCATGCAGGATCTTTAGGCTAAGTATACATGTTTTAATAAGCAAGTAAAGCTACAACACCACGAAGTTAGCAGTTTCAGAGGAACCGCCTGTTAAACTAACATAGATATATGGACTATGAGAAATAGAAATTCTAGCAGGTAAATCTTATTTTATACAAAAAGAGAAGCAATCCCTTGCAATGAAAATTCTTAAACTGTATGCTTTTTTTTATTAGCAGTCAATCCATGTTACATAGATAGGAAACAAAGCCAAAACTTTTGGAAGGGAGAAATCATTCAGGTACCATGTATAAACATGCTAGCATAATAAATTAAGGGCAGAGGACTCACTTCTACAAAATTAGACAAACCACCACCATTAGTTAGATTTGCATTTTTAAACAGTTTATCAAGAATAGAACTAGACTTCTCCTGGTCGGATATTGCGTTAGCTGTGGTCTCCACATCTTTGCCTTTGGTTAGTCGGCTGGTTAAGCTATCAATCCTGAGTTCTGGAGGTTGCTGTAAACCGGAAACTAGGGACAACGATGTGTCAGAACTCTCCTGGCTGAGTGATGAAGCTTTCCCTATATCACTTACAAATTCTGAAGGAATGGAGGCACCATCAGATACAATCTTCAATTCACTAGCAGACACAGCTGATATCGAAAGGTTTCCAATTTCCACACTGTTGTCACTCCTTTCCACCAAAACATCATTAAGATTAGAATTCCCACATATTCCAGCTTTCCCAGCCTGTCATACATATGTATGATAAATTCAGTCACAAAATATAAGGCTGAAAAGATAGATTTCAGTATCAAGCATTCAAGCCATCAGAGAGCAATTTGTAGACAGTTTAGTAAAACTAAAAGAAAAATGTCTTGTTATTTTGATGCCCATTTTTGTCCAACTATTGAAATGAAATACATAAATGACGATGTTGCATACTTATACAAAGCAGATAAGAAACATAGTTTCCGACATTTCAAAGCATAACTAAATAAATTTATCAGCTGGTTTGTGACCTACAGATTAACAGTTCTAATATTCAGCCAATCGAGCCGATTGATCTACAATTTAATTATTTTGTACGTTTTTGGTTTGAATAAGACAATTGGACCAATAATCAGCCGACACTAGAGAATTATGATATTTATTCCAAAAGATTAGCTTGACATTCTTCTAAGTTGGGTGTTCTTTTACATTAAACCATGTATCGTTAAGCATAATACAGTCCCTTAAATAATGTTCTACACCATTAGATCTCTGCAAGAGTTCAGCAAAATAAAATCATGCAGATCCCCAACATGGTTGGGAATGAGGCTGAGATGATGTTGATGATAAAATCTTACAGAAGAAATTCTTCTAGTATTAGCTTTAAAATCATGCATTGTATTTCAGCCAATCTACAACTGCAATTTGTGAGGCCAAGTTGGATGAAGTGGATGTACCAAATATGATAAGTTTCACTACTTGGGTTCTACGAAAGGTGATATTCCAAATGATGTTTGCCACCAAACCACAATAGGTTGGTTGAGATGGAGTGCAATTAGTAGTATGTGATGGAAAGATCTCTCTTAGATTGAAAAGTAACTTTGTAGAACAACTATACAACCAGAGCTGTTATAAGGGAGTGAATATTGGGTGGTGAAGAAACACAGTCTCAACTGGATGAATATGGCCAAAATGTGTATGGCGGGATGGATGAGTGGGGAGATAAGGAAAGATTGCTCGAGTCTTATCAAGAACAAAGTAGGGGTGGCGAGTATTGAGGTGTGAGGGTTGTCTGAAATGGTATGGACAGGACCAGCTACTGTGCTTATTTCAAGTATTGCTACTGAGTCTAGCTCGATAAAAAAAGGAGAGGTATTGAATATTTACAGCTTGATCAGATATGACCCATAACATAGCTGATTGAAATAGAAGGATCCATGCAGCCGATCCAAATATGGTTGGGATCGAGGCTTAGGTGATAATGGTGATAAACCCAGATCAAGATCTATCCCTTCCATTGCATGTTTATATTCTACAAATTCCTAGATGCAAACAAAGTTATTGACACTTCTGGATGTTGCCATCAGAAAAGGAAGAAAGTTGGTGTGTTGTCATCTTTAGGTCAAGTTGTCGACATTTTAGGTGAACTTGGGTTGACATGGTGGTAGTGTGGTGTCACTAGTCTTCAATGTTGACATTTGTGAAGAGTTTCCCTATTGTGGCCCAAACTAAGTGATCCGATGATTCATGATTATTCGTCATGACTCAGGATAACTTATTTCTTAATATATACTAATATAATGGGATCTCCTTGTATAAGAGACATGTGGTATGTACCGCAAGTACGAGATAACATAAGATATAAAGAGAGACATAGGCCCATTTTTTGTCCATTTAATCCATTATCTTAACACCCCTTCAAGATGGACAATACACATCTCGTAGATTCAACATGGTACTCAAAAGAAAATAAGGTAGAAGATAGAAAATTGGTGAGGAAACCTACAATTATTCTCTCGTGTTCACATGTGAAGTGATTATCTTCTTAGCCATTCGAAGATTGTGAATAAAGTGACAATCAACCCAGATATGTTTCGTTTGTTCATGGTAGACAGTATTGTTGGTGATGTGAATGGCAACTTGATTGTCGCAAATCACAATGCAAGGAGGTTGGAGACTAGACCAGAATGCCAATCCCCTCAAGAACAAATTGAACCACCACAATTTGCATGTACCATAGCTCTATATCTTGCTTCAGTGCCAGAGCTAAAAACAGCAGCTTAGTTCTTGCTCCTTCAAGCCACTGGGTGATTTACCAAAAGAATGTTAATATTGAGGTCGGGCATCGGTCAATGGCATCTCCAGCCACATCTGCATCAACATACCCAATAATGGTGACCTCCTTATTATGGACCGCTTATAGAAAGTCCTTTTCTAGGATCATGCTGCAGAAATATTAGATGCCATTGTACATGGATTTAGTGTGTATTGACGACTCCCCCTGCATACAAAAAATCAGGGCGAGTAATTGTCAGGTAGATTAGTTTCCCAATAACTCTGCAACACTTCCTAGGCTCTAGAAATAGCTCCCCCTTATTTTGAAGTTTTGTATGATAATCCATGGGAGTTGAAATGGGTTTCGCATTAGTCATACACGTTTCTTTGAACATGTACAGAACACAATTCATTTCAGAGTTCAGACAAATTTATCCCTCCTTGTACTAGTCAAGGTGACTATGTCGTCCTCACCCATGGGCTCCTAGGTGGAAGCCTAAGCATTTTTTAACAATTTTACATATATTTGGATAGTCTTACATACATACATTTAGTAACATTCAAAGCTTCAAATATAGATTACAAGGTCCAAGTATAATAGTTTTCTCTAAGCTTAATCAATCCTAAGTTGACCTAAAGCACACCTAATATGACCAAAATTAGACCTAATTGATCCTACTTTTGACCTACTTGACCTATATTTGCCCCAATATTAGAACTAACTTGCCCTTGTTTGGACTAAACAGACCTTATTTGGTGTAAGATGATCCTTTCAGACCTAATTTTTCAAAATTTGCCCTAAACTGACTGAATCAGAACTAATTTTGTCAAATAATACCTTATTTGACCTAAATCAGATCTTGTTTAATCAAATCAGAGCTTGTTTGGGAAAATCTGACCTCATTTGGCCTAAATTTGACCTTATTTGCTGTAAGATGACCCTTTCAGACCCAACATTCCCAGCTTTTCCCTAAACAAACCTAAATCAGACCTAAGTTGCTCAAATCAGACCTTTTTTGGCCTAAGTCAGACCTATTTTAACCCTAAATCACCTAAGTTGGCCTAATTAATGCCCAATCATGCTGATTAAGCCTTAGAGTGAGTTAGTTTATTTTCGTCTAAAAGGCCTTTGGTGCCTACCAGAGTCATCCAAGGTCCTAGCCATCTAGGTTTGGAGGCCATGTTCAACGCCTAGGCGGACTTCTTGATAACGAAGCCCATGCCTTGGGTCAAACAGCTTCAACCCCCAAGAAATATCAAAGTGACCCGCCAATCTTTTGTATGGTAGTGAGATTGCAGTGCCTTCTTCTTATTAGTGATGCCTTGATTATTGTCACTGATGATAATACCATCAACATAAAGTGCAAGAATGGCATGAGCTCTTGTGGTTTAAGAGTAAACAAAGACTGATCACTTGTTGGTCGCTTAAACCCAAGAATATGAAGAACCATGCTTTGTCAACTAAAACCAACACCAGGAAATTATTTGAGGTCATAAAGAGAATGTCGTAGACGATAGATCTTCTTGGATTACTCCCTGTCAACAACAATATTTGGGAGTGAATGTTGGGCGGTCAAGAAATTAAAGCCAACACCAAGAAATTATTGGGAGTGAATGTTGAGCAGTGAAGGAACAAGTCTTATCAAAATGAATGTGGCTGAAAAGTGTATGTTGAGATGGATGTGTTGGAAAACAAGAATAAATTGCTTGAGAAATGACTATATCAGGAACAAAGTGGGGGTGACAAGCATTAAGGACAAGTTGTGCGAGGGTCGACTAAGATGGTATGGACATGTACAATGCAAACTGATTAATGTGTCTATACGAAGCAATGCTATTGAGTCAAGCATAATTAAAGGAAGAAAAGGCAAACCTAAATTGACCTGGGAAGAGCTTATAAAGAGATATTTTGAATCATGTTTAATCTTGATTAGAATATTACCCATAAGATAGCTGATTGGAAAAGACGGATCCATGTAGCCGACCCCGACATGGTTGGGATTGAGCCTTAGATGACAATGACGATGACGATGATGACTCCTCGTCAACAACAATAGCGGGTGCCGGTGGTTGTAGCACGTAGACCTCCTCTACAAGGTCCCCGTATAATGATGTAGAATCACACCGTTGGATCCTATTATCGAGTCATTTGAGAAATGATGATATCTATTAGAAAACTTATTTAGTTGTGATCTCCAAAAAATCAACTTAACCTTTACAAGAATCACAAGTTTCAGCACTCCAAATACCTTCCCACCATGGTACTTCCATTTTTCAACCTCGTAGCCACTCTTTTAATGACGGAGGGTCTTTACATTTATTTTATATCTCCAAGATATTAGATTACCCTTGGTTTGTATGCAAGTATTTACCCAATTCATCCAGCAATTCTTCCACTTATGTGACAGTCATCTTCCTATAATGTTTCAAAGATCTAGTCTTGGATTTGTCCCGTTTTAAATTAGCAAATGTATTTGTGTGTGTTCGTACATTCACACAAATGTGTGCATATATCTATGCGCACGTGTGGGAGAGAGAGCACGTGTAAATGTGTGTGTGCACACCTATGAGTGTGTTTGCGTACATGAGTGTGTATGTTGTGTGCATGTGCAGTGTGTGCACATGTGTGTATGTGTGTGTGTGCATCCATGTGTGTGTGTGAGAACTTGTGTAAGTGTGTGTATGCGTCCAAGCGTGTGTGTGTGAGCATGTGTGTAAGTGTGTGTGTGTCCAGGCATGTGTGTGAGTGTGTGTATGTGTGTGTGGACGCACGTGCGTGTGTAAAACATGTGATACATAGATACAAAATAAACCTAATACATCTGACTTTGGACGTCTATAAAAGCAAAAAATGCAACAAAAAAAGTGAAAAATAATAATCAAATAAGCGATATTGCACAAGGTAAAAAATCAAAAAAACCTAAGATAAGGGCTGGTTTGCTAGGGCATAAACGAAATGATTGAATTTAATTGTCGGGAATTTAAAGAGCAACTTCGTTTGGTTAGATAATTAGAAAACGAACTCGTCAGTTTTCAGCCCACAGTTGATTGCATTTTGTCCAGAGGAAGTGATTGTTAACAAGTGTGTGGGACATTGTAATCGTTGTATATTGATATGTAAACCCCTGTCATTTATATAGGAGAGGAGGCAATTACAAGGAAGCAGACTAAATCCTAATGGGCCAAGGCAAACAGGCCTGTGTACATAATAGACTAATTAACCTATTAACTAAATAGGCTAATACTTTGTAACACTCCCCCTCAAGCTGGAGCATGGGTGAACACATGTCCAAGCTTGCAGTTACATGACTTGATTAAACGATGAAAGATAGAAATGATAAATGAAAGATAGAAATATCTCTCTAACTAAACATATGATGACGCCTCTTTGAGATGTGTTCTGTAGGCTGAAAATGGTCGAGCTTTGGAGAAAGGCTTTTTGAAGTGCATCTAATATATGGAATCTAAATGCCACAGCAGAATCTTGCCACAATCAGACTGGAACAGACGATCAAAAGTACCACAACTATGCCATTTTTGCTGGAGAGGAATGTGAGTGGAAACGCACGGTCAACACATCTCACGTACATAACGCGGCACGAACGTGAAGGCACAATATCGATGTAGCAATAGTGATGTCTTCGAATCATCTGAGAAGTGTAGCCAACTGGAATTAGCGCAGAAGACCGCAAACGTGCATAAAGTGGCACAAAAATGAGTTGTACGAGGTGTTGATGGTTGGCATACTGATTCCATAAGTCTACTGCATGAATCTTGAGGGCTTGATAGGACTGAAGGCACCATCAAGGAGAAGCCCAAGAACATCAGCAAAAGATGCAATTCGAACAAGACGCGACAGAAGTAGCTTGGTGAAGATCAATCTGAATGAATCCTTGCATATACCGAATGCACATGCTAAAAGATGTTGAGCTTCAAAGAAGTTTGATGAAGAAGCAACCATCTATCTCATGGGAATGCAGCAAGAATGATCAACTCAAACGTCATCAAAACCAAAAGGAAATAGAGGCTGGAATAGACGCAACAGCTCTTGTCCTAACGTACATAATGCAGTACGAACGTAAAAGACTTGGTGTCAACGCTGTAACTGTGAGATCCTTCAACGTTGTCTCACATGTAAAGTGATGCTAAGTGGGAATGACATGCCAAAGACATCAAGAAAGCATATGTGCTGAAGAATACAAAGCCCAATGAAGATAGCCTAGAATGTATCGCTCTCATCTCTTTATCTCTCTCATCATATGTTCTCTCTCATGCTCTCCTCATACCCTTCTCTCTTTCATACTCTCCCTCTCCTCTATATCCCCATTGCACGCCAACTAAGAAGAGAATGAGTAGATGGTGTGGAAAAGAGACATGTGAACCCCAACACGTAGAAAGATGCACACATGATGGGTGGGAGGGTGGAAAAGGAAATATATAAAACAGAAATACTACCGGAATGAAAAGTCCATAGAAAGAGGAGTAGCACTACCTAATGGAACTTGATAGGAAAAGGAGTCGCACTATCGGAATGGGTCTCGATAGGAAAATCGATAAGTAGAGTCAAAATGCAAAATGACCAGTTTATAAGATCTGGATAAAAAAAATTATATAGATTTTTTGTAGACCCAAAAAGGACATTTGTCAAGCCCTTAGTCCGAAAAATGTGGTAGTGCGGGGGCGGAAGCCCTGCAAAAAAAATTAAAGAAGAATTTTAGAGGACGTCATAACTTGTATTTGAAACAGGCAGTCTGCAACACGTCGTGTAGGGTGTGAACACACCGTGTAGATTATCGGGGGTGAGAAGTAGACTCCTGATGACACATCATGTGAGGTTATTGACATGCTATGTGAGATTGCTGACACACCGTGTAGCTCCTTCGCTCAAAAATGACAGACTCCTTGCAGCACGGCGTGTAGGATGTCGAAGGCATAAATCAGATTTCCGTCGACACGTCGTGTTGGTCGGCCAACACGTCGTGTAACTTCCTATCTGGATGAACTCTTGTGTTGTCGAGTGAATTATGAACTGCTACACGTCGTGTTGGTTGGCCAACACGCCGTGTAGGATGTCGTTGAAGCATGATCTAACGGGAATTAGCATCATCAAGGAGAAAAAGAACCTCGGGAATTAGCACCGTGAGTCAAGGAGAATTACCGGTGTCTTTTGTTCTCATGTAGATCATGTGAACAAGATGTGGTGGAGGCTCCTTACTTGACCACGACCCTAACTGAACAGGAAATAGCGTCGTCCAGGGTCCCAAGAAGTGGAGCAATGGAGCGATGGGCGGATGTGATTGTTGGACTCAGAGGCGGCACGGGCCGGCAGACACGGTGGAGCCAGTTGCTGGAGTCGAAGGAGATTTTGGTGTGGCTGCTTCAATGGCGGTGGCTACGTACGGAGCTGAACTCAGGGAAAAGTGATGAGTCGAAAATGATAGTCACGAGGGAGACTCGGTGGCTACTTTGATTGTGGATCAAAAAGCATAGATGGCAGGGAAGGATGGCGTCGGTGAATAGATGAAAATTAGATCTTTAAGAAAGTGGGACAAAAGCCATGGAGGTCGAGATTTGCCTGGTGGGCGAGCGGCCTAAGCCATGAAGACGACGGTCGCCTGCAAGCGGGCTCTCTCTCTCTGTGTGTGTGTGTTGCTCTCTCTTGGCGACAGCTAGGGGGCGGAAAACGTAGAGAGTGAAGCGGAGGCAGCGACTAGGGTTAGGTTTCCAGGGCACGCTCTAATACCATGTTAACAAGTGTTTGGGACACTGTAATCGTTGTATATTGATAGGTACACCCCTATCCTATACATAGGAGAGGAGGCAATTACAAGGAAGCGGACTAAACCCTAATGGGCCAAGGCAAACAGGTCCATGTACATGATAACTAATTAACCTATTAATTAAATAGGCTAATACTTTCTAACAGTAATGAGTTTGTACCACGCCCTAAAAGGGGGTGGTACATGTCCGGAAAAGTAGCCGTAGTAGTGAAACACACGTGGTTGTTCAATATCTGTTTCCAGCTGTATGAAACCAAACAAATTCAACGGAACTTATCGCTTTTGCTTGCAACTAACCAAACAATTTGTCTGCATAATGAAACCGATCCATTTAAACTTGTTGTTTATTAAATCTTAGAACTGTACTGGAAAACACCCTACCAAACAGGGCCTAAATGAAAGTGTGAGAATTATTTCTAATAGCAAGACATCATATTGACCATCTTTCTACAAGCTCAGCGAGTCACCTGCAAACTGAAGATGTAAAATAGCAACTCCACAGCATACTTGGAGCATCTCATTCTCTTAGTTGGATACTTGGATTATAGCATTCTAATAGGAATCCACCGCATATAAGAAAAAAGTTTGGAAACAGCATTCCCTTTCCATAAACCTCGTGAGGATGAGAAATGCCTTCCGCATGGTAATGGCAAATAGCAAATGCAAGTGTCTAGCCATTCTAGATCATACTATTATGTATGCTAGGCTGACAAGATCAACAATCCACTTTCAGATGTTTGGTTGTTACATTATAGTATGAAATTTAGCAAGTTTAGACATGGTTTTAAAAGCAGTCACGTTGTATGGGCAGACACGGTACTGAATAGAGTACATGTGACATGCAGGAGTATACGCAGTTTTGGATATATATTTTTTATAAATTAATATAAGATCATAAATTAATCGTATATAATTGCATATTTAATCTATACAGTTAATAATTTCACCTTTTCAGTTTTTGTAATGTGAGATTAATCCAATCCAAAAGTGTTGAATTAAGAGTCAAATCTATTTAGAAAGTATTGAAGCATGAATTGAGCATTAACTCAGATAAAATAAATAGGAAATGGTTTAACATAACCATAGAGTTTAACCGAAACATGCAAAAAATCATAACCTTGTTGTAAAGTTGTAGTGTATGCAGGAATTGGATTGAAAAGAAGATAACTGATCCGGTAATATCAAAAAGATATAGAACAAGATGGGGGAGAAAAGAAGAACACTAATGTGGCGATATACTATCCATACACGATTAGAAGAAATTAGTATTGACAAAATTTAATATAAGAGCAAAACAATCCCTTGAACAAAAAGAAATAAGAAGAAATCTCCACAGTATTTTTTTTTAAAAGAAATCTCCACAGTAAGTAGCTGCTTATACAAGAAAAAAGAAATCTCCACAGTAAGTAGCTGCTTATACAAGAAATTACTTGAAAACAGCATTTGGCCATTCAAAAAGTGGCAAATAAGCAGTTGTGCGGCCACATAGGTGGTCAGGATCCGCACAGTGGCCCTATTTGCCATATGCGGTGCGGCCCATTGGCTGAACTGTATAAGCGGCCGCTTATACAGAGGGACAAGCTGATTTTGAAACATTACTCTATATATTGAAAAAGAAAACTTCATTATGCTTGTTTATGTTAACTGGCGAATAAAAAAATTGCTTAAATGTGAGTTTCAGGAATTCAATATTGAAGAAGAGACATGTAGATAACGTTTAGCTAATCATAATGCTTTACATCAAACTCCCTCACAATATTACTATCTTTAACCTAATCTGCAAGGATTTTCACTCTGCAGCCTCCTCGATGTTTCCACAAACTTCCGCTTCAACAGTAGCCCAAGTCAATGTCCTCTACCATAGTCAAGCAAATGATATTTCATTAGTTTCCCTTAACAAGCCCAAGGTAGACCATTTCCAAATATAGTTCTGACTATAGTCCTGTATGGAAGTAAAACATTAGAGTTCTTGATTCAAATGGACTTCAAAGTAATGGAAAAATAGGTGTTGTTTTATTACCCTCTTTTTTAATAGAGACGGAACCCCCCCCCCCTCTTCAAGCAGGGCCACTTAGTGACCCAACAATATAAACCCTAGGGCCTCGAGCATCCCGGAAACCCAAGAACTATATTGTTTTATTACTCTACAACTGTAAAATATGATAACAATACATCACGCTGAAACCCATTATATGCACCACAAGAGCTATGACTTCTAAATAAAAAATACATAGCCCCCAAAAGGCATTGATTCTAGAGCCCTCACTGGACCAATGGAACAAACCTCAGTACTCCCGGCTATTTTTTTAAGATAAAGGAACAAGACCTAGCAGTACCCCCAAAGAGGAGTGGCCCACAGTACCATGCTATATGGACTCCCACCAAAAATATTATCATACGAGAAGAATCTGAACATTTCATGTCACCCAATGTGTGTACTTGTATAGAAAGGATCACCATTTCAATGATAATTCTATAGAGCCTTATCATCATCAACATCATTGTCATCTAAGCCTCAACCCCAACCATGTTGCGTCAACTACAAGGATCTTTCTTTTCCAAACAGCTCTATTATGTGTTATATTTTGACCAAGATGTAAAAATTCAAAATCTCTCCTTATAAACTCCTCCTGGCTTAATTTGGGAATGCCACTTCTTCTTTTAGAGGTGCTTGATTTAACAGTTATAAACTCTTCCCAACTTAACTTAGGCATACCTCTTCTTTTAAAGGTGCTCAACTCAGCAGCATTGTTGCAAAAATTCACACCATTGAACTCCATCTATGATTTTTGCAACTTGTGCAAATGTAGCCAGTCTAAACCCGGGAGTAGGAGGGTCGGTGCCTCGGTGGTATGTTTACATGCAGTAGTAAAATTGTCACTTTTTTATGACTATAGAGCCATATACAATATTAAATTGGTATATGTGTGCATACACCCTTTTGCATTGTTTGGATGTAGAAGAAATCTATTCTCAGAAATTCCAAATAAGAGGGGAACGTGTTTGGATAAAAAATACTATTATGGTGGGAATAAGCTGGAATAGTTTTAGATTCAAGTGAGATACTGAAGTTATTCCACCTTCTACATGTGACTAGTGAACAGAAATTAGGGGATATTTTCCCACATTATTCACCAGACAATATTGTATATGTAATTGAGTCAAGCACAATAAAAGAAGCAGTGCAGACCTGTGTTAACTTGGGAAGAGCTTATAAAGAGAGATTTTGAATCTTACATCTTGATCAGAGTATGACTCATTACAAAGCAGATTGGAAAAGAAGGATCCATGTAGCCTACCCCGACAATGTTGGGATTGAGGCTTAGATGATGATGATGATTCACCAGAAAATATCTCTCACAGAGTTGTAAGATGGAAAAAGGTGCTTTCTTTTATAACCAAGCACCGTAAGTGAAGCAACTTAATGACAAATGGATCAAGATATTAATGAAACAAAACAAAGCATGATGGTCAGGCATACCAGCTTCAAAAGGTTTACAGGAAAGTAGGTTTTCAGCTTTAGCCTAACATTAAAAATCTAAGATACTATTATAGATCTAGATGTTGTCCTGACCAAAGATATCATCCAGGCCACCTATGAATGCTCATACGTTAAACCAAAAGAAGATGACATCGCATCATAAAACAGGGGAACAACTTTGAACTATTTGCAGCAAGTATACCAAAAGTATAGTTAACTAGAATAAGCAAAAGATAGATGACTTAGTCAGATAAGTAGTTGCATTTAACCAAAGAAAGATTTGACTCATCGATATAGTTGAAGTTTATATCCAAAATACCTCAAAACAAGTAACTTCTGATGACGGTCTAGTAGAATTCTTGTCTGCCACAGGAGTTCTGAAGCCTGGAGGTATAAGTGGTCTGGCAGCAGGCTGTTGTGAGTGAGAAACATACTTGGAATCACCTTGTAGATACCCATGGCTGTCATCTCTATTCTTAACGTTAACAGCTTCAGAACGTTCAAAGTTTACAGCTCTTGCATCAATCTCTCCATCAACATCATTTTTGTTATTTGAGCTCTCTTTTTGTGACCTTTCACGTGCATGCTGCTGTTCTTTCCGCATTGACTGAAACAACTCTGAGCTCAAGCAACAGAAGAAACAGTGTGACTAATATATCGATGCGGTTTTGCTCCTTTGATCAATAAAATAGACTTATGACTCAATGAGTAAAAACTAATGAATTATCACTCACACATACACTTAAATTCAGATATTACCTCTTCTTCGCCTTTCTTCTTCAGCTTGGTCTTGACTTGGGCACTCAGAAGACCCAAATGTTTCATCATTAATCGAGTCTGACTTGTCTCTCCTTGAAAACGGTGCCTGGAAAATTTAAAAATATCAATGTAAACACCTAGCAACATAGTGTTATTATGATTCATTTTTCTGCAGAAGGTATTAGATTCATTATAGATTTTAATTTGATAACTTCATGACATAATTGAACTCACCAAGCTAAAATTCAGAAAGCAAGCTTTCTCTAAGCATGGAGAGAAAACTACATTTAAGTAGCCACCATTCAGTAGAAAGTAAGAGATTTTGTTTGCTATCTTTCTACCTTTTCCAATGGCAAGAGAAATTTCATAGCTGTCAGAATTTGCAAAATAATCAAATATCACTAGAGAGCAAACAGGGCATGGGTACATAACTTAAAGGACTGTGTTGACAAGAACTGAGCACATTTCAAAGTGCTTGGTTAACACTTGAACATCATGCTGATTGGATAATTATATTTACAATACCTTTGTGCATCATTGCAATGCAAATTATTATTTTAAAATTAACAAGGGAACCCCTCCCAGGCAGGGCCGCTAATGGACCCACCCCGACAGGGTTTTCAGTTGCAAATTATTAACATTTTTAAGCTAAATTACAACCACTTTCTTATCCATCCATTTTCTGTCTAGACCCAAACCTTGATTCTCCTAAATCCTAGTCCATCTGTTTTTTTTTCAAATTTGTTAGGGGAAAATCAAATCCCTTCACGCCATGGTTATCATAACCGAACCGTACCGAACCGGGAACCGGTCACAGCTGCGGTTCGGTTCTCCCCAAGACCTGGAAATGGCTTCTGACCACCCTGGAACCGGCACCCTAAGGGGACATCCACCCTACTTTGAGGGTGATTCTTATGCCTAGACTTTGGGACATCCACCCAATCTTAATATATGATTATTATGTCTTGTCTTTCTGATCTAAATCATCTCTTGTGCTTGGACCTCTTGACTAAATGACCTATGGCCCTTCTTGCCATTACGAGTCTTTTGACCTTAAATGTACATGAGGAACATGAATCTTGTAATGATCATATATAATGCATGGAAACTCGGAATGACATGTAACTTGAACCACACCTTTATGATGACCTCTAAATCAGTGAAAGATAATGAAATGTACTAATAACCAATTTGGAACCTAACGTGGCCAAACCCCTAAAATGGAGATAGTTAGGGTTAATGATGAGAATCTAATGGATGTATGTAATCTTGTGCTTAACTAGGTGTTGCTTGAGATCTAGATGGTCAATGATAGGTTATGAAATCTAGGAATCAGGTACGGGCTTTAAATGATTATATGACTATGGCTTTCTTGTTTGAAATGTGATACACACGTACGCTTGTTTACATGCTCAAATAATGCCATGTAGTACTCTAGTATTGTACTCGATGTTTGTCTCATGTCGTTGTTCTATGACTTGCAAACATAATAGACGTCCATGTAACCTAAGAGAAAGAGATGTAACATCAAGTCTGAATGAGAGAGTTTTGATGATACCGGTCCGGTTTTTGTCCAACTGGCCGAGTTTGTGACCTGCCCACTTAAGCGGCCACATGACCTCACCTGCACCCTCAACCCTTGTTACCCCGATACCTTACCCTACCCCGACACCTTCCACTCTCTGTACGCCAACCCCCCCCCAACACCCCCATTGCAAGAGCCCTAGCCCACTGCCCTCTTGCAGTTGTCATAGTCGATGCTCATTGAATGTCGCCTCCATCCTCATACCATGTCGTCGCCACCAGAAGTGCTGCTTCGCAACCTGTCACCGGCGCTCTCCCTACCGCTGACACTCGGAGCTTGTAGTTTGTTGTTGTTACCTAATGTGCCACCACCACCAGGTTAGCTTCTCATGTCCCTCTTCCTCGTCTCCCTCTTCCGCTCTAACCTTCTTTGTTAACTAGTGTTTTATTTAAGTTCTTTATTTTTCTTTTGTTATTTTCCTATTCTACAAGGACCTCTCTGTGATTGTTCTCTTTATAAATATATGGGGTACACACATTGTGTACCCTGACCCTTACAGTCCAGTCAAGATTCTTCAATGGTTTGTTTCCTTCCCCTCCCCTTTTATCTACTGACGCCCTTTCCCTCTATTTTTCTAGTTGCTAAATTGGTCGGGTATTGATATCCCTCCCCTTCAATTTTTCCTTTTTCCTCTTCAGCCTTTACTCTGTCCTGTCGTGCTCTGGAGTTTTTAGTTTTTTGTTGTGCTGCTGAGTTGTTGGTATTTGTTCTCGGTTTCTCGTTCTGCTGTAAGTGCTCCTCTTCAGCCTTGAGGTGATTTTTCTATATTTTGTAACACCACTCCCAGTAATTGTTGCGCTAATGATTGTTAGATGACTACTACTTCCAAGTATTCATGCAAAGTTTAGACGAGTGCATAATTTGTATTTCTCAAGAAAATAAAATTTGTTGCTTCTTCCCCTCCTTTATTTTGTTGTTGGTTATTACTTATCATAATTAGAGTAACACGCTTGTTTCCCTTCATAATTAGTTAATTACTAAACTACATTAATTGTGAATCGTTTGTGGTTATGTGGTAGATGATATTGATGTGTGGTTGTGTACTTGTATTTACTTGATTTTAATTTGAATCTATGAGTGATTGGATCATGAATGATTACTATTGTAATTGTGCACTTGATCATATCAATATTTTTTTAATATCCCATTTATATATTGACTTTGTTGAAGATTTTATATATTCTATATTTATTAATTATTTATGATGTCATGCTGACGTCACCGGTCGAACCGGTCCAACCACTGGTTGAACCAGTGAACCGAGAACTAAAGGCCTCACTGGTTCGGTTCTGACAACCATGCTTCACGGAGACCACTTATATGCAGTAATGTCTCTCTCCTATGGAAAATGTCAATGCCATTCTTCAAGGGTGGAGGACATGAAAGAAGAGGATGAAGCTTACAAAAAAAATGCCATGATGGTCCTCCTAACTCAAAGAACTTGTCACTAGAGTAACGAAGAAGATGGCCATGCTTCCCCAAAGTCCGGCCAGATCCCAGGATGAGCGGCAGGGAGGTAACTTTGACAAGTTGGGACCTATATTTCAGCCTTTACTAGTTCCTTGACTGTTGTTTCCATCCCAAAATCTGTTGAAGAGGCTTTAGTACATCCCGGATGGAAGGCTGTCATGGATGACGAAATTTCTACTCTAGAAGAATGCATCTGAGGTCTTGTTGATCCTCCTCTTGATTGCTCTCTTATTGGTTGTAGATGGGTGTTTGGTGTTTACCATCAAATATCATGTTGACGGCACTATTGAAAGACTTAAATTTCGTCTTCTACCAAAGGCTACACTCAGTCTTATGGCATTGATTATTTAGAGATGTTCTCTCCTGAGGCCCGACTCAATTTTACACAAATTCATATTGATGTTGTTAAACTTGGTTGGCCTCTTGTTCAAGTCGATGTCAAAAATGCATTCTTGTATGTGATCTTAATGAAAAGGTCTATATGGAGCAACCTCCTGGTTTTGTTGCTCGGGAGAGGGGGGAGTTCAACATTGCAAACTTAAAGTCTTAAACGGGCTATCTATGGTCTGAGACATAGCCCTAGAGCTTGGTTTAATAGACTCTATCAGATTCTTATAACATTTGGTTTCTCCGGATCACATGTTGATCACTGTGACTTTATAAAGAAAATGGATACAATAAATTTTTTCTAATTGTATATGTTGATGATATTGTTCTTTCTGGCAATGATTTGATTAAGATACAAAATATACCTATCAGGGCAGTTTATCACTATACTTGAGTCGGGTATTTTTTCCCTATGAGAAAAAATTACGTTACTTTCTTGGCAGTGAAATAGCTTACCAAGGATCTTCTATTTGTTTGTCACAGAGGAAGTATGTTCAGGATCTGCTTAAAGAAACTGGTATGATGGGCAGGCGACCTGTTGATACTCCGCTAGATCCTAATGTGAAACTCTGTGATAAAGGGCCAATGTTTCCTAATCACTAGATATACATACAGCTAATTGGAAAATTGATCAATCTTACCGGTACTCATGATGACATCGTTGTTGCAGTTGGTTTGTTACTCTATACTTAGACAAACCTAGACAATGTCACTGGGATGTCGTTTGTCATACTTTGGGATACTTGAGAGTTGTTCCTGGCAAAAGTTCATTGTATTCCAAACAGATCCACACTGATATCATTGGGTATTTTAATGATGATTATGCAGGTAGTCTTACTAACCGCAAATCTACTTTTGGTTATTACTCTTATGTAAGTGGAAACCTTGTATCTTGGCGCAACAAAAAGCATAATGTGGTTGCTCGATCTAGTTTTGAGACAGAATGCAGGCCTATGGCATACAGCTTGTGGGCTTCTCTAGGTTAGATCTCTTGTAAAAGATAGCATGCAAATGATTTGTGCCAATAAAGATGTGACCTTCATTGCTAATAATCCAATTTTTCATGAGTGCACCAAACATATAGAAGTAAAATGTCACTTCATCGGGGAAGTTGTGATGAAGAAAGACATTTCTACTCCATACATCGTTCGGAAGATCATATTGCTTACCTATTTACTAAAGCACTTCTAAGAAAGAGATTTATAGAGATGATCGACAAGCTAAGCATAAGGGATTTCTATGCTCCAGCCTCCAGCTTGAAGGGGGTGTTAGTATCTTGACTTATTGTTGTGCTAATTGTTATTTATTGTTGTGTTATGTTTTTTTCCTTTAGTCCCATATTGCTAGGATATCTCTTATCTATATTCTCGCCATCCTATATAAGGAGAGGCATATAGTACTTTTCACATCATCCCAAAATAGCCTATTTCATTTTAGATTTGGATGTCAAAAGTTTATAATAAAAAAAGTAAAACGCCTGGAAACGCCTTGGGCGCCCACCTAGCAGCCTTAACAACTACGGTGGTACGTCGTTGTTTGGAATGGATTCTTCACCAAACTCAGTTCTTTTCATCAAGTCCATGTAGAGACCAAAATTTCTTGAGTGGACAATCTGGATAAACAATCAAAAATGTAGCATGTTACTCATTTATTACATCAAGGCTGCCAAACTACATTTGCATATCATACATGCTCCTTATGATTCTGTCTCAAATAACACAAGCACAACCACTCATTTTCTTCCTGATGCAATCTCATTTGTGATACATGGACACAGCTAGGCTAATGTACAAAGAGCAATAACTTCCGTAGTTTCACAAAAGGAATAAATTATTTATAAGAATGAGTAATAGCAAGAAAAAACTAAAGGAGCCATATAAGATAACTAAATTATTTATAGATTGAAAATATAACACTAATAGCCATCTCATACAGCTGACCTTATATGGCCTTGGAGGTTGATACGGCTCATTACTTTTACTCAGATGGAACTGTGCATTTCCACGGGTCCTTTGAGATGTATTTCCCGAATATCCCGAAGGTCGTCCTAGGAGGCCATCACGCTCAGAATTTTGCCACGGACGGCGAGGCTGGTTGGGGTACTGTTTTCCAGGTTCTGCATTATCAACAAATAGAAGATTAAGATAAATGAAAACAGAAAATGCTGAAAACATTGCTAGCTTAGTCTTGATCCTATATGTATCCTGAGATGTGGATTTGGATTTGTATGTAATATCCTATGGAGTTAATATTAACAAGACCATCTCCAGAACAGAAACGGCCAACTAATTCTCTGTCCACAAGGTAAGCATTAAGCATACATTTTTTTACATTTTCAAGTGTCATTTGAATGATATACAGCTTCTAAAAGCTCCATTCTGATTCAATTAGTTTTGTTTTGTCAATATCAACCATATGCATATTAACTAAGTTAGTTATGATATGTGAGTTTAAAATTTAAATGAACATGACTAATATGAGGGGTAAAAAAGGCCCAAACTGGTATTGTTCTTCATTGTTGCTTGATAAGGTATCAGATAGTAGTCATCGGATTAGCGGATTGCAGGATTTAGATCATAGGCAACGAACATGTCAGACATGCAACGCCTTCTAAGCAAAACAGAAGAAGAATCACTTCTTCACTGCAGAACTATTGGGTTTATGATTATACAAGCGAACCAACCAGTCATTCTAGAGCAGGGTTGTAAGGCTATAACCATAACAAACCTAGCTACCACAAACTCCAGTCAAGACATGTCATTGCAGTCACCTTTTAATGCCAATCAGGAGTTTCCCCATGCCGAGCTCAATAAAGTAGAGGCAATACTTAGGGTCAAAGAAAAGATGGAGGAAATCTCAACCCCCCTCCCCAGATGTAATCTTATGACACAATTACTATAACAGATAGCACCTGACGTTATTTAGGCCGTACGGTTAACAGGTTAATTTATGTGTAGCTGCAGCCATCGCCATTGCATAGGATAGAGATTGATGCGTTATTAAAGCTGGGGATAATTGTGAGCTAGAAAGAAATGGGAGGCTGACCGATCTTCTTTCTTCCATCTCTGGTCAAATACAAGATGAGTACAAATCTTTGTCCAAAGAACTTCGGGAATATTTGAGGCAGCGCATGGAAAAGCAGCTTAGAGTTGAATAAAGTTGATAACCAGAAGGGGAATAGAAAGAAAGCGCAGTTTCACAACTGGAACTCCTGGAACCTTACTGTCGTTGTGCCTGCAAAAGGGGACGCGGTTGGTACAAAAACAAATCCTTAATATGAACCGATACAGACCCAGAAGGTGATTTAGGACTGTATTCACAACTACAGAAAAAGAACCTATATGTAGTTTCACCATTCCTATACTTTCCAAAGATCATCTTCACCCTGAGGTTAATCTCTTCATATTAGAATTCAGATGAAGGCTTTCTTTTTAAATTTTAACTGAGTGAACAAAGAAACTGGATAAAAGGCTGGAACTGTCACCAATCCCCTATGGGGAAGGCAATGCATTTCTCTTCTCTATTCATTAGCTCCATTTGGTAGATTACACTATATGATAGATATAAACTTATTGAGAAAAGTATTCAAAATGTAAGAAAGGTGTGAAATTTTGTGTCAGGTGTTTAAATGCAAATAGATATTAACTTCTAAACATACATATTGAGAGAGAAAAGGATAGGTGATTACAGAAGTTTTATTGTTGCTGGTGCACTAAATGTTAACATAAAGTAAGTTTATCATTTGTGGATGAATACAGGAAGTTAGAATCACAGAGAAAAAGGGAAATACAGTTAAAGCACTAGAGTTGGGACTGTCTTTCAGGTACTGAAACAAAAAGATACACAAAGACGCAATGAACCAAAACAGAGAGGCTAAATTGACAGAAAGTATACAAAAGAAAATCCAGTTTGATATTTAGCTTAATTGGAAGTTTAGCTAGAAATATGTCTCCATTCTGAAGAAAAGATTTGAATTAGATTACCGCAATTTGTTTGAGTTCAAGGATGGGGCTTCATTTATCTAAGTGACAATCTTAGCCAAATTACGATCATCTAAAGCTACTGGGAAAAAAATCTTAATTATTGCTTTTGCTAACCATTTGATTAGTCTGATATTTTGGCAGTGTGACAAAATGTTTTCCTGTTCTCATTTGGATTATTAATGTGAATGGGACATGCAAATAATAATTTTGATAGTGTCCAAATTGAAAAACAAAAAGTTGCAGATATGCATTGTTTTGGCCTTAAGAAGCTAGATATAATAAAACGTGGATGGATATCTTGATACAAAAAAGCGAAGAACCTTGAGTAAATGCATCCCGTTCAGCCTGTGCTTCATCTTTGTCACTTGACTCATTGGAGCGTGTGTCCCACCTCCCCTGGCTTCCTCGGACATAGTTAGTTGAACTCTCTAACCTATTTGTCTGTCCAGTACCATGCTCACTCCTCCGGGAACTTTGCAGATAAGTGCCTCCTAGAGACCTATTCTGATCAAACAAACTGTTGCTGGAAGCTTGCTGCAGTTCACTGTTTAGAGGAAGGAGGATTAAGCATTAGGAATCTGGTCGTATGGTTGGCAACTAAGAACGAAGCAGGATGACTACTAATGGATTGGTGGGGGGTGGGACGAAAATGTACCTTAGAAAAGATTCATCAATTCCATCAGGCAACTTCTTGCATACATCTAACTCCTTGAACGAAAGCAGACATTCCCTCGTGTATGAATACCTTGGCAGCCTGGATATTCAACAAAAATTACAACAACAACATGAAAATTCATATGACATGCGTTAAAACGAAAACTAGATTCAAAGCTTACTTTCTTGGCTCGTGTACATTTTCAAGTGATAGCCCCGTTAACTGAGACAAGTCATCGGCATTTTCTGAACTCATCCCCAAGACAACTATGAAAACACTGCACAGTTCAGATGCTCCAGATCAAAATTATATACAAAAAGGACATAATTAAGCTGAACGCTGCAATTTATGCTCTACCACTTCGCCAAGAATGCACATCAGACATAACGAAAAAGAGGAGAAAACACGTGATTTTGTAGCTTAACTATAGTTACTAGCTAGCCTACGTTTTCAAAGAATTCACCGTTCTTTAGCCCTCGGAGATAAAGAGCCGCATCGACAGCTGAACAAGCAAAGACAATGAAAGAGCTCATGCAGAATGAACGGGCATCGGGATGGAACTCAATCTCCGATCTGGAAAAGGGTGGGAGCTCACCGGAAAGGAGACTCGAGCAAAAGCGGGTGACAAACGACCTAGGTGACCTCCGCCACCAGAACCGCTCTTGACGCCACTACCAAGGAGATATTCAGAAACCCGAGGGAACTTCCCGTTGCCAACTGCTCCCACGCTTGATCGCCGAAGTTGGAAAGCATACAGGAGCTCAGGCGAGTCCCCGACTCCCCAAATCCGCCCTTCTCAGCGCTTTCCTCCACGGCCTTGACTACATGGAATGGCCCCGGGGTTCGCTGCTCGTGACCAGATTGCCCCTCCTCTCCGGATCCGAATTCTTCACTGGTTAGTGGTTAGCGGGGTTCTCCAATGAACCCAGTTTTTAATAAATTAGCTTTTAGCTATTAATGAATTGCATTTTGCATCTTTTTAATAACTGTGTTGCAAAGTACGAAAACCATAAATGCTAGAATAGAGGTGCACGGTATATGGGGTAAAGCTGTATATTGAAACAAATAAGGTCCCAAAGATGATTGTCCAAATTGTAGACAGGTCGGAAGTTCATAAGTCACTCGTCTCCGGCATGGGGATCAACTATTTTCCGTGGGATATACGTTAGAATTGAACATTTGTAATGTGAACTTGTGAATGAGCTTTACTCTTATTTGGTGCTTACTCTAGTATTGTTGGTGTTTATCTCGTAAGGAGATAAACAGAATTGTAGTACAAGTGAGAGTGCTAATAAGGCGTTGTCTATAATATATAAGAATAGCCTTAGAGGGGTGGGAAGTAGTTTTCACATACAAGGCACAGGTTTGGTGCAACTTTTTTATTATAATTTTATAACTACATCTAGGCATTTGGTTTGATATTATATATGAAAAGTTGTGAAGGGTGTGGGATGCAAATATGATATTTATAATTCATACCCATGTCCCTGTCTACATAACACAACTTAAAACCCACTTTACTACTCTTATAGGTGACCCGGGTCAAGAATGTCGAATACAAATATTTATATGGATCAGAATTGTGTCTATGTATTGTGATGCTCGAATACGAGGCACTCATGAACTCAGAAGTTACCATAGTTGTTATATTTTTTAGCCTTTTCATAATCCACTTCTAGACAAAGATCTAACAAAAAAACATAAATACATATGCTTATTTTTATATTGATAACGTTAATGAGTATTGTGTAATATTTGTCTCTTTTAGAAATTAATTATAAAAGAATGTCTTTGGATATGTGTATAAATATATGCTAGTAAGTTAGAGGGTATTGAATGGCAGATGTATGTATAATTGGTTGTCGTGGTCTATCTGAACACGGACCAATGTTAAAAAAATTATAAGTGACATAACCATATCTAAAACTTAACACATGATCCTTAAAGATTCCATGTATATATTGGTATGAGAATCGGGTTGGTTCGTACCAGACTTTAGTGAGCTCGTGACGATATTGTTAAATGTGTCGATGGTTGGGTTTATTGTTAAAAAGTTCTATCATGTATTGGACAGTGTGATAACTATAAGTTTGGACCAAACCTTATAACACATAAAAGTGAACAATTTTAACATGTAGGCATACATATGATCAATCATATCTTATATAAAAATATAATTTCAATTTCATACAAAACTTCATCTTATTAAAGATACATATCTTATACATACCAAATAGATGAATGGATATATATAATTGTGTGTGATATGTATATTTTTCTATACTTATTACATTATGTTTACGTAGTGGTGTAGCCAAAAAAGTCTATTCAGTATGGGGACAAGATTAGATAAAGCTTTAAACCTTTTGTATGGTAAGGAACATACGTTGATTTTTTACTAGTATCTCATGTGGATTGCACAAATTTATATATCATAAGTAAACATGGGGTAGGGCATGTGCCCCTCTAGGTCTTCATGTGGCTAAGCCACTATGTTTTACCTAAGGTCGAGCTTGTCACGTACAAAACTAAGTGTCAAAGTTCTTCACTTGTCCCATCTATGTAAGTTAGATGGGTGGATTTTTGTTAGGTTATATGGGTATGACACAGGTCGAAAGAGCTGACTCATTCTGTTGTTCACCTTATGTGTACACTCCATAGCTATTTATATATTGTTATTGCCTTGAAGGGCATCTCTGTAATTAGTGAATATCACGTATTGAATTGCATGCCCTCCATAGTATACAACATAGATAGAAGTGTATATCTATAGATAAAGAAATTAATATCATATACTTCATTTCACCTATTCCTTACCTCTTCATATATAGTATATGTATCTACATATTTGTGTCAAAAATCTTAAGTTGTTGTACCGAACGCTCCTAATCTAACATGAAATTACATATTTATCCCGTTGTTTGGTTACGATCCAAAACTCTTCATCCGAATTGACAATACTGGTTTGTGCAGAAGCCTATCAAAAACATGGTATGACCAAAGAGGATGCCCTTTTCTATTTATATGTGGAGTGTGTGGAGATGTGAATCATTATGTATATAGTATGTCACTCCTAAGCTTACCCCTTGGTTTCATATTCAAACCATAGGCCATTACCGCTAGTTAGATGCACATCAACCTTTCAATACCCTTAAACTTACATTTACAATCATCACATCTCAAAGCATCATTTTGTGTTTATTGTATAAATAATACTTTTATGAAAATATTAACTTATGTTATTAATTAATAAAAATAAGTATTTATATTTTGTAATAGAGTTTGTCTTGAAGGTGGAATGTGAAATGACTCTAAAGTACTAGCGATTGTGAAAAAGTCATGTTTGTGAGTGATATCAACATGATGTGTTACACAACTTTCTGCCTAGTGTAAAAGATGAACAGAAGGACGCATGACTAAGCTTGCACAATGTTGTTCACAGATGCATGGTACGGTAAAAGAGAAAAAACAAAGGGTCATAGTTGAAGGGTGTGAAAATATAGAAAAAGATATTGCAAGCAATCCTTCGATGACCTTTTTGTAGAGAATAGATGAGAGAAACCATAAAACTGTTCTTGCAGCACATACATGTCGAACTTGAAAGAGTTGTATCTTCTTTGATTCTTTTGTTAAAATTAATATACCATTTATGTGGTTTATTAAAGATTATATAATGATAATAACTTAAAAGGCCCATAATAGTAATGCACTTGAAATATGTTATATTTATTTAATGAAAATGTGTTATTATTACAGACTAAAATCTATGAACACATGTTTAAAGTATCATACTTGTTATTTTTAACTTTGTAGTTTATTATAGGATTAGTTAACTTCTAGTAGCATGTCTAATTATTTCTAAATCCAAAAAATCTAGTAGGGCTAAATGGCCTTAAAGAAATAGATCACTACATGGCCTCATTGAAACCATAAAACTAGGGCTAAATCGTAGATTAGCTCTAGCTTTTTTCTAGATTTAAAGGACTTAAATGGGGTTTTAATGACTATATAGTAACTACACGTGAAAAAACAGCCATAGTTAGAGTAAGTCAATAGATGATACATTATCAGTTTGTTTAGATATCAATTTCAAAATAAAATTATATTATGTACTAAGCCTTGGAAGCATGATTACTATAAAAAAAAATTTCTAATTTTTTAAGCCCCAAATCTGATCTGGATTAGCTATCTACATATTTACTTTTATTTCTAATATGATTTTGGTGAAAATTGGATGCTGACATGGAAAAAGTTTTAAGTTATGAAAATATGTCAAATACTAATTTACTCATTAATCCAAATTTCTCCAACTTGTGGTTAAACACCAAACATTATTGTTTTTCTTTCTTCCCCTTTCCTTTCTAAGTCTTTTTTCTTCATATTGACACTTGAACATCTTCTCCTCTTCTCTTGGTTTCATGATGAACATCGGTAAATTGTTCCCTACCCCAATTCCTTCCTTCTTGTTGAAAATGTTGACTCCCTAACTCAATCTTCAATTCTTCCTCTCTCTCTCTCTCTCTCTTTTTCCATGTCTATCCATAATTTCTTTTTCGTCACCCCCTCCATCATAACTCTCAATGACCTCTAACTCAAAACATTTCCCTCCTTATTGTGGAAGCTCAAAATCCTACATCATGTCATTTATCTGCCCTGACTCCTACTCACAGACTTTCCCTCTTTGTACCTTCCTTTTCTAAACCCACTAATTAGAATTTAGATTTTGAGTTGAACCCAGACTCCACAATGCTAGGGAAAGTTTGTTGATAGAGCCATAGTGTAACATCCTAAAATTTCAGACCTTATAAAATGACCCCAATTTGAAACCCTAATTTGCTTTGTTTCGAAATTGATAATTAAAACATATAATGATAAGATGATGGTTTCCAAATATGTTACATAAGTTGAATTTGATAACTTTTCCTCTAAATTGAAAATCAATATCATCAAGTTAGCCCTAATTATTAAATAAGTGACATTTAGGGTTTAACATGGAATTTACCCAATAAAAGTTCTTTTTATGACCTAATAATTTTACCATAACTTGGTGTTGATAATTTAATGAATTACCCAAATTTGTATCCTCAAATTCATTTTAAGTCATCCTATATGATTAATTAAACATTTATGCTAAAAAGAGAAATATAATAAGCTAAGATGGTCAAATCAGGAAAATAACTATATTTTTGGATTCCTTGTGTCTCATTTAGGTAACACACAAAATTTGAGGAGATTTGAACTTTCCTAGCTACCCTAATTTGAACTAGAAAATAATTAACCAAATTTATTACAAGCCCTAATGAATCTAATCCTAACTAAAGCAGAACTTTGTTCCAACGTTTATTTGAGGGTCACGCTGACCCAGTCAGGCCGGACTCTCACAGATCTAACCACACATGGGGAGACCGTCTCCTCCACTTGAGTCCTGCGTAGAGTGGATTCCTTAGTAGCGGCTCTCCTCCATGATCCCGATCTCCCACGCCACTCCACCTCAGCATGAAATAACTGGCTTTTCACAATCCTCGCTTCGAGCCAGACACCCCCACATCGATTTTGTTCGGATTTCATCCAGTAGATCTCCTGGTCGACTAGAACTCTCCCTCTCCCCCCTATTTTCATGACGGTAGGGAAACCCATCCCCTTAGGGCCATAGCCTATATAAATAAAGCCTCAAAAAATTGTTCACAGATCAGCAACAAACCCTCCTCCATCGTCCTTGTTCCTCTCACTTTCCCACGACCTACTCACCCTTCTCAACCTTGCTCCAGCTACCTCCGACGACTGACGATGAGAAGCCAGGACACCCAAAGGTTCCTTGATGCCCCATGCTTGATCGCAGAACCATCACGAACGTTTCCTGCTCATGAATTTCATCTATGGCTCAGTAAATCTCGTTACCTCTTTTTCCCTTTGGTTGTTGTTTTGAAATTCCAATTGTGCTTTTCACATCTATGGACCTCGTCTGGTCTAATCTTCTTGCTCTCTGCCTTCGACGGCAAGGGGAAGATGCTCCCAAGTTGTTAGATGTCGCCTGTGTTGTTTTTTTACCCAGTCGTTATTTCCCTTCGGTCTCCTGGTCTTGCTCGCATGGTCAGCCATGGCGAGAGAGGGTTTTGTTTCCCCCAAACCCTAGAACGACCTAGTTCAGGCTTGTTCAGCAAGTGTGGATGTGGGGAATGTCATGGTGGTTCAGATTTCTTACTTGGTTTTGAAATCACGGATCTAGATATCATTGATCCTCAACCTGGTTTTAGTTCCCTTAGTTTTGGTCTTCGTTGCAGCAGAACGATGATCCCAGGGGGGCAAGCTTCCAACACTGTCCTCGACTTTTTGTTTTACACTGATCACGCCTCTATGGGTAGTCAAGTAATTTTCACGTCTTGGTCTTCCTAGTTGACCTCGTGCTTGCAAGAAATGGCCTGGTTTGAGTGTCGGGTTGGTATTGGGCCACCTCATCCTGTGACTAGGCGGCCTATTTATTAATACATGGATTTTTTGAGCTTTCTGATTGGCCGGTCTATGGAAATTTGTATCTTTTTACTGGTTCAACCTATGGGGTCAAGTTATATATGTATTTTGCTCAGTTTTTTGATATCTAGACGATGGATTAAGTTTCATAGCCTGATTCAATGCCCCTTTTCCCTATTTTCATCAAGAACCCCAAAACCTTAAAAATTAACTTGAATACAAATTATTAATTAATGATAATTGCTTTAACAGGGTAATTTAGGGTTTCTTAACCCCAAGAACGTGTTTAGGGTTTCATCAACCTAGGAAGAGCATCTAAGCCTTCTCTAAGAGAGAGGTAAGTGGTCCATGCACTTTGAACATAAATATTTGATCGATTGTATATATGTATGCATAATGAATGTTATGAATGTAATATTTACTGTCTTAATTGTTAAAAGTCAATGAATTTATACTGAACTGAATGCCATGTTTAATGTCAATATTATTGTATCATTTTCATGCACATTAAGAGTAAATTTAAAGTTAAGTTTTAACAACAAAGTAAGAGTTTTCAAGAGAAAGATAATGTTAAAAGATAGCTTATATAAGGTCCTCACCAAGAGGCTCCTCGGAACAAAACTAAGAGGCACTTCAGTGCATAAGAGAAGAGGCACTCCGGTGCAACCCAAGAGGCACTTCGGTGCATAAGAGAAGAGGAACTTCGGTGAAAAACTTGAGGATTCTCATATAGGTCAAGATAAAAGAGATAATCTAAAAGCAATTGTCTCTTTTTCAATGTCTAATGTTTAAAGTTTATTTTTCAGTTTACATGTTTTCTTTAAATTATAATATGTTCAATTCCACTTACCAATTTATTTGATGTATGGTTGGGGGCGTGATGCCCACATGGAAGGAACAACGTCAAGGATAAAGTTATCTAAGGACCAGTTGAAGAAGAGGCTCAAGGACATCTAGACCAAACCTGGTGGGGTGCCAACTATCCATAGATTAGATTTCCTTTATGTTTATGAATCATGTGTTTTAGTTTAGTGTGAGTTTTATGAGAAAGTGTAGGATGGTTAAGAGTAAACATGTTTAGTTTTATTCATATATGATTTATGCTGGGGACTTGAGTATGAGAACTGTTATTTTATCCTATGTTGGTATATATGAACTTTATTTTTATGCAATGATAATCATGTTTGTAACATCCCAATGAGATCTATGCTTCTGCTTAGTGTTGTGCATGTTTTATAAATTGGGATGTTACAATATGGTATCAGAGCAAAAAAATACAGTTGGCCACCAGGGTTTTCTCAAAATCTCATATAGTTTATGTTTCCTCTTGTAGATGGCTCCCAAGAAGAGATATGATAAGGGCAAGTAGCACGTAGATGGAGAGGGAAGCTCTTCCAATGGAGAAAGTGATCATAGTGCTTTTGGAGGGGCTAACCCTAATGGTAACCCTAATGCACCTCTAGAATTGCTTATCAAGGCTCTGACTGATGTTATCACTGGACAACAAGGAAGACCACATCAACCGAGGAACCAGGAGTTGACTTTAGTTGACTTCTTGAAGAACAAGCATGATTCTTTTATTGGAGAGGAAGAGATGGATGTGGTGGGCAAAGCCAAAAGTTGGTTTCATAACATGGAGCATTGTTTTTGTGACCTAGATTGTCCTAACCCATATAGGGTTTGTTTTGGGACTCACATGCTCAAAGGTGTTGCTACGACTTGGTGGGAGAACCTGCTAGGATCCCATGAAGATGATGCTTCTCTATCACATGGGAGGAATTCACAGAATCCTTTAAAGACCATTACATATATGAGGCTATGATCGAGAAGAAAGAAGAGGAGTTTGACAACCTTCGTCAACATGGTGATATGACAGTCACACAATACACCATGAAGTTCAGAATCTTGCAGAAGTATGGATATGATTATGATGAACGACACAAGGTGAAGAAGTTCATTAGGGGTCTCAAGGAGGATCTTAGCTTTGCTTTGTCTGGACAAGGACACCACACTGTGCAAGGTGCCCTAGATGCTTCCCTTGAACTAGAAGACCACCTAGGAAGAGCATGGAAGAAGGACAACCACTCCAACAACAACCACCATAATGACAAGAAGAGGAAGGCTCCAGCTAAGGTTGTTGCAAATCAACCTACCAAGACCCAATGTGCCAAGTGCTCTAAGTATCACCTAGGGGAATGTAGGTTTGGAATTGGATTGTGCTATGCATGTGGTGAAACGGGCCACATTAGGCCCAACTTCTCCAAGTTTCAAAAGAAAGAGCCCAATGTCAATGAAGCACCTAGAGAGAAGTGACATGCAAGAATTTTCACCATGGTGGATGATGAAGATGATGAGAATGAACAAGGTATGGTTTAAGTTTCTTTGATGTATAGTTGTGATTAGCCTCATCTTATGTATGAACATATGTAGAATTATAAGTTCAACCTTTCATGTTAAGGAAAACCCTAAGGTGTGTAAAACTCTGAAAATTTCAAGGACAAAATTTTTATAAGGTGGGTAGAATTGGAACATCCTAAAATTTTGGACCTTATGAAATGACCCCAATTTGAAACCCTAATTTTCTTTTCTTTGAAATTGATAATTAAAACATATAATGATAAGATGATGGTTTCCAAATATGTTACATAAGTTGAATTTGATAACTTTTGCACTAAATTGAAAATCAATATCATCAAGTTAGCCTTAATTATTAAATAAGTGACATTTAGGGTTTAGCATGAAATTTACCCAATAAAAGTTCTTTTTATGGCCTAATAATTTTACCATAAGTGTTGATAATTTAATGATTTACCCAAATTTCTATCCTAAAATTCATTTAAAGTCACCATATATGATTAATTAAACATTTATGCTAAAAAGAGAAATATAATAAGCTAAGATGGTCAAATCAGGAAAATAACTATATTTTTGGATTCCTTGTGTCTCATTTAGGTAACACACGAAATTAAGGAGATTTGGACTTTCCTAGATACCCTAATTTGAACTAGAAAATAATTAACCCAATTTAATATATAGCCCTAATGAATCTAATCCTAACCAAAGCAGAACTTTGTTCCAACATTTATTTGAGGGTCACACTGACCCAGCTGGGCCAGACTCTCATGGATCTAGTCGTGTGTGGGGAGACCGTCTCCTCCACCTGAGTCCCGCACATAGTGGACTCCTTAGTAACAACTCTCCTCCATGATCTCGATCTCCCACACCACTCCACCTCAACACGAAATAATTGGCTTTTCACAATCCTCGCTTCGTGTCGGACACCCCGTACCGATTTTGTTCAGATTTTGTCTAGTAGATCTCTTGGTCGACTAGAACTCTCCCTCTCTCCCCTATTTTTGCAGCGGCAGGGAAACCCAGCCCCTTAGGGCCATAGCCTATATAAATAAAACCTCGCAAAATCATTCACGGATCAGCAACAAACCCTCCTCCACCGTCCTTGTTCCTCTCGCTTGCCCGCGACCTACTCGCCCTTCTTAACCTTGCTCCAGCTACCTTCGGCGGTCGATGATGAGAAGCCAAGACACCCAAAGTTCCTTGATGCCCCATGCTTGATTGCAGAACCATCACGAACATTTCCTGCTCATGAATTTCATCTCTGGCTCAGTAAATCTCGTTACCCCCTTTCCCTTTGGTTGTTGTTCTGAAATTTCAATTGTGCTTTTCACATCTATGGATCTCGCCTGGTCTAATCTTCTTGCTCTCTGCCTTCGACGACATGGGGCAGACGCTCCCAAGTTGTTTTTTTTACCCAGGCATTGTTTCCATTTGGTCTCTTATTCTTGCTCACATGGTCATCCATGGCGAGAGAGGGTTCTGTTTCCCCCAGACCCTAGAATGGCCTAGTTCATGCTTGTTCAGCAAGTGTGGATGTGGGAAACTCCATGGTGGTTCGAATTTATTGCTTGGTTTTGAACTCACAGATCTAGATATCATTGATCCTCAACCTAGTTTCCGTTCCCTTAGTTTTGTTCTTCGTTGCAGCAGAACGATAATCCCAGGGGGCAAGCTTCCAACATTGCCCTCGACTTTTTGTTTTACACTGACCACGCCTCTATGGGTAGTCAAGTAGTTTTTGCATCTTGGTCTTCCTGGTTGACCTCGTGCTTGCAAGCAATGGCCTGGTGTGAGTGGCGGGTTGGTATTGGGCCACCTCATCCTGTGACTAGGCGGCCTATTTATTAATACGTGGATTTTTTGAGCTTTCTGATTGGTCGATCTATGAAAATTCGTATCTTTTTACTGGTTCAACCTATGGGGTCAAGTTATATATGTATTTTGCTTAGTTTTTTGAGATCTAGATGATGGATTAAGTTTCATATCCCGATTCAATGCCCTTTTTCCATATTTTCATCAAGAACCCCAAAACCCTAAAAATTAACTTGAATATAAATTATTAATTAATGATAATTGCTTTAACATGGTAATTTAGGGTTTCTTAACCCCAAGAACGTGTTTAGGGTTTCATCAACCTAGGAAGAGCATCTAAGTCTTCTCTAAGAGAGAGGTAAGTGGTCTATGCACTTTGAACGTAAATATTTGATCGATTGTATATATGTATGCATAATGAATGTTATGAATGTAATATTTACTGTCTCAATTGTTAAAAGTCAATGAATTTATACTGAACTGGATGCCATGTTTAATGTCAATATTATTGTATCATTTTCATGCACATTAACAGTAAATTTAAAGTTAAGTTTTAAGAGCAAAGTAAGAGTTTTCAAGAGAAAGATAATATTAAAAGATAACTTATATAAGGTCCTCACCAAGAGGCTCCTCAGAACAAAACTAAGAGGCACTTCGGTGCATAAGAGAAGAGGCACTCCGGTGCATAAGAGAAGAGGCACTTCGGTGCAAAACTCGAGGATTCTTATATAGGTCAAGATAAAAGACATAATCTAAAAACAATTGTCTCTTTTTCAATGTCTAATGTTTAAAGTTTATTTTTCAATTTACATGTTTTCTTTAAATTATAATATATTCAATTACACTTACCAATTTGTTTGATGCATGGATGGGGGCGTGATGCCCACATGGAAGGAGCAACGTCAAGGATAAAGCCATCAAAGGACCAATTGAAGAAGAGGCTCAAGGACATCTAGACCAAACCTGGCGGGGTGTGAACTATCCATAGATTAGATTTCCTTTATGTTTATGAATCATGTGTTTTAGTTTAGTGTGAATTTTATGAGAAAGTGTAGGATGGTTAAGAGTAAACATGTTTAGTTTTATTCATGTATGAGTTATGTTGGGGACTTGAGTATGAGAACTATTATTTTATTCTGTGTTGGTATATATGAACTTTGTTTTTATGCAATGATAATTATGTTTGTGACATTCCAATGAGATCTATGCTTCTGCTTAGTCTTGTGCATGTTTTAGAAATAGGGATGTTACACATAGTCTCCAGCCAAGACTGCCACCATGGTAGGACCTAAGGGAGGGTTCAGGAGTGACATCCGATAGAGAACAGGAAAAAGCAGATCTGCATAACTATCGTGAGGTCCAATGAAAGGCATCATTAAGGAATCCCAGTTAAAAGTGTGAAGAGAGTTCGAGAATGCCTAAAATGGTAGCAGAAATAGTACCAAAAGAGGCAAGGTGATGAACTGGAGAAATATCTTCAGTTGAGATGATTTAGAGTGATGAACAACTCTATATGGGCATAAGGAGAGGTTTTGGACCTTCTCCTTCAAATTTGCGGCTAGTAGTACTCCATCAACCTCTAGTAAGTGGGATGTGGTAGATGAAGTTGGGGGGGGGAGAAACTCATAAAAACATGAGGAGCTAAAGAGAGAGAGAGAGTAAGAAGACAACCTCATGAACATTTCTGGACATTTAATTGAGTGGAGATGACCAAAATAAGTCTCTCTCATCTAAAGTGGATAGAAGAGCACCGAAATTTTTTTGCCTCCCTTGACAAAATTAGAGGAAATTGCAACTGGGAAAACGTTCCTAGAACTTGTACATAGCTTTGTGCAGCATTATCTTTATAAGGAACTGTTGTGTGCTTTCCACATCAACTTCTTATATGATTTCACACACAAATTATGTTTATTTTGTTTTCATTTAGCCTCTATTCATATTATTCTTGCCACCTTTTTGTTATTTTGCTTATCACCTGATGTGTATTGCAGATATGCTAAAAAAGGATCAGATTGGAGATAGCCCAACTCAACTCCGACGTCATTGGGGCTTCTTCACGTTTTATAGACATTCAGAGTTTTATTTCTACTGAAATAGCATCACACATGGTGTGTCTGAATTAAGACACGGCGTGCTCGTTTCCAATTGGCCATGCATTCCAGCCAAAGAGAAAAAGTACACAGCGTGTCTGCCAAAAACACGACGTGTACCTGGGATTTCAAAGTCGACTATAAGTTTTTGGTAATGTACACAACGTTTTTTTAATTTAGATACGTCATGTGCCATACACTTGGATCAACTATTGAAGACTGGAACATGACGTGTCTGAAGGAAAACACGTCATGTCTCTGTTAGTTTTAGCAAAACTGAAAAATGACACCTCTCATTTTTAAAGACAAATCTAACTAAGATAGCGGTTATGACTGGTCATAACTCGAAGGTCTTTCGTCTAAGAAAAGGTTGAGAGAAAAGGAGGGCAGTTTTGGATGGAAGAAGGTGGTTTCTTGCCAAAGAATCTCCATTCTTCTGTACTTCTCCATTTTCTTCTTTGAAGGTGCAACATAGCTTCTTCTCTCCACCAAACTTCTTGGGAGGGAAGTTTGTCCGGTTTGGAGCAGTTGTAGGAGTGTAATTTCATCCCAAGCCAGAATTCTACTCTTCTTTGGTTACACCTTTGGTTCTCTTAGCTTTTCCTTCTCTAAACCATTTTAAACTCTAAAAATTCTACATCTTTTCTGTTGTACATCATCATGGACGAGTAGTCTCTTTTTCTTAGACAATCCCATGTCATGGCATGTATGGAACATGATAATTTCATACTAAATGCTAAGTTTCTTATTTTTCTACATTGTGAGTATCAGTTTCTTGCTTCTTGCATGTATGGCTGGCCACTATGTATGCATGCTTTATGCTTTCTTGCTTGATTTGAGAAGATAGGTAGGAGAGTAAGGAGGTACTCTCTTGGAAACTCCTATTTTACCATGAGAGTGGAAGATACAGAGTTGAGGAGTAGGTTTGTGATCCAGAACAAAATACATACACGAGAGTGTTGTATGGAGTTAGGATCGTTGTATTTGCACCGGGAGGTGAAGTATAACATACAACTCTCCTTTAAATCAAGTGCTTAGTATGTTTGAAATTTCATGCTCCATTCTTCATGCTATGATGTGCTAGTGAAATCCTAAGTCCAAGATTGTTTCATATATGAAACAAACCCCTTTTAGTAATCCTTTTACCGTTTAGTTTAATTCTGAAATTTTAGTTTAATCAACCAAATCATTCTTGGAAAAGATCTATATTGTTGAAATTTAGCACTTTTGCATTTAATTGGTTACCAAGCTCCTTGTGTTCGATCTCGACTACGGCTACTCCCGTATACTTGCGGGAATTGGCTAGTTGAGTAAAAGATCATTTATATGATTGAAACTCGTTAGTGTAACAACAAACATGAACCAAAAATTCTTGGGGCTGGCAACATCTAGGAGAGAGATGGTATGAGAATGCTTACTCATTGGTTACATATAGGGGTCAATTTAGTATGAGAATATATGAAATCAAATAACAAGAATAGGGGAGAAAAAATTGTGAGAAATGGTTGAGTGTGGATAGAGAGAAAATGGAAAGAAGTTTGCTAGTTGATGTAACCTATTGATGCTTCTCATGGCACACCGGGCTAAAAAATGTTTATAAGACAAAAGGAAGGCACATTCTCATTCACACAACCATGCAAAAGTGCACAAGTTTGGGATGTAGTATAGGAAAAGCGACATAGTGGGGGAAAATTCACTGAGAATGAGGTAGGACACTAGGTATCTAGGTTGTTTCAAATGTTTCTAAAGCAAAATGTAGGGTTTTAATGGTTTGATTAGGGTTTGAGTGAAACTACGTGAGCAAGAAAGAAAGAAATAAAGATAAGAATCAAACTTATATTAACCCTACTGAAGAAATGCTAACTAACAAAATAAGAGATAAATTAGACTAAATTAGACTATAAATGATAAGAGGGAGAAACTAACTACACTAGGCTAGCAATTACACTAAGAAGGCAAGCAAACACTACACTAAGCAACTAAATAAGTAAGATATAACACAAGAAAACTAAGGATAAGAACTAATAACTCTAGAAAGAATTAAGTAGCATGAACAAGCAAGTAGACTAATCAAACATAAGACAACTAGCTAACAAGGGAACAAGTTTGGGCTCTAGAAAATAATTGGGGTGGTGGGTTGTTTGATGGGGGGAGGATATGCAACCATCAACCATGTAATAGGGGCCTACTTATGCATATACATCCAACAAGTAAGCAAGGAAACCAAAAAAAGAAGGATTAATGTAGAGTAATCGTCCTATCTTATTTTTGCCATGGATGTCATGGTGGTGTACAGGGGAACTACTCCCTATCACTTCCCATCTACCCTTATGAGCCTCTATTAACTAAGGAACATGTATATAGAGAAGCTAGAATATCCAAGTCTTGACTTCTAGGTAGGCTTCTTCTAATACACTTAGGGGCAAGGAGTGGTGTGGGTGTAGGTAAAGGATATTTCACCTTCCGTTATTCCCATTCAACCACTAAACAAGCCTTTTTGCTAAGTGCATATGGAGAAGAGTATCTAGTCACTTAGATACATCACCTAGGGCTAGTAGAATAGAGAGATAAAAGGGAGTAGGGATTGAGGTAAGATACCTCTAGTGAATTTGGCAGGTTTCCCACCAAAATTCCCAAAATCACCCCTTTCTCTATGCCTTATGTGATTCCACATCTCAAGCAACCATAGAAAGAGGTGAGGAAGAGAACCAACAATAACATAGCATTAGAAAATGAACTCAGAGTTTAGGGACACATATTTCCCAACATGGTATCATAGTTACATATTATTTCCTCAAACAATCCATAATGTGGGCTTAGCTACTGATTCACAAAGAAATAAAGAAAGGGGGGGAATAAGATAGAAACTCCATGAACGTGGGTAAAGTAGCTCCAATCCTCACCTCGAGAACATATAAGATCATCTTCCTCCTATAAGTGATGGATGGCATGATAAGTAGAAGGGATATTGTCAAAATCATAAGAAACTAGGGTTCAGAGGTAGGAGTAGGTGGATACTATGATGGCTAGGAGAAGCTATATATTGTCTCTTGGTCGTCTGTAGTGTACATATAGGGGGGGGTAGGGTTGAGTATGGGAAGTTTAGGAAATGAATTGCAGGAAGTAGGGTTTTAGGGTATAACAGCCATTATGAGGGTAGAATGGGCATTATAGCCCTGAGTGAGTGTAGTGGCCTAGTTTCAACTTAGCCATCTAGTCAAAGCACTTAGATGATTATGTTCTTAACTAGAGTGATCACTAATTAAGCTTGATCCATAATAAGAGTCTAATTATGAAGTCTTAAACCTAATGAGAAACTCTAAGTATTCTCTGTTGGTATGTATGCCCTGAGAGCCAATCATGGGATCATTGGTGGGATACATTAAGATTGATTTGATAAACATCAAAGGTAAGCTTCTAATTCTTTCTAGTTCAATCATATGAGATAATGATAGAACATATTGAATGTCTAGAGGATGGCAATACTCAATGATGTATGCTTTCAGGTTAAGGACCTGAACGATGAGATCATACAGATGCTAAGAGTTTGTACATTCTTATTATGTCCCTAGTCGGATGTCATTGTGGAAGGTAGATAGACAACAATGACACACAAGACTAGATTGTGGTGTTGGTTGATGACAAAATCTCGTTAGTCATGATATGGAGATATCAAACCAAACACATAGGTACTTGTTAGAGAACAAGTGTACGGGACAGACCCACCGTGAGTTTGACACATGGAACCATGACATGGTAGTCACAGTCAGTTCTCACAGTGATGGTGGTGAATGTGATTCTTTGACCTGAAATCACTACACTCAACACATGTTGTTGGGTACACTTTGACATCATCAAACGCAATCGTGAAACATGGGTTGTTATAAAGGTGATGATTGGGTGGCTTTGACACATGGGGCTTTTGAGGGGTGAGTGATAGATATGGGATTTGTCTCTCCCGAGGGAGTTTGATATCCATGGCCACTTGATGAGTAGGATTGAGATAGGTGTGCACACATGTGTGAATTAGTATGTGATATTGATGTCATACATATCTCCTCCAATCTACTCTGAGATTAAGAAAGTGAATGAACGTTGATAGGTTGATTGTTCCATGCCTTGAGTTCATTCGGGATATCAGTGACAAAGGGATTATACATTCACTGTAACACCATTCACAGATTGTAGGATTGAAATTTGTTCTCCAACTTTCCTTTTCACATGGGTAGCACTGATGTGCGACTAGGCACCACTCTTTGCTTGTGAAGTCGTAAGTGTTATGGATTTTCACTGCCAACGTGAAATGGACCTACAGGGTCACATACATAGGATTTAACCTGGAAGAGGAGTTTATCCACAAATGATGTTTAGATTGATTACTAAAGAAGTTTAGTAGTTCAATTAAACACTCAATCAATTGATAGCTTAGTATCATAGTGTTCAAGGTGTTGGACCGATTGATTAGAGTATCCAATTGATTAAAACTACGATTGACTAATTTTCACAGTCTACTGACCCAACCGATCGGCTCACAGGGTTGAACCGATCGGCTCAGGTTGATGAACCGATCGGCTAAAGTGATGAGTCGATCGACTCATGTGTCATGAAACGATCGGCTCAATCGTTGAACTGGTCGATTCATGGACCAACCGAGATCATTTGGAAAGTCAGAAGACTATTTTGCAAATACAATTTGTTTCACTTGTACCAATTCAATTTGGACAAGGATTAATATTTGATTAGTTGGAAACAAATATGAAAGTCAATTTGAGTTGGACCAGGACCACGAACCGATCAGCTCAGCAGTGAACCGATCGGTTCATGCTTGAAACGATCAGTTCAGGTGGCACAGTTGGTTGTTTTGTGGAAAATCTCGAACCCTTCTACTCCTACTTTAATTCCGCATTGCCAGGGGTAGAGAACCCTATCCCATGACCCTCCTATATTTATAAGGGTATTGGGGGCTTCTCAGGAACAACAACTCAGAACACCAATTACTTTGCAAAGTTGTCGTTCTCTCTGGTTGTGGTAACCGAGAGAGCCCGAGCAAGTGCTACCCGATAAGGGAGGCACAACAAGGGAAAGACAATTGTAGAAAGGCAACTGGTTGTAGGAGAGTGTGTCGGTGACTAGTACGCCGACAGGAGGGTGCGACTCCTTCCGATTCCTTGTGGGACAAGGAGATCAGAGTTCCAGGTGATCCGTGTGGACTACTTCAGAGGTGGGAGACTTCTGCCGCTCGGAGGACAACTGTCAATCCCGACAGCCCCAGTGAGACTAGGAGCTGTAGAGACACCATCCAGGACCAGAGGTGAAGACCACGCAAGCCGTGAGGTAACGTCGCCGAGCAAGCCTCGGGACAAGGTATGCCTCTACACACCATCCTTCCTATTGTATAGGCATTGACGCGATTCCTTTATACTGGGTTTAAGAGAAGAAAATTTTTGTTTCCGCTGCCTTCTCTGTCTCCCCTAAAACCCAACATTCTTTTATTTTGAAGAATTAGGATTTGAGAAGTATAAGCCCCAACCGGTCAAAATTAGGGTTTGATAGTATATAAATACAAAATTAGATACGTATAATAATATAGTAAATAATTTTTCATATTTTCTCAGTATTTTGGATTTATTTGAAATGTTAGTGTCATATGGATAACTCAATTATGCGTGTTAGTACACATTTTCAGAATATTTGGATATTCTTTGAATCTATTGGTCGGTCGATGTAAAGAGGCGAGATCACCTCCTTACTAAAATTTAAAGGAAATACAAAACATCCACTTTTTCCAAGAAAAATAGACATAGTGGAATGCATGTATAATGATCCAAGTAAATAAGCATGTTTTAGATACATGTAAAATGTTAATAGCAGTGGAAAGAAACTAATTTATTACATTGCTTTTTGGACTCAGTTCACTACATGAGTTTCTTTGAAAAGGAAACTGAAAGAAACTATAGGATCTAGCAATAAGCAACCTAGTCATCATTGATTGTAAAATTTTAATCTACTACTCCTAAACTTGGTCACATTGGCCTTATTTAACACCTTGATCTAACCATGGGTGGTTGGGAAAGCACCCAACAAAAGGAAAAGAAAATAAGGTATGTGTCAGAGATAATGAACAAGGACAAAAGATAAGAAACAACATGGAAATAAAGGCTAAGGTTTTTTTTTTGGAAAATGATTTAACCTTTTATTTATATAAGCTCTCGTGTGAGGTGAGAGGAATGTTACAACAATAAGCATTAGCACTACAAAAAAGGATAATTTCACTACACTTTTTCTTATTACATATATTTTAGTTGTAGTTAATAATATTAATCTTTACAATTATTTATAATGCAATCAAAGAATTTAGTTATTGTTAATATAATACCCATTACATAACTAAATGCCCATGAGTCTTCTCTCTAATTCACTTAATCAAAAACATTTCTATTCCCGCGCGTCTCTTTTTTCATCTCCCACTTACAACTCCTCCCCCAAATCTCGATTACACTTGTTTTTCCCAATTTCACCCTCTACTCCTCTCCATCCAATAGACGTAGTCTCTCGCTCTTCATTCCCATTCCTACATTGACAACATCTTCTCCTCTCCCTACTCATGGTCGCGTGCTCTTGTTTTCTACAACTCTTTATGGCTAGCCTGATGGCCTCTATTTACGTCCTCGCTACAGACCCTTGGAGTCGATTGATCTTCTCCCAAAAATCCATTGTACCCCTCCTCTCTTAGGAAATAAGCGATGGGCATGAATGCAATGACACTGATACGAGCCTCCTGTACCAAGGTGGAACTAGGCCAAGTGTCAACTACCCATCAAAACATAGTCAACTACCCATCAAAACAACAGATATATCTCATTTTGAAATGAGCTCCATTCTTGGGCATCTTCAATTATCATTCTCGAGCAAGGATTTATCAAAGCGACATCAAAGTATGATAGAGGGTCAGTTACTACAAAAGGGGTTTAACATTTAATATCTTATTGTGGGATATTACAGTCTCCGATTCCAACTTCATCGCCCTCTGCAGTGCGTACCTCCTTATGCTCAAGATCAATGTCGCCTAATCGGTCCATGCACCTTAAAATCCAATGATTGATGCACATGTAACTAAAATCAACAAGTCATCTCCATGCCTCTTCTTTAGTTCCATATAGCTCTATTTATTATGGCCTGCCTTTTTTTCCCTGTTGCTATTTCCAGCTAATTGTGTTTACTGCTCATTTCATTTGCTTTTCTCGTTCCGATCTTGTGAGTTTCAAATGCATTTGTTGGATATCCTCTATGGGCAGTTCTTTCAAAAGACTTAGTCTGGGAATCTGATATTACATTTGTTTACTATGCAATGATTCTATAGGGGATGACCTGGGTTGTACCCCCTTCCAAATCATGTACATGTGCCACCGACCTTACCCCCTTCCAAATAATGTAAATGTGCCACTAGCCTTCTGTACTATGCCTACCTAGATACATAAGTTGAAAATCAATAAATTAGTGAATGCCTTAGATTGTCATTGCCTGTAAACATATTTCATTCCTAGGAATTATATTCACATTGCTCCTTTAGTCAAGAAGAATTACAGTACATAAAAAAATTAAAAAGTTGCAATCATCTGAGTAGCACCTCCAACTACTGAATGTATTCTGCTTAGTCATGATTATACTCAGCCCATCCCCATTTCTCTAAAAATTAGCAAATTGTATTTTCACATTTTAGTCTCCGTAAGAAGAACTAGCTGCCTCCCTTACACCTCTACACCGTTCAACTCCTACTATATACTAATTCATATCACTGTCTCTAGTGACTTCAATTTTGCTCTAAACCTACTACACTCAAAAGACATGTTGTCCACGATGAACAATTCTATACTCTCTACATATAATGACACTATCCTACTCATCAAAATGAATATTTTGTTTTTTGTGTATCCCACTTTTTTATTGTTTATTTGTTTACTGTGTGCAAAATCATTAGTTTTAAAGGGTCAGATGGTAATCTGAATAAAAAATAAGTAAATAATTTCAACGCTTTGATATTTAGTCTTACAAGAATCAACAGCTATAGTTTAACAATTAAACTAGTGACACAATCACCTATTCTTAGTTGGTGATCATCCAATTCTAACACAAAATACAGATGATGATTACAAATATTTGTACAACACGTATACTCTTTGTTTGTTTTCAGGTTATTGCATTGTTTATATATTAAGTAAACAAAACATTTATAAATTGAGTCAACTATATATGTAAGATACAATTACAATTTTATGTACGCTGCCAAAACATATCTTACGACATAAAAATAAATATTTGAATCAGCCTAATTGTTATCTTCAAGATATTGACTGAATATGTAAGAGTTGGAAAGACATTTGAAATGATCTAAATGTTATCTTCAAGACATGAAATGAATGTAATAACTGGATCACGACAGTGCAACTTTAATTTGGTCTATGACAAAGAGGAGTCATAATTGGTTTTATTAACAAGCAAAGGTGAAAAATAGTTAAATCATTAATCCTTAATCTAATTAAAGAAGTCATGCAAAAGTTTAATAAGAAAGTTGATGCACTTGTATATCATATGGATGGCTCGTGTCATAGTTTACAACAATATATGCTTTCAGTAGTTCAAATAATAACCATGTCATATTGGAGAGAACACATTATATATTTTTCATTATTATTTATTAATATGTCTTATAAGACACACAAATATCTTAATTGCATACCAGATTTTTCAGATAAATACTTATCACGATCCCAACATTGGCTGCACAACTTAAGTTGATTTGCAACATACAATATCTTTACCACTACTACATAATGCTTCAATTTCAATAGAGATCGCAAAATTGAACTAGTTGTGCAGTGAATGACATGTATACACTTTAGAGTCACATGAAGATAACTTCAAATTTCACAAAAGGATAACCCTTTATGTGTTGCCTATAATCATAATCACTATGGAAGCAGATGGAGTATAATTCCTACCTTCATGTCAAGCCAACGTGATATATTCTATAAATCAATAGTTCACTCTCCCCTTTTATTAAGGCTAGTCTATCTTGCTTCTATATTATCTAGTCACTTGAATTGTTTCACCACAACATTCTCCAAAGCGGTGATGGCCAAATTAACAAATCTTAAAAATATTGATTCAAATTTAAATCTTCCTCTCTCTCTCTCTCTAACAAACAAATGGGATATCGATGTGCCTTCCTTGTGAGTGCTTTTTCAAGGACGATTCTAAATCTTCAGACGTTTTTCACCATTTTCAATTATTTTAGTTGCTAGATGGATACAGAGGTGGCAGGACAAGTGCACTACATCCATGTCCACAAGTGCCTTGAACGAATTAGATAGGTTTTCATACTTCAATGTCAACTATTTATTATAATCATCATTGTTAGCTGACAAATGTCTCATTTCCACAGAAACTGAGGAAACAAAATATATTTCTTTTATCTGCAAAATGGATCTTGGACAAGGTGAAAAATCATGGATATTGATAGCACCAACAAAACATGAATAGCTCATTCAACTAGCATATGTTGGTTAATGTTACACCATATTCAAATAGGTCATGATGGTGTTGAAGAAACCATCTTTGCAAATGCACACTCCCTAGACCAATCAATTAGACCACAACACTATGGGTGTGGAAAATTCTCTTAAAAGTATGAGATATCTAAACTAAACAACTAAATAGTTTCCATCTTCTGAAATCCTACTATACCTGATTAGAGAAAGATATCTAATATGTTTGAACTTCCTAGTTAAAATAGTACACAGTCTATAACAATTATCTAGTGTACAAATTCATGATTCAACTGTATAGGTATGCCTAGATATTATTCAGGTTCCTTTCCTCTCTATATGTGGGTTCACTATACATGTCAGTATGATTGTTGATTAGTAAGCATGTATATGTTAATTTCTTCAAGATTGCATAATGCATGGAATTATACGCTAATCTCCCCAAATGGAATGTTTTTTCTCACTGCCAGCATGTATGGTCACTACGTATAATATTTTTGGAACATGCTATTTCCGTAATCTCAATGGGTTCTATATGGATATTCTATTCTTGCACCTATTCTTTATATAGTCAACATATAACAAATAGCCAATTCCTTCTATAACAACATTTGTAATTAAGTTGGAGTGAGTGGATGTGAGAAATCTATGAAGACAAAGTATACATATTCTTTCCAATAGTTGTTACTTGGTCTTTAATCCAAAGTCATGGTGATTGCTGGGAGAATTGAATATATAATGTCTATATAACATTTGGGGAAGCTATGGTTGAATGTTTGTCATAACTTAAACTATGTCAACTCATAGGCAGGACTTTGACCACAAGAGGTAATGTAGCAGTGAGTAGACCACAATTGTAAAGGATGGGGTCCTAGTTGATAGCTCTAAAAATGGGTGGGTTTTGTAGATACTATGATAGAAGGAACCTCATCTTGCATTGAATTTAAAATGAGCAGCTTCGTGCTCCACTCCTTTTAGTGCAATAACTTGGAAAATCCCAAAATCTTCTATGATCTGTAGTGGAATCCAACAAGCAGTACACATTTGTAGGGGCTACTTGGGGCTGCTAGAGAATGGTAATTTATTGGGTCTGTTGGACACAACTTGCAAAATCAAACATTACCTCCCACTTTTGTGTTTATTGGGAGCTCCACAAACTTGTAAGAAAATTCATGATGAAATTTATTTGTATATGATTGCATCTCTACTTTGAATAATTTTGCACCATCCTTGTCTTTGTATCCTAGGCATGCTTTCACGCATTTATGACATTCAAGCGGCCACTACCTATGTAGGCGTTGAGAAACTTGTGGAGGAAAATATGATATTATTTATTCATGTTAGTTCTATACCTTGAATATGTATACCAAATAATATATTAGTGGGCATGCATTCTAGAGTTTAAAATCTATAGCACTTCTTAATCCTAGATCTTTCCTTGTAGGTGTTCAATGTCAAACTGTGGGAAATTATCCAATAGCAGCATACTACATTTGCTTTAATGATGTTGTTATCAGGATAACATTTATACATTTTTCTACAAAGCTAGTCTTCAGGTATGAATCCTAGAGAAGTTCCTCATATTGTATACATCTTGGCATGCCTTGATATAAATTGTGAGTACAACTCATCATATTTTCAAGATTTATCCACAAGAAGGGCTTTGTTCATCAAGTAATTTTCCTTTCCATCAATGCAATCACATGATCTTGAATATTTATATACAATTCTATGTCTTTGTTATTACTACAACTTCTGCCCAAAGGAGGTTGTGTCCTTCTATTTGATGATGATGCTCTTCTCCTCAAATAAGGCAAGGTAACTATTTCTTCTCCACTGGTAACGAAATTACATATAATACAACTTGTACCATTCTCTTTGCTACAAAACTCATTATTTCTAGCTCCACAAATCCAATGACATCATATATTGCCTATGTGTATGTGCATCACACACTACCTCTAAAACAACCCCTACTACAATTAATAGATCTATCCTATCATACATTCTTTTTCTACAGCTCTATGAATGTTGCTTCATGGAGTATTCTTTAGAAACTAGTCTCTTCCCTACTGCCTTTGTACCCTTGTACTCCATAAAGCCCCATTATCTGAAATAGAAAATAGATGCCAACTATTTGTGATTGAGCAATACTATTCTACTCAATGTCAAGTGGGCATACTAATCCTATGATAGTGTCAGTCATGCATGGGAAGCTAAACCTAGGTTCCAATGGAACTATGTAACATCCATTGTGACAAAACATGTTAAATATATACTATAATTCATATAAGATAGATGATCTGAAACTTCAGTTACTTGATGGAAATAAGGACATAGATGATGGATCTAGAGTTCTACTTGATAAGCAAACTTGTAAGCTGGCCCCGCAGTCATACCAGTCATACCTCCTTTCCTTTCACCCGATCCCCTTCTAGAGTAATGCAATCAAGGGCATCGCTTCGAGCAACTTTAAATGCCACATCCAAGTCCTTACAGATGATTTTTTGACCAATACCTTTTCAATAGTCGGAGAGGAGTCAAGAGCAAATTTTAGCTTCTTCAACAATAGAACTACATCAGTACAACATGGATATGACACTCTTGAAACCTTGACCTTGTTCAAGGGTATAAATGTAACATTGCTACCCTTCTGTCTTGTAAGGTAATGAATTTTATGAGTCGATACATCATTTGTCTCAACCACTAAATGAAAGAGGCTATTTCCAGTAGTGACTTCATCTACAACAAAGAATTTCTCTTCACAAACAATCAACTCCAAAATTGGACCATAGAGTCAATTTGCTTTGTGATCTTTGATAATATTGTTGAGGTAAGAAAGTCCCCTTCTATTATCACAAGGAGTAGCATTGTCAATACTTTTTTGAGCTTTGGACAATTCTTCTCTAAGACATTCACAACAAGTTTGATTTCTTTCCTGCATAGTTTTTTCTTTTGTCCTTTAAATCATCTATTTCTCTTTTTATTTTGGCATAATCTTCATGGCCACTTACAATTAAGCATTTTGGTTCTGGAGGTCAGTCTGTTGCTCAAATATGTGAAATTCTAAATTGCAAATTCATGCTTCATATTCTCGATAATTCTAGATAGATACGTGGACAAAGATAGAACAATGGAACTGGTGCGACATGGACATCCAATGTACAATAAAAATAAGTTGTATGATAAACAGAATTCCACCAAGATGATAGAATTTCTCTATCAGAGAGTTGCTTGACATGAGTTCATATTTGTTGACTGACATAAACAATCAGTAGCATACAAATGTTGAAAGTTGAGTGCACGAGGATGATCTCACTACAAACAATGCACTCTTACAGGACCGCGACACAACATAATGAAATTGACCTGAGCATTTTCTTCATGAGTAAGCCACATATAATCACAAGAAGCCATTATATTCTTTGAGTGGTGAACACCACTCTAAAATACTCCCAAATTTGTTTGCAAATGGTGAAATCTTGATTTTTATAGAATAATCGACCCATCTCAAGCAGTCCCAGGTTTTTGCTATCATCTGTCACAATCCTAGAAGGTTTCTTGCCAATTTTTGGGCCTTGTATGCCACTTAGATACAAAAATTAATATGTGAGTGAGATGGAGATTGAACAGGTAGGCATCGGTTCTTGGGAACTCCAAAAATTGTTGCTAGATTTGACGAAGAAGTTGTTGTTGTTGTCATTGCCAGACTTGTAGTGCACATGGATGAAAAATGTCATGCCTAAAATGTCATTATATGGCCACATGATATGTTTATCTATTCCATTTTTAGGTTTGGAAAATACATACTTGTGGATTTTCATCTCAGGCTATCATCCAACCTTTTGCAGTTTGAAAACAATGCACAATTAGAGTTCTTTTGTTGTTCTTCAATAAGACCATATCTTTTTTGTTCTTCAATCTATCCTCTTTCAAATACTTTTAATTCAAGTAGAGGTTATTGCATTATGAACTCTTGACTAGTGTTTAATCTTTCAAGACCCATGCTACGTTCATCTCATGTTTTTTTATGTCATTATTGTGATACATAATAACTAGTTTTCTCATTGATTTATGCTTTAAAATCAAGCTATACAACACTAGTAACAAATGCTGATATGTTTTAATTCAACTTATGTGTCAAGAGTTGAGATTTTTTGTATGTGGCACTTATTCGACACCCACAATGCTAAACACCCTGACCTCAGACATAGTGAATCTAGTGACTCAAAATCTTTTTCACTATCCCTTTCCCTTACCACCATATCTACATTGTGTCTCGAACGTTTCCAATCATTTCTTTCACAATTTCTAGAACACATAATGGTTACTCTAGTGGTTGGCCACCAATAATATTGCTAATTGATGGATCTGGAGACTAAGTTGTTTTTTAGCATTCTTATCCTCTATTTTTTGTTGTTGATGAGAGTTAGATCTATGATCTATGTTTTTATGATCGGATTCTGGCACTTTTTTGTTGTATGATCTCCTTGAGACTCACTACCTATAATGGATTGGCTGCTTTCTTTTCCTAGTGCCTGTGTCGGTTATAGAGTTTGGAGAGTAGAAGGATTTGGTGTATGTGAACTTGTGGCTTAATGGTTTAATCATTAATTAATTTTCCCTTGTTGATAGCACTGGACTTACAGTTGACATGGCTTGGAGTTTTCTTGGGGCTGAAAATAGATATAGATATAGGACGAAAGAAAATATTGCTGCTATTTTCTAGTTCCTTTCATATTTCCTAGAAGTTTTGACTTAAAATTTTCAATATATTGAATATATGATAGAATACGCAAGGTATATATTTCAAATAATTAATCCAAGGGACAACTTTTTGTTGATCCTCACTGTGATATAGTTGTTGTCATGGTTTTGTACATGGCATATGAATTGAAAATGCTAAGCTCTTAGGTCTTAAGATCGCAGGGTCGGAGATTCTATGGGACTGATGCCCAATGGAGATTGCAGCAAGAGCAAATCATTAGTTGATCCTCAAAGCAGCTGGAATTGAATGTTAGACATTTAAGATACCTCCTAATTCTATTAAACACTAAACCACACCCTTGTGGGTCAGGTATGTTTTATTTGTGCAATTCATGGCACGACTTTGAAATGTATGGATGCCAATAAACCTGAGTTGTTTTATGTTCATCTCCAATAAGAAAGGTTAGTAATCTGTAGCAAATTGTATTCTATTCTGTAGATTAACCTTCACTTCAAATTGTACTCTAACATTATGTCTCTCTAAGAGATTGGAAATGTAATGTCTAGTTTGAGGCAAGCCGGTGATTTTAGGGGAAACTTGACTATGAATACTCATTTTGATTCTTTCATTTGTTGTAACTTGTAATTCAAACATATTTCCTCGCCACAAACTTTCATTCATTAATTGAACGCTTGTTTGCTCCCTGGAAGTGAAACTCATGTTTCATTTCATATGATTAATAATGGAAACTATAAGTTTCATGGTACTTTATGTTTTTAAACTTATCTTGTTTTTAAAAGTTAGATTCGAGCTTGTGAAGTACAATAGTAGATAGGTAGTCCCAGAACTTGTATTTCATTTTAGGGAAATATCAATTTATAGAAAAGCCATTCTTCTTGCCTACTCCATCCTCTAACCCGCCTACTACTACACTCCTACCACCCACCTATTTTCCTCTCAACGCTCAACCACCCACCCTCTTGGTCTTCCTTTTCCCTTTCCCTATCGGTAGCCTTTTGCCTCATGCGCTTATGTCCCTCCTATCTCATTACAGGGGCTTGCAACAGTGAATAGGTAGACAAAGGATGGAAGAACCAGTGAAGAGAGGAGACATGGAGGATGGAAGAAATGGAAGTATAAATGCATTGTTTCATTAGAAAGATGAGAAGTATCACCTCAATTTTATAGACAAAAAATAGTAGTATGGCCTACCATATTTGTATCTATACTTAAATAAAAGAACTAGTTATATGCATGGAGTTTTGACGATCTTGTACTTATTGAATAAATGGGATGTTGACTTCTCATAAGTGCATTCCCTATTACTGATTGATGTCATCTATACAGAAGTGCAACTTGATTTTTAGTCTTGAAGACATTTTGCTTGTCAATTTTTTTACCACTGATGCTCAAGATTCTATGTTGAAGTTGTTGATGAGCTAGAATTATGCTTTCAGATTTCTCCTCATGTGATTCCAACAATTTATTTTTGTTTATTGACTATTAGTCGAACTACTGTTGGTGGTGTTTCTCTATTGAAGCATTGTACTCGAGAAGGAGTTACGTTATCACATTGTTATGTGCAGTTGTTGGTACTTCTCTTTTACTGTAGAGGATGATCTAATCCTTATTGTGGTTTCTAGATATGGTCTAGCTGCTTGTGTGAATCTCATGTCAACATTCATTGCTTGAGTCTTTACATTACTGTCTGCTCTAAGAGATCAAGGTATGCTTCTCTCATTCCCGTCATGTGGAATTTGAACTCAAAGTATTCTTTCATAACACTATTATATCTCACTCTATATTTATCTTGTCATGTTTTTTCTAGTTATGGATAATGCATCAAACATTTCTAATTTATGCTCCCTAGTAATGAAATTATGCCTTATGAAGCCACAATGTTAATAGTTAATAGCTATGGAGGGCATGTACAGTTCATAGGCCATTTGTATTCCTCACATTATATACCGAGGATTAAGTCTTAGTCAGTGCCAACTGAAGGCTATGGTAAGTTATGATAAACATTAGATAAGTTATATTTTCAAGTTATCCACATATGTGCATGTATGTGCCATGCTATTAGGTAGAGAACAGAGTATTAGTGAAGATGTGTTCAAAGACTTGAAATTGCCCATATATTCCACTAAAACTTTAATTAAAGCTATATAACATCGATGCAAGGTAATATTGTCAACCTAAGGGCATGTAGCTCATCTCCATCCAAATTTCTTATAATGCCAAATCTCTTTTCTTTTTCCTAGAGTGGTAAATTATGTTCTCTATTAACTTTCTAAGTAGCTCCAATTTGCATACTTGAAGAAGGTTTACTCTATAGGGTTGATCCCTGCACTATATAATTGTTAAGGAAATGGATATTAATTAACCAATCTCTTTATCTTGATTACTTATTGGCATGACGTATCTTGTAGGCATCCACTAAGTTATTAGTATATATTATTGATGGAGGAGATCTTATCTTATCTGGTGTGCTGGAATCATATAATTTTTTTGCTAAAAATGCCCAGTTCAACAATGATGTTTTGTCTCAAAAAGAACTGGAATTGTTGTCATTTATAGGGACTGCAGTTCTTCAACTGTGATACCAAACTCTTCATCTTTCACTACTTTGCTCAAGCAAAATCTCAGGCTATAACCATGCTATTGTGGTCATTTACTATGAGCTCAAAGATCAAGTTGGGGAGCATGGCTCAGTGGAAAGGAGTGCTTCCATAAATCTTTGCCTGAAGTTTTGAAACATCCTTTTGTCTGATCTTCATGTTGGATCTAATGTTCTATTTTGAATTTTTTCTTCACGTGGGTGATCTATATCATTAATTTGAAGGTTATATGTTTTCTAGATCATGGCTATGATGCTTTGCATCTCTTCTAAATGAGGAAGATTGTTTGAAGCCTTCTTATAATTCATTATAAGAAGAGGAAGAGTTAAACATGTATCAATTTTTTCTATGGGGTGTGTGTGATAAGGAGAGATCTAGATTCATCATATTTTCAATGATAATATGACTCAAAATAGAGCTGAATGTGACTTCATCTCAAAATTTGTTTGCTGAAATGTCGTTCAAGTTTTCCCCTATTCGATATACTAACAAAATTTGATCTTACCGTGAATCATCTCTCAATTTATATCTACATGCCTAGTGATGAAGAGAAGTACTAGACATCTCATCACCATCATTTTCCAATTCCATGTTCTTTTCCAAGCACACTGACTCCCTCCTTGTAATAGAAGTAACAAGGGAGTTTTGCATAAGATTGTTAATACAATCCTCAAGAACAAGCTAAATAGGTGTACCTGTAGCAGGAGCATGGTTTGAAGGTCCACATCTACCCATATCTTCCAGGTTATCATCATTAGCTACTGCAACAATAATGTGGTCTTTATGAAACTTATCATCATCATTACATAGGTAATTGTCATTTAGGTCCCCATTGACTGTCTACAATCAATTATAAAATGACCTTCTAGGTAAATCATATTAGTGTTTCAAATAAACTCCAACAAGCTAAACTATTTTAATTTGTGATATCATCTCGCAGGGTAGTACAAATTTGGAGTCCACTCAAATCGTTAAGGGTATCACAATCATTTAAGTCCCCATGGGATTAACTTTGATTCTTGTGAAAATGTTGTGCACTTGCATTACAAAATTGATGGATGCCCTTATGGGAACTATGATTTATAGGTTAAGAATACTCTAGTACAGTTCCATGAAATGCAGACTTGAAATTTGATCAATTTTTATGTTGGTTCTTTTGACAGTGGTAGCTAGATAGATGGATGACTAGTGTATTTGTGATTCATGGAGGACGTGGAGCTTAAGATCAACATCTTAGATAATCTAACCAAGGTTAATTTCAAGATTCTACATGGTGATCATTTTCTTCTCTTCTTTGGATTGTACAGGTATACATGTCAGTCTCTATACTAATATGTTTCAAGTGTGAATGCTTTCATTTATCTGTTAGTAAGCAGTTTGTGATTAAATGTGTAACCATCTATTTCAGCTCTGCTAAACTAATGTCACTAGGTTATGGGATGTGGAAGGCTTGGCCACCAACATATCAAATCCAAGCATCAATATGTGATTCAGAAGATGAGGCCCAAGTTCTGTCTAGTGCAACAATAATTGATGCACTATGCCATCAAGATTGTCTTCTTTGTAATTTTTGATCCAACACATTCTCTTCTTCACGATGGTACAACAACAACAAGAACCCAGGCTATCACCAACTCATTGAACAAAAGAAGAAGACAATTATACATATTAATAAACTATTATAAAGCCTAGATATTACAACAAGAACGTAAGATGAAGATGATCAAAAGTATGAGGCATGAGTAAATAGATGTTTTCCATAAGAAAATTAGTAAAAAGGTTGCATGCATGATTAATATTGACTACCTAAACTATGTAGGGTTGATGCACCTACCTAACCTCAACCAATAGATGAGGGAGAGTAACACATTCCAATCACCTACAAATATTCTATATTGGGCAGAGTAACACATTCCCCTGGGTGAATTTACACATGCCCTATCTATGGGTGGTTGTACAAAAGTACCACTACACTAGTTAAATAGTCTAATAAAATCAACATGCTAAGAAATATGGAAAGTATAAGCATAAATTAATAAACACATGGCAGTGGGATACAAGTACCAAGAAATAAATAATGAAAATGATTTTGAGGCAAATATAGTAAAGGATTTATCAAAAGAGAAATTAGAGTTTTGTAGAAGCCTCATTAGGGAAACTAGGTTAGGGTTTGCAATTATTCCCAACTTAGGTGTAAGGAAAGCACATACCTTTCTTAATGAGATCCAATTACTTCTCTTTCACTCTTTAATCGATTCCAAAGCCCACTTTTCCTATTTTTAATATATTAATCATGCATTAGGGTTTTACATTGGTATAAAGGCAAGAGGACCCTAACTTTTGGACTTTTTGAACAAAACCTCAATTTAGACTGTGAAATTATCACCATTGATATTATTAGGTTCCCCTGATTAAGAAAACATATAATTTTCTTTATTTTGGAGTTATGAGGTTAAAAGTGTATTTTTGATGATTTTTATCTACTAAATCCATTTTTAGAAAACACCTTCTGATAAAACTCAAAACCAAGTCTCAAAAACATTTTTATTAGAAAGCTTACATTTTTTTAATTCCTAAACATATTTTCTTTTAATTTTTGGACAAAGGGATAAAAAGATATGATTTTTCCTATTCTGACAAATCAGAGAGTGCCACATCAACAAAACCATCACAGAGAGGCGGAGAGAGTGAAGAATGGGTCCACATTGGTGACATGGCCCAATCAGAGCCAGCCAAGTCAGGGGTCAAAGGCGCGACTTTGACTCACTCAAAGCAAAGCAAGTGGTGGAAAAAAGATAGTACTGCCCTCAAGCGAAAAGCAAAGGGAAATAGAAAACAAGGAGGGTAGTGGAGGGAAAACACACACAAGATTCATCCCCTTTGTCAAGCCACTCCATGGATGATGAATAGAAGCTCAAGTTTTGGGGAAATATGCAAGAGTTGATGAAACTCGAAAGCAAGAGCACGAAAGAAAGAGGGAAGAAGTACAAACCTGAGGAACTAGTTAATTTGAACCGAGGTGCCGAGGAGAACGAGCATGATCTGCCACAAGCTCTGGATCAAAATCAAATACCAGAAAGTAAGGATGTGAGAGCACGAGCAATTGGAGGGTGAAAGTAGTTGCAAGGGGTTTAGGGAAGACTCAGGTACCGATATTTATAGGCAAGGTTGAGTAAGAAAGCGAGAAGGAAGTGGCCCAAATTTGCTTGGAGAGAAAGGCTTGGGTATTTCCTAGTTTCTCCATAAAAACATAAAATTAAGGGGTCATTGGATGTAATTGCTTATTTGAAAGCTTTTGTAAAAGATTTCGTGTAAATTGGTCGAGAAACGAACAAGAAATCAAGAAAAGATGATCCATAAAAATTAGTCCATGCTTCATGATTGACAGAATCTAGGAGATGATCCGTGAGCCATTAGATCATAGATCCAATGCTTGAGATCGCACAGGTCAAAAGTCAAAGCATGACATTTAAATCAAATTCCCAATCTTATTAGAATATAGTGTATATATGCATTAATTTCCCTTTTTTATGTCTCCTCATTTGAGGGGACAAACATGCTCCAAATTACATGAAAACTAACAACTAGCCTATTTTTGATATGAGGAATTCGAATATATAATTATTTTTGCCTTTTGGGAACTTTTAATATGTTAAATAAATCAAATCTTATTTTCTCTTTCCTCCTTCATTAATGGTATAAGATTATCCAAATTTTATGAAACTTCACCCACAAGTCACATTAAGTGCCTTGGATACGAATTTGCCATAAATTTTACATGTTGGAGTTATTTTTTCATTTATTTAATATTTTGAAGGTTCTATACACTCTCTCTCCTAATTTCACCTTTTAATCAAATATTCTCCAAATTGAGTGAAAATTCACCAATGGGATATTTTAATATGTCATCACGAATTTGGCATCAATTGTTACTTTTGGACTCATTGATGCTTTTATTTTGTATTTTTGAGTTATCTCTTATTTTCCCATTCAATTATTACAATTATACTTACTAATTTTCTAAAAGTTGTGAAAGTTATCACCCAATCAAACTTGTACTCAAAGAAAATGAATTTGGATTTATAATTATCTTTTGAGTTCTAATTTTATGATTTTTAGGCAATTTACTCTTGTTTTCACTCTATAGGAAAATTAATTCATTTAAGTTTTAGATTTTTCTTTTCTTTTTCCCACACAAAATGGCATATAAACTTCTAGATCAATTTTATTTTATCCTTATCCCTCTTAAGTGGATATTTTGCAAATTAAACCCATTAGTAAACTTTCACTAAGGTATTTGTGCTCAAATCATTATAAAGTAAAATATTGGGAACAAATGTACACCAACCCTATATAATTTCCACTGATTCAACAACAAGGATAGAAATGAAAGGAAAAGCTTTGGAAAAGGCTAAACTAAGATTACACAAGGATTTCAGTTCATTACAACACTCCACCCATTAAAAAGGACTTTGTCCTTGAAATCTCATACAAAAAGAGAAGGGTGAGTACGCAACATCTCATCTCTAAGCTCCTAAGTGGTTTCTTCCAAACCATGATACTGCCATAATACTTTCACCAACTCAATCTCCTTGTTCTTCAACTACTTTTTTCAGGAGGTAACTTCTCATGAGTTAGATTCTTTTGGATATCCAAATGCTTGATAGAGAGTATATGAGAAGGGTCCTTCACATGCTTTCTCAGTACAGAGACATGAAACACATTATGGATCTTGTCATATGTAGGAGGAAGAGCTAAACAATATGCACAATATCCAACCTTATCTAAGATCTCAAATGGTCCAACATAGCGGGGACTAAGATTGCCTTGAACTTTAGATCTTATAATAGAATGTATATGCTTGATCTTCAAGAAGGCATAGTCACCTACTAGGAAACTCACATCAGACCTTTTCTTATCAGCATACATCTTCTGTCTATCTTGTACAACTTTCATATGCTTCTTGATCAACTAAACCTTCTGTAACATCATCTTCATGTCATCACTCTTCACTAGAGCATGTTCTCCCACATCATCCCAGTGTATAAAGAATGACACAGTCTTCCATACAAAGCTTCATAAGGTGGCATACCAACACTAGCTTGGTAGCTATTATTGTAAGCAAACTCAACCAATGGAAGAAACTTATCCCATACACCTCCTCAATACATAACACATGCACAAAGCAAATCTTCTAGAATTTGCACCATCCTTTTAGATTTACCATCAGTTTGTGGATGATAGGTCGTACTGAAACGCAAGTCAGTACCCATCTCTTCTTGAATCTAACTCCACAAATGAGAGGTGAACTTTGGGTCACGATCAAAACTATCACTTTAGGAACTCCATGTAAATGAATGATCCAATCCACATACAACTGAGCCTTCTCTTCGAACTTGTAAGTGGACTTGAAAGGCAGAACGTGGACAAACTTTGTAAGTCGATCAATCACAACCCACACAACATCAAAACCCTTCCTAGTGTTAGGGAAACCAGCGACAAAGTCCATAGTAATCTTCTCCCATTTCCATTCTGGAATCTCAAGAAGGTGTATAAGACCACCAAGTCATTGATGCTAGATCTTGACTTGCTGGCAAGTCAAACACTTGGCAACAAATAGAGCGATATCCTTCTTCATGTTCTTCCACCAAAGGCTTCATTAAAGGTCCTTGTACATCTTGGTAGTACTAGGGTGTATTATGTACTTAGACCCATGGGATTCACTCAAACCTTCTGTGGTAGACCACCAACCTCAGGTATCCACAACCTTTGTCAGAAACGGATAACACCATCCACTCCAACCAAAAAGATAGATTGTGACTTCTCTACTAAGGCCTTCGTTTCTTCAAGCTCATAACTTTCAAGTTGTGCAACAACAACTTCTGAGATCCAAGAAGGTGTAATTGACAAACTAGCCATGTGAACACACAACTTCTCAACATATTCTTTATTACTAGGTTGTGGTTGCCAACGCGAAACATACTCCAGGTTCATAGCAGCACATATTGCATTCTCCTTTTGACTCAAAGCGCATCTGTAACTACGTTCACTTTATCAGGATGATAAGTGATGCAAAAGTCGTAATCTTTGAGATACTCCATCCATCTTCACTACCTCATATTCAAATCCTTTTGTGTCAAAAGATATCTCAAGCTTTTGTGATCTGAGAAAACTTCAAGCTTCACTCCATACATATAGCTTCACCATATCTTTAAAGCATGCACAATAGAGGCTAGCTCTAAATCATGTGTACACCAATTCTCTTCATTAGGTTTCAACTGGCGCAAAGCATAGGTGATCAATCGATCATCTTGCATCAAGACACACCCTAATCCTTAGTTAGAAGCATCTGTGAAGATGATGTAGGGAATTCCTTCAACAAGTAAAGTAAGAACATGAGCATACATCAAACATCTCATCAACTTCTAAAAATTATCCTTACATTCAGGTGTCCACACAAATTTGACTTCTTTTCTTGTCAACTTTGTTAGAGGAAGAGTCAACTAAAAAAAAACTCTTGATAAACCTTTGATAGTAACCTACTAAATCGAGGAAACTACATATATCAGATGGAGTCTTTAGATATTTCCCCTTGGTCACAACTTCTACCTTTATAGGATCAACAACAATATGTCCGATAGAAATCACATGACCCAAAAACATCACTTCCTTCATCCAAAACTCACACTTTGAAAATTTAGCATATAGTTGATTTTCTCTTAGTGTGTTTAGAACGTTTTGTCGATGTTCACGATGTTTTTCTTCAGACTCGGAGTAGACCAAAACATTGTCGATGAACACTACCATGAACTGATCGAGGTAAGGAGAAAATGCTCGATTCATCAAGTCCATGATAGCAACATGGGAATTAGTCAAGCCGAAAGGCATGACCAGAAATTCATAATGCCCATAACATGTTCTAAGCTATCTTCAGAACATCATCATCTTTCACTCGCATCTGGTAGTAGCCACTTTGCAGATCCATCTTTGAGAACACAGTGGTTGACTTCAGCTGGTCGAACAGGTCATTGATGTGAAGCAAAGGATAGCAATTCTTTATCATCACTTGATTAAACATATGATAATACATGAACATACATAATGAACCATTCTTTTTCTTCATGAACAAGACAAGGGCTCCCCATAGTGAAACACTAGGGAGCACAAAGCCCATGTCGAGATGCTTCTGAAGCTGCTTCTTAAGCTCAACAAGTTGTGTAGGGGCCAAGCGATTAGGAGGCTTCGAGATAGGAGAGGTTCCTAGTGTGAGGTCGATGGAAAACTCCACCTCACGAGTTGGGGGCAAGCCTGGATACTCCTCAGGAAAGACATCAGGGAAGTCCTTCACAACATCTATGTGATCAAGAGCAGGAGGTGTGGCATCGAGGACGATAGAGGCTAAAAATGCTCTACACCCTTGCGAGACAAACTTTTTGGCATTGATGGCGGAGATGACAAACTACCAATTCTATCGCTTCCTACCCTTAACACACATCCTTCCCTCAACATGATGTAACAAATTGACCTTTGATACCTCACAGAACAAAATAGCTTTGTACCTCTTCAACCAATCCATCCCCAGGATGACATCAAAGGCGGTAATGTCAATCAAGATGAAATTTGAGGGACACATTATTCCAGAGATACAAAGGTTCATAGTCGAGAGTTTGAGATAAGAAGAGCAGATCCTACCACTAGGGGTTTTAACATCTAAAACATGATCTATATATTCTGATTCTATCTCTAACATGGCAGCAAACTCAGTTGATATGAATGTATTCGATGAACTAAAATCAAAGAGTGCTTTAACTAGATGCGTATTAAGATGTAGGGTACCTTCGATGATTTCATTATCTCCTTCAACTTCCTCAATGTGAAGTGCAAACACCCTTATATTCAGCCTCTCCACAGGTGGCTGTCGACCTTGCTGATTCTAATTGTTGTTGTTTCTTAGAGGCAGATTATGTCACTATTGTGGCTGTTGGGTAGGCTACTGAGCTGGAGCTAGTCCCCACCCAAGCTTGGGGTAGTTAGGTCAAATGTGTCCAGCTTGAATGCACTTGTGGCAGATGGGTGCTGGTCGATCATCTCTATGAGGTTGGCCATTCCCAATATGGCATCTTTTTGGAAGGTGAGAACGCAAGCACCAGTTGCAATTGTCGCACCCTTGGTTTCCACTGATGTTCTTTTCCCTATTGTTGTTATGCCTGGAAGACTAGAACCTAGGGTAAGACTCAATCACCAAAGCCTTGTCCACCATTTGTTGAAAAATCAACGACAGCTGGGGAACAAGGTTGCATCCTACGTTGTAGCTTAAACCCTAAAAAATAGAGTGGATCTTCTTTTAGCTCTGAGGTCCACAACATAGTGCTCCAGGAGAAGAAAATGTTGTATGTACTAGAAGACACTTAGGCTTCCTTGACGCAGAATGTAAAACTCTACTTCCTTCCTCTTCAGATAGATGGGAAAGACATACTTCTCGTGAAAAAGTTTGAGGAACTCTTCCCAGGTCATGCTTGAAGTATCATAGGTACAAGACATACCCTTCCACTAGACCAGTGTTGCCCATCCATCACATACGTCACAAATCGAACCTTCTGGTGAGGAGGACACGCCATGCCCTCGAAGGTACGCTCTAGAGCCAAAACCCAATCGTCAACTTTATCCACCATGTTTAACTCACTCTTGCCCTTGAAGTACGGTAGTTGCATCTTGATGAAGTTCGTAGGGGGGAACTCCTTTGGCTTAGCTTCTACAACTACAACATTGGAAAATTGTCCCATCAAGGTAGTCAACAACAACTGGCGCAACACGATCAGCTCTTGCACAGGGGGTCAGAAAAGGGGTGCCAACATGGGCACTAAGGACTATCCTAGTGTTGGAGGGAGTCACCAGAGTATCCCGATTGTTGGTGTTGCCAGAGGTGGCTCCTGAAGAGAAGTTGTTCATGTTTCCAAACAAATCTCCCTTCCTAAAAGATAAGGGCATAACATAAGATAATAGGAGTAGACAACAAGGATAGCTAAGGATACTATTGCCTCTGGGCATACCATTTCAGGAAGTCAGTATCAGCGTAGGCCAGACAAGTATCATATGGATCCAGGAGTCCTCGTAAACCAAGCTAATGGCATAGAAGAAAATATTGCCAGCCCCCAGACTTTGATCCATTCTAGATACACTTGCTTTCAACTTATGCCCTAGTAGTTGACCAACAGGATCAGATACCATGTAGTAAAGAGGCGAAATCACCTCCTTACTAAAATTTAAAGGAAATACAAAACATCCACTTTTTCCAAGAAAAATATACATTGTGGAATGCATGTATAATAATCCAAGTAAATAAGCATGTTTCACATACATGTAAAATGTCATTAGCAGCGAAAAGAAACTAAGTTATTACATTGCTTTTTGAACTCAGTTCACTACTTGAATTTCTTTGAAAAGGAAAAATTGAAAAAGAAACTATAGGATCTAGCAATAAGCACCTAGTCATCCTTGATTGCAAAACTTGAATCTACTACTACTAAACTTGGTCACCTTGGCCTTGTTCAACATCTTGATCTAACCTTGGGTGGGTGGGAAAGCACCCAACAAAAGGGAAAGAAAACAAGGTATGTGTCAGAGATAATGAACAAGGATAAAAGATAAGAAACAACATGGAAATAAAGGCTAATATTTCATCATAATATGAGGATGATCAAAAGTATGAGGCATGAGTAAATAGATGCTTTCCATAACAAAAACAGTAAAAAGGTTGCATGCATGATTAATATTGACTACCTAAACTATGTAGGGTTGAGGCACCTACCTAACCTCAACCAATAAGTGAGGGAGAGAAACACATTCCAATCACCTACAAATATTCTATATTAGGGAGAGTAACACATTTCCCTGGGCGAATTTACACATGCCCTATTTATAGGTGGTTGTACAAAAGTACCACTACACTAGTTAAATAGTCTAATAAAATCAACACACTAAGAACTATTACAAGTATAAGCATCATGTAAATAAAGACATGGCAATGGGTACAAGACCCAAGAAATAAATAATAAAACTAATTTTGAGGCAAATATAGTAAATGATCTATCAAAAGAGAAATTAGGGTTTCATAAAAGACTCATTAGGGAAACTAGGTTAGGATTTGCAATTATTCCCAACTTAGGTGTAAGGAAAGCACATACCTTTCTTAATGAGATCCAATTACTTATCTTTCACTACTTTAATCGATTCCAAAGCCCAATTTTCCTATTTTCAATATATTAATAATGTATTAGGGGTTTACATAGGTATAAAGGTAAGGAAACCCTACATTTTAGACTTTTTGAACAAAACCTCGATTTAGACTATGAAATTATCACCATTGATATTATTAGGTTCTCCTGATTAAAATAATATAATTTTGTCCATTTTGGAGTCAATGAGGTTAAAAGTGCATTTTTGGTGATTTTTATCTATTAAATTCATTTTTAGAAAACACCTTCTGATAAAACTCAAAACCAAGTATTGAAAACATTTTTATTAGAAAGATTACATTTTTCTGATCCCTAAAAATATTTCCTTTTAATTTTTTGGACAAAGGAATAAAAAGATATGCTTTTTCCTATTTTGACCAATGAGAGAGTGCCACGTCAACAAAACCATCGCAGAGAGGCAAAGAGAGAGTTAAGAATGGGCCCGCCTCACTGACTTGGCCAAATAAGATCCGACCAAGTCAAGGGTCAAAGGCGCGGCTTTGACTCGCTCAAAGCAAAGCAAGTGATGGTGAAATGACAGTACTACCCTCAAGCAAAAAGTAAAGGGAAATAGAAAACAAGGAGGGCATTAGAGGGAAAACACATAAGGGATTCATCCCCTTCATTGAGCCACTCCACGACCAACAAACAGAAGCTCAAGTTTTGGGTAAATTTGTAAGAGTTGATGAAACTCGAAAGCAAGAACACGAAAAGAAAGAGGGAAGCACTACGAACCTGAGGAACTAGTTAATTTGAACCGAGGTGTTGAGGAGAACAAGAACGATCTGCCGCAAGCTCTGGATCAAAATTGAACAGTGGCAAGTAAGGATGTGAGAGCACGAGCAATTGGAGAGTGAAAGTAGTTGCAAGGGGTTTGGGAAAGACCCGGGTACATATATTTATAGGCAAGGTTGAGGAAGAAAGTGAGAATAAAGTGGCCCAAACTTGCTCAGAGAGCAAGGTTTGATCTTTCCTGGTTTCTCCACAAAAACACAAAATCAAGGGGTCATTGGATGTAGTTTCTTATTTGGAAGCGTTCGTAAAAGATTTTGTGCAAATTGATCGAGAAATGAACAAGAAATCAAGAAAATGTGATGCACATAAATTGGTCCCTATTTCCTGGTCGGTGGAATCTAGGAGAAGAGGGATGATATGAAGGTAACTCTTCATAAGTTAGATTCTCTTGGATCTCCAAAGGCTCAATAGAGAGTATATGAGAAGGGTACTTCACATACTTTCTAAGTACAGAGACATGAAACACATTATGGATCTTGTCATAGGTAGGAGGAAGAGCTAAACAATATGCATAGCCTCCAACCTTATCTAAGATCTCCAATGGTCCAAAAAAGTGGGGACTAAGATTGCCTTGAACTTTAGATCTTATAATAGAATGTATAGTCTTGATCTTCAAGAAGGCATAGTCACCTACTAGGAAACTCATGTCAGACCTTTTCTTATCAACATACATCTTCTGTCAATCTTGTGCAACTTTCATACATTTCTTGATCAACTGAACCTTCTGTGTCATCATCTGCATATCATCACTCTTCACTAGAGCACGTTTTCCCACATCATCCCAGTGTAACGGAGAATGACACGGTCTTCCATACAAAGCTTCATAAAGTGGCATACCAATACTAGCTTGGTAGCTATTATTGTAAGCAAACTCAGTCAATGGAAGAAACTTATCCCATGAACCTCCTCAATCCATAACACATCCACGAAGCAAATCTTCTATAATTTGCACCATCCTTTTAGATTGACCATTGGTTTGTGGATGATAGGTCATATTGAAACGCAAGTCAGTACACATCTCTTCTTGAATTTGACTCCACAAACGAGAGGTGAACTTTGGGTCACGATTATATACTATCACTTTAGGAACTCCATGTAAATGAACAATCCAAACCACGTACAATTGAGCCATCTCATCGACTTTGTAAGTGAACTTGAAAGGCAGAAAGTGGACAAACTTTATAAGTCGATCAATCACAACCCACACAACATCAAAACCCTTCCTAGTGTTAGGGAAACCAACGACTAAGTCCACAGTAATCTTCTCCCATTTCCATTCTGGAATCTCAAGAAGATGTATGAGATCACCAGGTCATTGATGCTCGATCTTGACTTGCTGACAAGTTAAACACTTGGCAACAAATAGAGTAATATCCTTCTTCATGTTCTTCCACCAAAGGCTTCATTGCAGGTCCTTGTACATCTTGGTAGTACTAGGGTGTATTGTGTACTTAGAACCATGGGATTCGCTCAAACCATCTGTGGTAGACCACCAACCTCAGGTATCCACAACCTTTGTCAGAAATGGACAACACCATCCACTCCAACCAAAAAGGCAGATTGTGACTTCTCAACTAAGGCCTTCATTTCTTCAAGCTCAGAACTTTCAAGCTATGCAACAACAACTTCTGAGATCCAAGAAGGTGTAATGGACAAACTATCCATGTGAACACACAACTTCTTAACATATTCTTTATGACTAGGTTGCGGTTGCCAACATGAAACATACTCCAGGTTCATAGAAGCACATACTCCATTCTCCTTTTGACTCAAAGCATCAACAACTACGTTTACTTTATCGGGATGATAATGGTGGTAAATTCGTAGTCTTTGAGATACTCCATCCATCTTTGCTGCCTCATATTCAGATCCTTTTGTGTCAAAAGATATCTCAAACTTTTGTGATCTGAGAAAACTTCAAGCTTCACTCCATATAGATAGTGTCGCCAGATCTTTAAAGCATGCACGATATCGGCTAGGTCTAAATCATGTGTAGGCCAGTTCTCTTCATTTGGTTTCAACTGGCACAAAGCATAGGTGATCAATCGATCATCTTGCATCAAGACACACCCTAATCCTTGCTTAGAAACTTCTATGAAGATGATGTAGGGTTTTCCTTCAACAAGTAAAGCAAGAACAGGAGCAAACATCAAACATCTCATCAACTTCTGAAAATTGTCCTTACATTCAGGTGTCCACACAATTTTGACTTCTTTTCTTGTCAACTTTGTCAGAGGAAGAGTCAACTAAAAAAACTCTTGATAAACCTTTGATAGTAACCTACTAAATCGAGGAAACTATAGATCTCAGATGGAGTCTTTAAAGTTTTCCCCTTGGTAACAACTTCTACCTTTGTAGGATCAACAACAATATGTCTGACAGAAATCACATGACCCAAAACATCACTTCCTTGATCCAGAACTCACACTTTTAAAATTTAGCATATAGTTGATTTTCTCTCAGTGTATTTAGAACGGTTCGTAGATGTTCACAATTTTGTTCTTCAGACTCGGAGTAGACCAAAACATTGTCTATGACAAAGTGGTTTTTTTGGCTTAAATCTGGGGACGTCACATGTGGTATCAGAGCATGAAAAATAGCAAAGCCTGACATTTGTTCATTATGCAACTCAAAACAAAAGAACCTTGAACTTAATAATCTTTTAGGGTTAGATTAGTCATCTTTTAGAGACTAGATCTGACCTAGCCTCTAGGTTAGAACCTAGATGTATGAGAATTGGGTCTAGACTGGTGCTTGTTGTATAGCAGGTCCTTAGATGTCGTTCTTTCCTTATAGTGCAGCGGTATGGGACGTTGCATTATTTGGAAATGACATATATCAAGGGAAGAGAAACCCTAGACATATGGTGCTCGTTGTCTAGAGTAGCTACACTAGTCTACACCATGTTCTCACCCTTTTCACTAGTTTTTATGACACTGTACTCTCTACTATGTGTGGGACACTCATTTTCAGGATTTGGTTTTTGATTCCAATCGGATTGAACCGTGATAGTTTTCTTTGATGTTTGTTTTATCAGAGAAAAACTATATATATTTTAATATGTATATGTATTACAAAAATGTGTCTTCACACATGTACGAGTAGGAGGTGGCCATGTAACCTAAGTGAAAGTGAATGACATCAGTCTAGAAGAGAGAGTAGTTCTAGATTAGATGTCTAGAGCCTTGTTGGAATATATGTGATAGATGGAATAGATGAAATAAGTTTTGATGATGATGTAAGTCTTGTATAGATGACACAAGATGGTTATGATGATATACATTTGTTTTTGAGGACTTAAGTCTAGATTTGAGGTTTTGAGATAAGTTTTGATGGTACAAGTATGCATTCTTTTATGAGATAAGATATGTTAAGTTAAGACAAGGTTGTGAGTCAGGACGAGCCTCAATATCTTTTACAAAGGAGGACCTCTAGTGTTAGGACCAGTTTCAAGGTTAACTCCAGAGAGAGTGAGACCCATTGGGAGAAGGTTAGAGAACCTAAACTCCAAGATATGAGAATTATGAGAAAAAAGTTTTATGACATGTCCTAAACTAGAATACTCCTGAGTGATTGAGTTGAGTCACTTTATGCATGATTCCTATAGATTTTGTTGAACCCCAGATGTCCTTGGGATGACCAAACCCTAGAGATAAAGAGAGGCTGGTTTTATGTGCATGTGAATATGAATATGAGTGCCTACATGTGGATGAAGGTAAGAATAAGTTTTCCCTAGAAGTATGAGTATGGTTGACTTTCGAGGACGAAAGTTCTTTTAAGATGTATATGATGTGACAAAGTGTTTTTTTGGCTTAAATCTGGGGACGTCACATTGTCGATGAACACCACCATGAATTGATCGAGGTAAGGAGAAAATGCTCGATTCATCAAGTCCATGATAGCCACATGGGCATTAGTCAAGCCGAAAGGCATGACTAGAAACTCGTAATTCCCATAACATGTTCTAAGATGTCTTCAGGACATCTTTGTCTTTCACTCACATCTGGTAGTAGCCACTTTGCAGATCCATTTTTGAGAACACAGTGACCAACTTCAGCTGGTCATACATGTCATTGATGTGAAGCAAAGGATAGAGATTCTTTATCGTCACTTGATTAAGCATATAATAATTCATGCACATATGCAACCAACCATTCTTCTTCTTCACGAACAAGACAGGGGCTCCCCATGGTGAAACACTAGGGAGCACAAAGCCCATTTCAAGAAGCTTCTGAAGCTGCTTCTTAAGGTCAACAAGTTCTGCAGGGGCCAAGCGATTAGGAGGCTTCGAGATAGGAGAGGTTCCTGGTGTGAGGTCGATGGAAAACTCCACCTCACGAGTTGGGGGCAAGCTTGGATACTCCTAAGGAAAGACATTAGGGAAGTCCTTCACAACATCTATGTGATCGAGAGAAGGAGGTGTGGCATCGAGGATGATAGAGGCAAAAAATTCTCTACACCCTTGCGAGATAAACTTTTTTGGCTTTGATGGCAGAGATGACAAACTACCAATTCTATCGCTTCCTACCCTTGACACACATCCTGTAACACCCCTAACCTGGGTTATGTTTTAACCCTAGATGTTTTGTTTAAGAAAGATAATTATATGCTTGCTCTTATATTTTGAAAAGTAATTAAGGCCCAAGAGGAACTTATGTTTCAATTTTAGTCCTTTTTGAATAATGTTGAAAACAATGTTTTACCTGTTTTGGACTAAAGTGCAAATTACCCAAGTTGAGGGGTTAACTTGCAAATGTTACATGATAAATGTTCCTTAAGTGTTGAAGCATCATAAGAATGATAATGATGCATAGGTATGGCTTGTGGTAGCCTGAGCACCAAGAAAGAGCTTGTTAAGCAATGTTTGTGCATTAAAACCTAGTTTTGGTGTAATGTGCAAATTACTTAAAACCTAGGGTTTAATATGCAAAATACCACTTATAGAGAGTCACTAATGTTTATTGGTATCAATTAGAGATAATAAAATCAGAGGGGCATCTCACTTGAATCTCTTTGGAGGAGAGAGAATCTTGATATTAAAATAATCAAGATTTAAGCATAATTGAAACCCTAATTCAATTTAATGCAAAAATAATTATATTAATGGGAGTGCCCTTCAACCAAAAATGTGATGTTTGAATTTGTATAAGTGTGGACGTACTTGTTCCTTGCAATGGAACCGAAATATATAAAGTGAGTGGAGAGCCCACTCACATTAGTTAAAGAAAAAGTAATATCCACTCATTTTTGGATATTATTATTATATTGATTAAGGTGCTTAATTTGTTTTCTTTAATTCATGGATAAAGAATAGGATTTTGAAGGAAAGGATGATTTCTACGTATGCAAGGAAGTGAGGGGGATAAGTGGCACCAATTTGGGGAGTTGAAGGAATTTTCTATTGCTTTCTCTCTCTTGAAAATTCACATACATATACCCCATTTTCCAATCACTTGAAAGACTCTTTTCGAATCCACTTTCTTTCCTTGCTTTGGCCGAACACAAGGAATCTTAGGAGAAACAAGAGGACGTATCCCAACCTGTAGGTAAGCTCCATAGTCATCTTAAACCTTGATTTCATGGTGGAAATCAAAATTCAATGCTTATTTTCTTCTTTTCTCCATGCAATCTTCAACTTTAACCAATCCTTTCACTCAAAGACTTGAGAATCAACCTTGGACAGTTGAGAGAGATTCATTCACCCTTTAGGACGTGAATCTTGAAGTTTGGATTCAACTTTGAAGGTGGCTTATATAACTTGAACCCTTAAATATCATTATTGATCTCATTTCTTCATCATATGTTGATTCCTTTTTCATTCCCGAATTTCCTTTTGTTTAATTGATGAAATCACCACAATGATCACAAAAAATTTCGAAGGTTTGTAGCTTGAAGATGATGATGTCATCTTAGCACACACCTCAATAAAAATCATGAGCATACAGTCTTCAACTTTGATGACCAAACAGTCTCAAAACCGTTTAGTGATCAAACGGTCTCAAGACCGTTTGAGAGCAAACGATCTCAAGACCATTTGAGGTTAAACGGTCTTAAGACCATTTGGGGTCTATTGCTGATGTGGATGATAAAGATCCAATGGTTCAAATTGATTTAATTATAATGGATTCAAGAATGGGTGATCCATTGATTACAAACCCTAATTGGATTGAATGGTTGAAACCCTAAATCGATTGAGCCATTTTTTAAGTTGAATGGGTCAAACGGTCTCAAGACCGTTTGAGTGAAAAACCACTAGAGGGGGGGTGAATAGGGTTTTAAAATAATTTTAATAATTATTTAACTCAAACAACCAATCACAAGAATATTGGACAAGGGGACAAGGATTTAGAGTGGTTCCTACCTTAGCAAATACTAAAGTAGTCAGTCCACTACCCGGTTTCTTACCCAACCGGGATTTTGAAAGAATTTAATTTTATTACCTCGCAAGGACTTTACATAAAATTACAATTCTTTCCCTAAACCCTTCAAGCAGCCTTCACCTTGAAGTAATTGCACCAACCTTGAAGCATCCTTCTTGAAGTAACTTCAAGCTCCCCCTTGAAGTAGCCTTCCTCCTGAAGTAGCTTCCCGTTGCAATAGCCTTCTTGAAGTAGCTCGAAGTCCACCTTCTCCACCGAGAAGAACCTTCTCCAATCCGCAGCCTCTAACCCTAGGAGTAGCAAGGAGAATACAAAGAATAAAAGGAACAAGAAGGAAACAGGAAATTACACTTATCCTTTGAAGCACAAGGCTTGATTTGCCTATATCAAGCATGTAGATCTCCTAAACAATGTATATGCACATGTGATTGTTGTGGATAGGAGATACTAGCCTATAGGACACGAAATTAGAGCAATTAGAGGGATCGCCAATGCAAGTGTTGCTCAATTTCTCAAAACAGATTGCCAATTATAAGTGTATGCTCAAGTATATCACAAGTGTAGCTTAGGTGTAGTTAGGTGTCCTACGGCATGTCCTATTTATAGGAATGGCCTACAAGTGCTTAAGGACATTCTAGACACTTTCTAGGGGGTTCTAAGTGCTTAACTAGCCGTTAGGTACAAGTTGGTTGCATTAGCAACGACTAATTAATTAATTCTGCAGTTGCTGTCAGAGTCCATCTCGGTCGAGGAATTGTCGACCGAGATACCTACTCGGTCGAGGTTTTATCGACCGACATGCTCTCTGGATCAAGTGTTTGCAACGTTCATCTCCAACTGTCAACTACCTTGTCAGCTGTGTCTAACGGCTACTTGGATCTTTCTCGATCGAGAAGTTTGTCGACCGAGAGTGTCTCAGTCAAGGAGTTTGTCGACCGAGATTGCCCCTGTTTCAATGTTTCAATTTAAGGCATTAAGTGTGTGTATGAGTGTGCATATGTGACACTATTGAAGGGGATGACCTATCTAAGTGTAGTGATTGTCTAGAGGAGATCTAACGCTTGATTTACATGAAGTCTAAGTACTTGTACATTATATATTTGTACAAGTTTACAATTGATTACATTTCATGAAATTTACAAATATTCAAGCGTATAGATTCCCTAGTACTTTGTCATCCACCTTATACCTGCAACACTCAAGTAGCACGTTAGATCGACAAGAATGAAATGTTTGTCATCATCGAAACAAAGGGATTTATCATAATGTCAATTTAGCCAACAATCTCCCCCTTTTTGAAGATGACAAACATTTCCTAAATATAAAATAAGGAAACATAAAACATGTGAGTTTCATACCTGAAATTTACCTTTGTAGCCATCTTTGGTTTTGCAAGTGACTGCTGGCCAAGATATTATGAAACTCATTTTAATTTTATGTTTGTGATTTTAAATTATTTCTCCCCCTTTGTCATTTCAGAAAGATATCCAATACAATCATTTAGTATGACTTTGTGTCTATCTTTTTAAGCTTTACTCCCCCTTAAAGAGATATCCAATTAAAATCAAGGGATTTTATTGTCAAATTTAGCCACAATTTGTTTCTCAATCATTTGCAAAGGATGTTAAGCCTTGAAATGATATGAGTTTCTTTTAAGTTTATGGCTTATGTGTATTTATTTCTCATCCATTTTGCAAGGGATGTTAAGCCCTAAAAATGAAATGAGAATCCTTTAATCTTAGAGTACATAAAAATGTCTCTAACCAAATGCATGGGATGTTAAGCCATGATTTGTTTAGAGAGTTCCTTTAAGAACAAGATATATCATTTTTATGAAATTCATAGATTTCTTCATAACCAAGAGTAAAAATACTAAGGTCGTAACAAGCTTCAAATTATGTTTACAATGTTTTTGTAAGCTTCTTAATCAAATAATCCAATTTGTTTTTATGAGCTCCCCCTTAATCTTACAATTAAAGCAATTTAAAGCTTCTAAGGTCACAAATGATTTTAAATTTTGATTTTGACCTTTATCAAAAGTATACTAAGATTAAGTACAATAAAATGATGTCCAAATAAGCATTTTGTCAAAGCTTATTTTAGGTCGACCTTGACTTTGACCATAGCGCCCCTTGGCCAAATTCGATTTCAACCAAGAGGCAATTTTGCAGATTTCCAATTTGAACACTCATATGTGAAGTATAATATCTGCATGTAATTTGATTAGATATCAATTTGAAGCATTTTGAATGATACTCAATATGAAGATGTTCGTCCTTGATTTTCCTAGAAGATTTATATAAGCTTTGCTGTAGGTACATAAATATCAAATTCTATTTCTTCTTGTACCCATAAGATTCTTAAAAAAAATATCCTTGAAAGCACGATTAATATCTCAAGTCTAATTGAGAAATTTGTATTAATATCTTATGTGTTACGACTATTTGCTTTAGAAGAGCAAGCATTGAAGTTATAAGCAATATATCAACAACAATTCATTTTGCTTGCCTATGTATCATCAAAGACCATTCATGCAATAATCATTATCTATTTGTGCCATATAGTTTTATTTATTGCAACAAGAATCATCTTTGAATAATGAAATGGTGAAAGCATATCCATGATGTAATGATAGAATAATAACAACATGAAATTCAACATATGGTTTCTATCAAAGAATACTTAGAATAGACCATGAAGGCAGTAATTTGACTTAAATCAACATGGTTCATAATTTTCAGTTTTAACCTAAACCATGTAGAGAATAAACCAAATTAATCTCATATAAGTTTTCAAGGATGATTTCCAGAATTTATACTTTATTTTGCATGTTCAAACCATTATTAACAACAAATATATAGTAATTTGACTAATTGAAAAACACATTCAGCAGATTTATTACAGACTGGAAATCAGTAACCTGCTCGGTCGAAGATTTCTCGACCGACAGATTGCTCGGTCGACATTTTCTCGACCGACCAGGTTTCTGTACTGTTTTTCAGAACTGTTAATTGTTTCCAAACAAAATTATACAAGTTATTGCTTGATTGTGTTGAGATATGACATTTGTATATCAACAATTAGTTTAGGTCAAATCTCAACTTGTTAATTTTAAGCTTCTAAGTTTTAGGAATCCAAGCTATATCATCATTCTTTTTCTTATATGGGCATGAAAATGAATAATGTCCAATGCGCATGCAATAATGACAAATAATGGAGTCAACTTCATTTCTCTTTCTAGGAATTGTGTTCTTAGGTACAAACACAATTTTAGGCTTGGATGCTTTAGCTCTTTTAGGTTTATTCTTCTTTGGATCATATCCTAATCCTCTTCTTCCATTATAACTAGAGGAAATTTTCAGAATATTCTCAAGGATGTCATTTCCTCTTAACTCATTTATTTTACTATGTAACTTATCAATATCATCCATCTTCTTGTTTATATCTTTCTTTGCTTGATCTAAATCAGATACTAGAGAATTTCTTTCTTTTACAACCTCATCATAATCTAAGTGTGAACATAAAATAGGTTGTTTCTGAAGATCATTCACTTGAGTTTGCAAGTTTAACTTCTCTAAGGAAAGAAGATTGTAATCAGCTTCTACAGATTTTAACTTAAGATCATAATCTTCATTTGCCTTTTTGAGATCTTCATTTTCAGATGCAAGAGCAAGAAGTTTAACGTTTAAATCATTATTTACTTTATTTGATTTCTTAATTTTCTTCTTGCACTCAATATATTTCTCATGAGTATCTTGAAGACTAGCAATAAGATCTTCTTTTGGTAGATCAAAAAGACTTACCTCTTTTTCTTCTTCATTTGTTGTAGCAATGAGGCATTCTACTTCTTCTTTTCTATCATCACTATCATCACTTGAATCATCCTATGCAACTTTATATGCTCTTTCTTTCTTTTTGTGAGATGATTTCTTCCCTTTCTTGAGTTTTGGACAATCACCTTTCATGTGTCCCTTTTTGCCACATTCAAAGCACCTGGAAGAAGATACACTAGAAGTTTTATTAGTTTTAAAACTTTTATATTGCTTACCATTTACAATGAGAGTTTCTTCTTCACTATCATCTTCACTTGTGTCATGATTGTCCTTGGTTGATGCTTTGAATGCAATGTCCTTCTTTTTCCCTTGTTGAAGTTCACGTTCTCTTCTTTCTTCCTCTTCTAAAGTTGCCTCATGAGCTTCTAGGTTGCCAATGAGTTGTTCCATCTTTAGTCGGGTGAGGTCATTTTCTTCTTCAATGGCCGTCACCTTGGGCTTGTATTTGGGAGGAAGTGATCTAAGGATCTTTGACACCTGATCTTCCTCAAGAACAACTTTACCTAAAGCATTTAAACCATTTATAATAGAAGAGAATTTTGCATACATTTCACTAATAGATTCATTTGGATCCATACGGAAATGTTCAAACTTTTGTTTAAGCATACTAATTTTGGAATTCTTGACTTGAACAATCCCTTCATAAGTTATGGAAAGTCTATGCCAAATTTCATAGGCTGTTTCACAGTTAGATATTCTATTAAATTCTCCTACTGAAATTGAACAATAGAGAATACTTACAACCTTTGCATTCATTTGAGTCGATTTTACCATATTGGTGTCCCAAGCTGCATATTCCATTTGAGGAAGCTCATAGGGGGTTGACACCATCCTCCATAGATCCCAGCTAATCCCTTGGAAGAAGAATTGCATCCTTCTCTTCCAGTAGGTGTAGTTTGTCCCATCAAACATAGGAGGCCTAGTCACAAGTGTTCCTTCAAGATTGAGGTTGTTGAGCATCCCATCACCCATTCTTCAAGACTTGGTTAGGGTTCCTTGAAGCCTGCTCTGATACCAATTGAAAAACCACTAGAGGGGGGTGAATAGGGTTTTAAAATAATTTTAATAATTATTTAACTCAAACAACCAATCACAAGAATATTGGACAAGGGGACAAGGATTTAGAGTGGTTCCTACCTTAGCAAATACTAAAGTAGTCAGTCCACTACCCGGTTGCTTACCCAACTGGGATTTTGAAAGAATTTAATTTTATTACCTCGCAAGGACTTTACATAAAATTACAATTCTTTCCCTAAACCCTTCAAGCAGCCTTCACCTTGAAGTAATTGCACCAACCTTGAAGCAGCCTTCTTGAAGTAACTTCAAGCTCCCCCTTGAAGTAGCCTTCCTCCTGAAGTAGCTTCCCGTTGCAATAGCCTTCTTGAAGTAGCTCGAAGTCCACCTTCTCCACCAAGAAGAACCTTCTCCAATCCGCAGCCTCCAACCCTAGGAGTAGCAAGGAGAATACAAAGAATAAAAGGAACAAGAAGGAAATAGGAAATTACACTTATCCTTTGAAGCACAAGGCTTGATTTGCCTATATCAAGCGTGTAGATCTCCTAACCAATGTATATGCACGTGTGATTGTTTTGGATAGAAGATACTAGCCTATAGGACACGAAATTAGAGCAATTAGAGGGATCGCCAATGCAAGTGTTGCTCAATTTCTCAAAACAGATTGCCAATTGTAAGTGTATGCTCAAGTATATCACAAGTGTAGCTTAGGTGTAGTTAGGTGTCCTAAGGCATGTACTATTTATAGGAATGGCCTACAAGTGCTTAAGGACGTTCTAGACACTTTCTAGGGGGTTCTAAGTGCTTAACTAGCCATTAGGTACAAGTTGGTTGCATTAGCAACGGCTAATTAATTAATTCTGCAGTTGCTGTCAGAGTCCATCTCGGTCGAGGAATTGTCGACCGAGATACCTACTCGGTCAAGGTTTTGTCGACTGACAGGCTCTCTGGATCAAGTGTTTGCAACGTTCATCTCCAACTGCCAACTACCTTGTCAGCTGTGTCTAACGGCTACTTGGATCTTTCTCGGTCGAGAAGTTTGTCGACCGAGAGTGTCTCGGTCGAGGAGTTTGTCGACCGAGATTGCCCCTATTTCAATGTTTCAATTTAAGGCATTAAGTGTGTGTATGAGTGTGCATATGTGACACTATTGAAGGGGATGACCTATCTAAGTGTAGTGATTGTCTAGAGGAGATCTAACGCTTGATTTACATGAAGTCTAAGTACTTGTACATTATATATTTGTACAAGTTTACAATTGATTACATTTCATGAAATTTACAAATATTCAAGCGTATAGATTCCCTAGTACTTTGTCATCCACCTTATTCTTGCAACACTCAAGTAGCACGTTAGATCGACAAGAATGAAATGTTTGTCATCATCGAAACAAAGGGATTTATCATAATGTCAATTTAGCCAACATTGAGGACAAATAGTCTCAAGACCGTTTGAGGTCAAATGGTCTCAAGACCATTTGAGGTCAAGTGGAGTCATGGATGGATGGATATCCAAGGGTTGTAGTTTGATGTACTTTCAATGGTCTCAATGTTGGATGGTTCAATGAGTGCAAACCCTAAAATCAATTGATTGATTGAAGGAAACCCTAGATGACCCTTTAGGTTTCAAGGTGGTTTGGACCAAACGGTCTTGAGACCGTTTGAGTCCAAACGGTCTTGAAACCATTTGGGATCAAACCGTCTTTAGACCGTTTGGAGAGAAAATGGTCTCAAACCATTTGATGTTCAATCAGTTTCAATGACGAGTTGCTCATTCAGTTTCAAACCATTTGGGGTTAATTATATTTAATTCAAACAGTCTCAAACCGTTTAGAGTTTTTGAGATCAAGACCATTTGATGGTATAACGGTCTTAAGACCGATTGAAGGTATGGATCAAGACTATTTGAAGGTCAAAATACTTCAAGACCGTTTGAAGGTCAAAATACTTCAAGACCGTTTGAAGGTCTAGTACCTCAAGACCGTTTGAAGGTCTAATTGACTCAAACCATGTAAGTACTATTAAACCCCATGATTGTTAATGATGTATGTCAAAGATAATTACAATGGTTATACCTTTAAGGTACTTAAGAGTGATTATTAGTACCTTTTGAGTGGTTAACCTTTGATGCTTATGAAAGAAGTAACTCAATACACTATGGTAACCATAGACGTATGTACTTGAATGAAGGGTTGACCTAATCTAATAAAGCTTACAGTAATCAGCATCCTAGAGAGGATGAGAGAGAGAGAGAGAGGAATTCATACATGTATAATAATCATGTAGTGGTTAATCCTCAACACTCTCAACATGAATATAATATGTAATTAGGGTATGATCCTTGATAAAGAGATCATGAAACCCTAATTGAGAAGGTTGATGAACCCTAACCCTAATTTAGAGCAGTGTTACATGAAACCATAATCTAGGGTAATGGTGTAACCCTAATCTAGGGTAATGATATGAGAAATCCCAATTCAGGGTAATATAATGAAAAACCCTAATTTTGGGTTAAGCTACATGAAACCCTAATTTAGGGAAAAGTTATAAGGAACCTTAATTCAAGATAATGATGCCATGTGAAACCCTAATCCAGGGTGATGCTATGAAAGGCTATATGAAATCCTAACCCTAATATAGGGTGAAGGTATGTGAAACCCTAATTTTGGGGAAAACTGCATGAAGCCCTAATCCTGGGCAATATGATGATAAGCTATAACCCTAATTTTGGGTAATGGGATGAGTATCCCTAATTGATATGAAATTTGGAAATCCTAACCCTAATAAGGGAATAGTGATGCTACTCTTGCATTGCTTAGTGCTATTATGTAATTAATATAACTGTTATCATGTGTACTAACCCTGCAGATATCATGAGATGATGAGCATAGCCAGGTATGAGCTATGATGTGTTATTTACTTGAAATTGTTTTATGGGCCTTGTGAGCCATTATATGTTTTGTTGTCTAGTAAGAGGTAACAAGAGATTAAATGGGCTTTGAGAGCCATGTGAGATGCTTGTGCAAAAAGTATCATGTTTACCTTGGTCATATGACCTGAAGGTGTTTAGTTACCTAATAAGTGGTAACAAGTGTTCTTTGATGAACTGAGGGTTTGATTCCCCATATTTCATAATCATTTTGATGAGATGTTAAGTGATGAGAATGCCCATGACGAGATAAGGGATTGAGATCCCAATGTGCTATAAAGTTTTGAAAAGTACTTGATAGAAGTGTTACACATTATTTGTAGCTTATGTCATAACAATTGATGTTTGGAAACTTGTCTGATGCTAAAAGAATATGTAATACACTTAATTAATCAAGTGAAATCTTATCATGTAGGGCCCTAACCATAGATCCATCATCGTCGGTAATTGGTGATGGAGAAATAGGTTTTCCTATGGGAATTCCTGGAATGCATATTTTTGAATATGTGGGGGTAATGGGCAAAAATATCCTTATGCCTCATAGGAATGACTACGGGCCATATCCTATGCACAAGATTGGATATGGACCATATCCTAATAAGATTATGGCTATGGGCCATAACTCCACAATACCAGGCATTGGCTAAGGGCCATATCCTGAAGAGAGTATATGATACTGGCTATAACTCTATAGCGAAGTTACCGATATATATTGGAAAGCTATTTAGCAGAGACACAAGATGTCCTGCATAAGATCTCGTACTGACTGAGATAAGGGAGGTTATGGAAATCTGGCTCTTCCTTAACCTATGTATGGTATCAATTTCGATTTCGCAATGGTCAGTTGGAGTATGAGCGACATACCTCATCTCCTCAGGGCTTAAGTATGATTGTAAAATGTAATCAACCATGTAGCATATCTGCTTAAGGTTGAAATACGAGAATCATTGGTTGATGTTACCTTGCATAGAATGTCCTAGATGGATAAATGTTATACATGTTCTTTAATTCCTTATTGGATAAGTGGCATGCTGCTTTATCAAGTTATAGCTGAAATGCTTTAAATAAGAATATTGATCTAATCTGTTTAGACGTTGATTTATCTGCTGTAGAATATTGATCTTATATGTTTAGACATTGATTTATCTGCTGCTGAATATATTTGATTCCTCTGCTCAGTTTTATCCTATTAAACTGCAATAATAATGTTTTTGGTGGAGAGTTATGTCTCTCACTGGGACAATTTTCAAATTGTCTCACCTCTGTGGGATCCAACCTTTTTAGGTGGACGAGGAAGAAGAGGTAGAAACCCTACAGTAGGGGAAGAACAACAACAACAGCAACAGGGACAACAATGATATCTCAGGTGGAGGCACTGGCTGTCATGTTTTGTATAGAGAGTCCTATGTGTCATCTCTGTACTCTCAGGTCCTCAGAGTTAGTAGTTAGTACTTTTAATGAATCGATCTGAGATTTTGACTTGATGCCTCGAGGGTTTTATGCTATTTGTGTACAGTTTTAACAAGGCAGTTGATGCTTGTAATCCTCGAGGAGAGACGGTATAGGATATGTACTTATAAACCAGGATGTAAATGAAATACATTGGTTCTTGATAAAAGAGTTTTCCCGTGTTTGGATCTCTTTGCAAATGGTTTTAATTTTTAGTGATTTTTCAGTAATTTGCCGTTAATTATCGCTTCCGTTTAGTGAATGATGTTTTGTTTGAACGATGTGCTACACATCATTCCCTCAACATGATGTAACAAATTGACCTTTGATACCTCACAAAATAAAATATATTTGTACCTCTTCAAAAAATCTATCCCCAGGATGACATCAAAGGCAGTCATGTCAAGCAAGATGAAATCTGAGGGAAACATTATTCCATAGATACATAGGTTCGTAGTCAAAAGTTTGAGATAAGAAGGGCAAACCCTACCACTAGGGGTTTTAACATCTAAAACATGATCCATATATTCTGATTCTATCTCTAACATGGCAGCAAACTCAGTTGATATGAATGTATTCAATGAACTAGAATCAAAGAGTGCTTTAACTGGATGCATATTAAGATGTAGGGTACCTTTGATGACTTCATTATCTCCTTCAGCTTCCTCAATGTTAAGGGCAAACACCCTTCCATTCAGCCTCTCCACAGGTGGTTGTCGACCTTGTCGATTCTGATTGTTGTTGTTTCTTGGAGGCAGATTATGTCACTGTTGTGACTACTGGGTAGGCTATTGAGTAGGCTGCTGAGCTAGAGCTGGTACCCCCCCACGCTTGGGGGAGTTAGGTCAAATGTGTCCAGCTTGACCACACTTGTGGTAGATGGGTGCAGGTCGATCATCAATATGAGGTTGACCATTGCCAACAGGGCATCTGTCTGGCGGGTGAGAATGCGAGCACCGGTTGCACTTGTCACACCCTTAGTTTCCACTGATGTTCTTTGTCTTATTGTTATTGTGCCTAGAAAAATGGAACCCAGGGTAGGACTCAATCACCAACATTTGTTAAAAAATCAATGACAACTGGGGAATAAGGTTCCATCCTAAGTTGTAGCTTAAACCCTCAAGAAATAGGGTGGATCTTCTTTCAGCTCTGAGGTCCACAACATAGCACTCCAAGAGAAGAAAACATTGCACGTACTAGAAGATGATTAGACTTCCTTGACATAGATTGTAAAACTCTACTTCCTTCCTCTTCAGATAGGCGGGACAAATATACTTCTCATGGAAAATTTTAAGAAACTCTTCCTAGGTCATGCTTGAAGTATCACAGGTACGAGACATACCCTTCCACCAGACCCGTACTGGCCCATCCATCACATACGTCATGAAGTGAACCTTCTGGTGAGGAGGACATGTCGTGCCCTCGAAGGTACACTCTAGAGCCAAAACCTAATCGTCAACTTTATCCACCATGTTTGACTCACTTTTGCCCTTGAAGTATGGTGGTTGCGTCTTAATGAAGTTCGTAAGGGTGAACTCCTTTGGCTTAGCTGCAACAACTACAACATTGGAAAATGTCCCACCAAGGTAATCAACAACAACTGGCGCAACATGGTCAACTCTTGCTCAGGTGTTAGAAGAGGGGTGCCAACAGGGGCAGTAGGGACTGTCCCAGTGTTGGAGGGAGTCACCAGAGTATCTCGATTGTCGGTGTTGCCGGAGGTGTCTCCTGAAGAGAAGTTGTTCATGTTTCCAAACAAATCTCCCTTCCTAAAATATAAGGGTATAACATGAGATAATAGGAGTAGACAACAAGGATAGATAAGGCTACTATTGCTTCTAGGCATACTATTTCAGGAAGTCAGTATCAATGTAGGCCAGACATGTATGATATGGATCCAGGAGTCCTCATAAACCAATCTAGTGGCACGGAGGAAAATATTGCTAGCCTGCAGACCCTGATCCATTCTAGACACGTTTGCTTTCAATTTATGCCCTGGTAGTTGCCCAACATGCTATGATACCATGTAGTAAAGAGGTGAGATCACCTCCTTACTAAAATTTAAAGGAAATACAAAACATCCACTTTTTCTAAGAAAAATATACGTTGTGGAATGCATGTATAATAATCCAAGTAAATAAGCACGTTTCACATACATGCAAAATGTCATTAGCAACGGAAAGAAACTAAGTTATTACATTGCTTTTTGAACTCAGTTCACTACATGAATTTCTTTGAAAAGGACAAACAGAAAAAGAAACTATAGGATCTAGCAATAAGCACCTAGTCATCCTTGATTGCAAAACTTGAATCTACTACTCCTAAACTTGGTCACCTTTGCCTTGTTCAACACCTTGATCTAACCTTGGGTGGGTGGGAAAGCACCCAGCAAAAGGGAAAGAAAACAAGGTACGTGTCAAAGATAATGAACAAGGATAAAAGATAAGAAACAACATGGAAATAAAGGCTAATATTTCATCATAAGATGAGGATGATCAAAAGTATGAGGCATGGGTAAATAGATGCTTGCCATAATAAAAATAGTAAAAAGGTTGCATGCATGATTAATATTGACTACCTAAACTATGTAGGGTTGAGGTACCTACCTAACCTCAACCAATAGGTGAGGGAGAGCAACACATTCCAATCACCTACAAATATTCTATATTGGGGAGAGTAACACATTTCCCTAGGTAAATTTACACATGCCCTATCTATGGGTGGTTGTACAAAAGTACCACTATACTAGTTAAATAATCTAATAAAATCTACACATTAAGAACTATTGCAAGTATAAGCATCAAGTAAAAAAAGACATGGAAATGGGTACAAGACCCAAGAAATAAATAATAAAATTGATTTTGAGGCAAATATAGTAAATTATTTATCAAAAGAGAAATTAGGGTTTCATAAAAGCCCCATTAGGGAAACTAGGTTAGGATTTGCAATTATTCCCAAATTATGTGTAAGGAAAGCACATACATTTCTTAATAACACCCAATTAATTTTCTTTCACTACTTTAATCGATTCCAAAGCCCACTTTTCCTATTTTCAATATATTAATCATGTATTAGGGTTTTACATAGGTATAAAGGTAAGGATACCCTAAATTTTGGACTTTTTGAACAAAACCTCTATTTAGACTCTAAAATTATGACCAGTGATATTATTAGGTTCTCTTGATTAGCAGAGCAAAAAAAGGTTCTCTTGATTAAAAAAATATAATTTTGTCTATTTTGGAATTATGAGGTTAAAAGTGCATTTTTGGTGATTTTTATCTATTAAATTCATTTTTAGAAAACACCTTCTGATAAAACTCAAAACAAAGTGTTCAAAACATTTTTATTAGAAAGCTTACATTTTTCTGATCCCTAAACATATTTCCTTTTAATTTTTTGGATAAAGGAATAAAAAGATATGATTTTTTCTATTCTGACTAATGACAGAGTGCCACGTCAACAAAACCATCGCATAGAGGCAAAGAGAGAGTTAAGAATGGGCCCGCTTCACTGACTTGGCCGAATAAGAGATGGCCAAGTCAGGGGTCAAAGGCACGACTTTAACTCGCTCAAAGCAAAGCAAGCGATGGCAAAGAGATAGTACTACCCTCAAGTGAAAAGTAAAGGGAAATAGAAAACAAGGAGGGCATTAGAGGGAAAACACACAGGGGATTCATCCCCTTCACCAAGCCACTCCATGGCCGACAAGAAGAAGCTCGAGTTTTGGTTGAATTTGTGAGAGTTGATGAAACTCGAAAGCAAGAACACAAAAAGAAAGAGGGAAGCACTGCAAACCCGAGGAACTAGTTAATTTGAACCGAGGTGTCGAGGAGAACGAGAACAATTCACCGCAACCTCTAGACCAAAATTGAACAACGATAAGCAAGGATATGAGAGCATGAACAATTGGAGGGTGAAAGTAGTTGCAAGGGGTTTGGGAAAGACTTGAGTATCGATATTTATAGGCAAGGTTGAGTACGAAAGTGAGAAGGAAGTGGCCCAAACTTGCTCAGAGAGTAAGGTTTGGTCTTTCCTAGTTTGTCCACAAAAACACAAAATCAAGGGGTCATTAGATGCACTTTCTTATTTGGAAGCGTTTGTAAAAGATTTTGTGTGAATTGATCGAGAAATGAACAAGAAATCAAGAAAATGCGATGCACATAAATTTGTCCTTGTTTCCTGATCGGTGGAATCTAGGAGAAGAGGGATGATATGTAGGTAACTCCTCATAAGTTAGATTCTCTTGGATCTCTAAAGGCTCGATAGAGAGTATATGAGAAGGGTCCTTCACATACTTTCTCATTACAAAGACATGAAACACATTATGGATCTTATCATAGGCAGGAGGAGGAGCTAAACATTATACATAGTCTCCAACCTTATCTAAGATCTCAAATGGTCCAACAAAGAGGGGACTAAGATTTCCTTGAACTTTAGATCTTATAATAGAATGTATAGGCTTGATCTTCAAGAAGGCATAGTCACCTACTAGGAAACTCATGTCAGACCTTTTCTTATTAGCATACATCTTCTGTCTATCTTATGTAGCTTTCATACGCTTCTTGATCAACTGAACCTTCTATGTCATCATCTGCATATCATCACTCTTCAGTAGAGCACGTTCTCCCACATTATCCCAATGTAACGGATAATGACACGATCTTCCATATAAAGATTCATAATGTGGCATACAAATACTAGCTTGGTATCTATTATTGTAAGCAAACTCAGCCAATGGAAGAAACTTATTCCATGCACCTCCTCAATCCATAACACATGCATGAAGCAAATCTTCAAGAATTTGCACCATCCTTTTAGATTGACCATCGGTTTGTGGATGATAGGTCATACTGAAACGTAAGTCAGAACCCATCTCTTCTAGAATCTGACTCCACAAACGAGAGGTGAACTTCAGGTCACAATCAGATACTATCACTCAAGGAACTCCATGTAAATGAACACTCCAATCCACATACAATTGAGCCATCTCATCAACCTTGCAAGTAGACTTGAAAGGTAGAAAGTGGACCAACTTTTTAAGTCAATCAATCACAACCCACACAACATCAAAACCCTTCCTAGTATTAGGGAATCCAACGACAAAGTCCATAGTAATCTTCTCCAATTTCCATTATGGAATCTCAAGTAGGTGTATAAGACCATTAGGTCATTGATGCTCGATCTTGACTTACTGACAAGTCAAACACTTGGCAACAAACAAAGCAATATACTTCTTCATGTTCTTCCACCAAAGGCTTCATTGCAGGTCCTTGTACATTTTGGTAGTACTAGGGTGTATTGTGTACTTAGACCCATGGGATTCGCTCAAAACTTCTGTGGTATACCACCAAACTCAGGTATCCACAAACTTTGTCAGAAACAGACAACACCATCCACTCCAACCAAAAAGACAGATTGTGATTTCTTAACTAAGGTATTCATTTCTTCAAGCTCAAAACTTTCAAGCCATGCAGCAACAACTTCTGAGATCCAAGAAGGTGTAACAGACAAACTAGCCATGTGAACACACAACTTCTTAACATATTCTTTATCACTAGGTTGCGGTTGCCAATAGGAAACATACTCCAGGTTCATAGCAGCACATACTACATTCTCCTTTTGACTCAAAGCATCAGCAACTACGTTTGCTTTATTGAGATGAAAAGTGATGGTAAAGTCATAGTCTTTGAGATACTCCATCCATCTTCACTGCCTCATATGCAGATCCTTTTGTGTCAAAAGATATCTCAAGCTTTTGTGATCTGAGAAAACTTCAAACTTCACTCCATACATATAGTGTCGCTAGATCTTTAAAACATGCATGGTATAGGCTAGCTCTAAATCATGTGTAGGCCAGTTCTCTTCATTTGGTTTCAACTGGTGCAATCAGGGTTGGTTAAAGTCCAATGCATGGCTGTGTAATCATGTTTGGTTAAAGTCCAATACCTGACAGAGGCGTAATGCCTATAATCAGGATTGGTTAAAGTCCAATGCCTGGCTGTGTAATCAGGTTTGGTTAAAGTCCAATACCTGGTAGAGGCGTAATATCTGTAATCAGGGTTGGCTAAAGTCCAATGCCTGGCTATGAAATCAGGATTGATAGTGTCCAATGCCTGGCGGTGTAATCAGGTTTGGAAGAGTCCAATACATGGCAGAGGCTAAATGCCTGTAGTGATAACACATGATTGGTAATAACCCAATGTCTGTAATGATGATTTAGGATTGGTATTAATCCAATTCATGTATTAATGACAAATGAGTACATGGTAGATATATCTCTTTATTTGTTTAACAAGTTGGCTAAGGCCAACAAAATGAAACAAGAATGTTTCATGGGTGACATAACAAGAAGTTGAGTGCCACAATAAAAGTTTGATACGATGATATAACATGTTGGATAAATGATATACATGTCATTCCTATTCCTTATTAAAAAAATATATGATATATTGCTCTATCATAAATAGTTGCAATGCTTACAACATTGAAGAGCAGTTGGACTAAAGTGCAAATTACCCAAGTTGAGGGGTTTAAGTGCAAATTGTGCATGATAATATGTTCCTCATGTGTTGAAGAATCATGAGAGTAAAGATGATGCTGAGGTATGGCTTATGGAAGCCTGAATACCAAGAAAGAGCTCATAAAGCAATGTATGTGCATGAAAACCTAGTTTTGGTGTAATGTGTAATTTACCCAAAACCCATGGTGCAATATGTAAATTACCACTTCAATAAGGTCCCTAATGTTTCATGGCATCAAGTATATCAAAGAAAATGAGAGGGGTGCCTCATTTGATTTAAGTTGGAGGAGAGAGAATCTTGATATTAAAATAATCAAGATTTAATCCTAATTGAAACCCTAATTTGATTTAGGGCAAAAATAAATGTATTAATTAAAGGGCCTTCAACCAAAATTAAAATGGTTGGATTCAGATGTGTGTGTGACGTCCTTGAGCCTTGAAAGGACCACGAAAATATCCAAGGGAGTGGATAACTCACACACAATTTTATAAGAAAAAGAAATATCCACTCACATATGGATATTAATATAATATGAATTGAGGTGCTTAATTTTCCTTTCTTTAAATCATGGATAATTGAGAGGTTTAAGAGGCAAAAAAGATATCCTCGTCCCTAAGGAAGATGAGGGGGAAGAGGCGGCCACATTTTTGGGATTAAATGGATTTTTGCAAAGCATATTCTCTCTCATTGAATTTTTATAAAAGAACCTTTTACAAGCCAAATGGAAGGCTTTTTCGACCCCACTTCTTCTCCTTGCTTGGGAAACGACCAAGGGAGATTGGGAGGGTCAGGAGGACGACCCCAACCTGTTGGTAAGGTTCTTGATCCATTTCACCTTGATTCCATGGTGGAAATTGAAAATAAATTATGGATTTCTCCCTATTTTGATCTCCTCTTCAATTCTAACCATTCCTTTTCACTCAAATCTTGAGGACGAGCCTTGGAATGGTGAAGGGAGTTGCATCCACCATTTTTTATGTGAACATGGAGCTTTGTATCTCAATTGGAGGTGGGTTTTATAACTTGAAACCCTAACTTTGTTATTGCATTCAATTCCCCATCAAATAATGATCATTTCTCTATTTAAAATTATTGATTTGGTTGATTGATGCAATTTCCATGGAAATCACAACAGGTTTCATGGGTCTAGAACTTGATTATGATGACATCATCATAATCACACACCTCCTCAAAATATATACGAAACGGTTTCAATCAAATGTCCAAACGGTTTGTGTTTTGGGGAGCAAACGGTTTCAAACCGTTTGGAATGAAACGGTTTCACTAAACCGCATAGAAGCAAACGGTTTAAGACCGTTTGGTGATGTTGACCGGGGTTGACTGTTTGGAGACTTGTTCACAATGATCTAGGTTAATGACCCACCAATTATTATTGATTAACACTAATTGGTTCATGAGTTGAAGGTCCATCAATCTCCTAAACCCTAATCGGGTTGAGTGCTGATTTCATAAGTGATTGAGTTTGAAACTTGGGTTGATTGACCCAAACGGTTTCAAAACCGTTAGGGAATCACCCAAACGGTCTCAAGACCGTTTTTAGGTCAACCAAGACCGTTTGTAGGTCTAGGGTTGAGTATGGTTAGGTATTTGAAGATTCAAACATATGGTATAAACCCTAATCGGCTAAGTGCTGATTTTCCAATTGCATGAGTTGATGCTTTGGGTTGATTGATCCAAACGGTTTCAAAACCGTTTGGGGATCACCCAAACGGTCTCACGACGGTTTGGGGGTAACCCAAGACCGTTTGGAGGTCTAGGGTTAAGTTTGGTCAAGTGTTTGAAGGTCCAAAGATACCAAATTGAAATATAATTAAGTGCTGATTTGGTGACCAATCCTAGGATCCAAACCCTAATTGAATGACATGGTTGATGATGATATGATGGGAAAATGGTCTCAAGACCGTTTGGAGGTCATCCAAACGATCTCAAGACCATTTGGGGGTCACCCAAGACCGTTTGTAGGTCTACGGTTGACTATGGTTAGGTGTTTGAAAATCTAAAGCTACTAAGTTGAAGTGCAATCAAATGCTGACTTGTTGATCAATCCAATGATCCAAACTTTAATTCATTGACTTGGATTTTGATGTTGACATGGTAAAATGGTCTCAAGACGGTTTGGAGGTCACCCAAATGACCTCAATACCGTTTGGGGTCAGGTCATGTCCAATTTGGATGATGGTCCAATAGTTTTAAAGCAACTAGACTCACATTGGTTAATGTTGAAGGATCATCGATTCCAAACCCTAATTCAATTGATTCAAACCCTAATTGATGATAAATTGAGGGTTAATTGAGGATCAAATCATTTGAAGGATGACCTAATTAACCCAATTGAAGTATGATGATGGGTCCAATTGAAGATTGGTTATATGAATTCAATGATTGAAGAAATCAACATTGAGAACTCCAAATCGATTTGATAGGTTGAGACCATCTTTGGTCCATGTGGTTTTGAGGAGGTTTGGACCAAATGGTCTCAAGACCGTTTGGGACCAAACAATACCAAATCGGTTGAGCCCATGCGGTTTCAAAAGGTGCTTTAGCAAACGGTTTCAAGTACTTGCTTTAGCAAACGGTCTCAAGCACCACCTTTACCAAACGGTTTCAAACCGTTTGAACTTTGAATGACTAATACCGTTTGGGGATCAAGTAGTCAAAATTAATTGAGGACTCAATTGGTTAATCCACTTGGACACCTTTTGTAATTGAAGATTCAATTGGTCAATTCAATTGGATACCTTATGTAATGGAGGTCCAATGTAATCGAATCTCTTGAGAATTAAGATGATGAATGATCCATTGATCCAATGATGATTAGTAATGATAATAAATGAAGGTAAAAAGGTTGAATCCCTAATAGTACCTAAGTGATTAGTGCCAATTAAGGGATAAACCCTAATTGCCTATAAGAACAATGACTTGGTATATTATGTTAATCATAATTGTATGTACTTGATTGAAGGGTGATGTAACCTAATCAAGTTGAGAGGATGATGGAAAGGAATTCATACATGAGTAGTGATCATGTGATGAATAGGGTATGATCCATAATAAAGAGATCATGAAACCCTAATCAAGAAGTTTGTTGAACCCCAATCCCTAATTTAGAGCAATATCAGATGTAACCCAAACCTAGGGTAATGTTGTGACTCTAAAACCAAGATAATAAAATGTGAATCTCTAATTGAGGTTGATTCCATGTGAATCCCTAATTGAGGTTGATTCAATGTGAAACCCTAATTGAGGTTGATTCCATGTGAATCCCTAATTGAGGTTGATTCAATGTGAAACCCTAATTGAGGTTGATTCCATGAGAAACCCTAATTGAGGGTGATGCTATGAGAAACTCTTATTGGGATGAATAGTAAACCCTAATTTTAGGCAATAAGATGTGAAAGCCTAATGAAGGGTAATGTTATATGCAATCCTCACCCTAATGAAGTATGATAGTATGTGAAACCCTAAACCCTATTAAAGAGTAATGATATGGGAAACCCTAATTTGAATAATGGAATGGTAACCAATACATTGATGGGGGAAATACCTAAAGTGATTGATTGTAGATACCCTTATAGCAAGAAATGCTTTAACCTGAGATGAGTCCATATCATTAAAGATAGTTGGACCATTCTTATGCGTGACCTATGCACTTCATGATAAGAGTGATAGGTTAGTGGATGAAAGGATTAAGATGGGAAATACCTTAATCTAAGATAAGTTGATAACTCAAGAAAGTTGGAAGTAATGAGGTAAGTGATACATAAAGATATGAAAGACTTCATACTTAGCATCTCAAAGTTGATATACTTTGATAACTATGAAATCCTAATGTGATATGGGAAACCCTAAATTGGGTAATGGGACATGAGAAATCATAATATGATATGAATAGTAAGGCCTAACCCTATTGAGGGGATAGAGGTGTTACTATTGTACTACATGAAGTAATATGATATCGTTTCCTAGTGAGAGGTGACAAGATGTTTAATGGCCTTGTGAGCCATATGGTTAAATGTTGCCTAGTGAGAGGTGACAAGATGATTTATGGGCCTTATGAGCCATGAGAGCATTTATGGCATAGTGAGAGGTACCAAAATGATTATAAAAGTTTATTATAAGAAAGGATAATGTTTTAATGAACTTAATAAGAGGAACAACTGTATTCAATAAAGAGTGTGTAGATCTATGTAGGCTAACCTCAGGGTTCAGAGCCTAAAGTAGTATGTGATGATCAATGATGAGTTAAAGGAATTAAATTCCATGAGCTATGTAATCAGGATTGGTTAAAGTCAATGCATGGCTGTGTAATCAGGGTTGGTTAAAGTCCAATACCTGGCAGAGGTGTAATGCCTGTAATAAGGTTTGGTTAAAGTCTAATACATGGCAGAGGTGTAATGCCTGTAATCAAGATTGGTTAAAGTCCAATGCCTGGCTGTGAAATCAGGATTGGTTAGAGTCCAATGCCTGGCTGTGAAATCAGGATTGGTTAGAGTCCAATGCATGGCTGTGAAATTAGGATTGGTTAGAGTCCAATGCCTGGCTGTGAAACCGGGATTGGTTAGAGTCCAATGCCTAGCTGTGAAATCAGGATTGGTTAGAGTCCAATGCTTGGCTGTGTAATCAGGGTTGGTTAAAGTCCAATGCCTGGCTGTGTAATCAGGTTTGGTTAAAGTCCAATACCTGACAGAGGCGTAATGCATGTAATTAGGGTTGGTTAAAGTCCAATGCCTGGCTGTGTAATCAGGTTTGGTTAAAGTCCAATACCTGGCAGAGGCGTCATGCCTGTGATCAGGGCTGGCTAAAGTCTAATGCCTGGCTGTGAAATCAGGATTGATAGTGTCCAATACCTGGCAGAGGCTAAATGCCTGTAGTGATAATACATGATTGGTAATAACCCAATGCCTGTAATGATGATTTAGGATTGGTATTAATCCAATTCCTGTATTAATGACAAATGAGTACATGGTAGATATATCTCTTTATTTGTTTAATAGGTTGGATAAGGCCAACAGAATGAAACAAGAATGTTTCATGGGTGACATAACAAGATGTTGAGTGCCACAAGAAAAGTTTGATATGATGGTATAACATGTTGGATAAATGATATACATGCATTCCTATTCCTTATTAAAAGAATAGATGATATATTGCTCTATCATAAATAGTTGCAATGCTTACAAAGTTGAGAATGCATTAAACTGCTTAACCTCTGCTCAGTTTCATATCTTTAAATTGCAACACAATGTTTTGGCGGAGAGTTATATCTCTCGCTGGGGCAATTTACAATTGTCTCACCCCTGTGGGATCCAATGTTTTTAGGTGGATGTGGACAAAGAGGCAGGAAACCTTTAGCAGAGAAGGAACAACAGCAACATCGAGGACATCAGTAATATCTCAGGTGGAGATACTGCCTGTCCAGTTGTATAGATAGTAGTCCTATGTGTCATCTTTGTACTCTTAGGTCCTCGGGATTTATAGATAGTGCTTTCATCATCGACTTGAGATTTTGGCTTGATGCCTCGAGGTTTTATGCTGTCTGTACATAATGTTGAATAGGACAACTGATGTTGTAATCCTTGAGAAGAGATAGTATAGGTTGAGTACTTATGGAACAAAATATAAATATTATATTTTGGTTCTTAATGAAAAGGATTTCCTATGTGTGGATCTCTTTGCAAAAAGTTTTAATTTTTAGTGATTTTCAGTAATCCACTGTAAATGATTCGCTTCTTCTTAGTAATCTTGTGTTTTATAAGTTGGATGCCACAATTTAGTGGTATCAGAGCTCTAGGTTCGCTGAGTCTATAGAGACATAGGACTAAGGTAGTAGAGTCTGTTCTGGTGTCATCCAGTGTATCTGATAGTGTCTTTTGCTCCTAAAGAGAAGAAGAACTTAAAGATGACTGGGTCACATGAGGAGGTTGCTGCTGAGAGCAGCAATGTTGCACCAAGAAGAGGTGCATGGGAGCAGGCAAGAGAGAGACAATTGCCTGAGAATCCCCTAGCTGATCCATCTATGATAAGAAAATATTTCTTTAAGTATTACTATTGGAGAATTTAGGGCAGTAGTAATGTATATAGTGGATCAAGCATTGGCAGTGTAACCTAGATTACCAACCCCAATGATGATGTTTTAGATATCAACATGATTTGTAATCAGCATCTGCAGGTTGAAGCAAAAGGAAATGATGAATTTCCAGACTTAAATTGAGTATGTGCTCAACCTTAGCCTGTTGAATCAATCTTTGAGGCAGAGTTAGCCTGAGGCAGTGAATAATTCATGAATTATGATAGGTTAGACAAAATAATGTCATTCTTATATGTTTTTTTATGATTTCCTGTGTTAATTTGAGAAGATAAATGATTGAGCTGTCTTTGATCAGTCCTATGAGGACTTATATTTTGCATAATAAACATTATAGATGTTCATGTTGCTCTTACCTCTATAAGAATAGATGAGGTATATAAGAGGTGCCTGGACAAAATCCAGGGATGTTAAGCCTTATACTTATGATAATATGAAAAGAAGGAATATGATAGTATACAAAGCGCATACCACTTAATCTCAGTATTTATATACCCTGGCCAGGTATACAACTATTGATGATAAAGTGGGTATGGAAACTGTTAGATTGTTGTCTTTTTGATTGCTCTAATCAAGTAGTCATTATGAGACAATCTAATGAGTATCATGAAATCAGAAATATGGAATGAATAAATGTGTCATATCCCATGCATAAGAAAGAGAAGTCTGAGATAATATCAGATGAGCATGTTGTATGAGGAACTAAAAGTGTACTCCTCATAAGATAAGAATAAGAATGAGGGAGATGAACCATGTTCAATAATGCTGCCAGCATAATAAAGATCTTTCCCATAATAAGGAAATGGGAATTGTGATGAGATCATGAGATAATCATAAACATGCTAGATAATAATAAAGAAAGGGATAATGACATGCAATCATCCTTACAAATTCCAATGCCAAAGGTAAGGAACCTAGGATGAGATAAAGAGTAAATGGTTCATGAATAGTTGAAAATACATGAATTAATAAGAGGAATATGAATCCTTGTTTTCTTTCCTTTTAGGGACATGGCAATCAAGTGGGTCTTAGGAAACTTGATGTGCATAAGATAAATGTGTTCATGTGATGGATACTTAAAAAAGTATCAGTTATCTTGGACTTTGGTCCCAAGATGAGGACATATGAAACAATTAATGTTCCAAGATGAAAGGAAGAGATATATATGATGTGTTTCCAACACATGTGATAGATACCAAGGTGAAATATTCTGGTATCTGAGAGTTATCATATGGGTTAGGTTGGCTACCTGGAGTGGTCAACTATGAAAATAGTCTGATTATAATAATATGAACATCATATGTTAGGGGTTTATGCTATGCATAAACATGATATTAATAAAGAACGTATGATGCTTCTCTAAATAAGAAAAGTGTTATTTGACACAAAGTTGACTCTATAGTCAATGATGAGGGACAGTGGGGCATGTGTCTTGTGTGTTGATTCTATGAGAATCTTGTATGGAAACACTTTGTGCTGATCAAAGATTTATGGTGTCTCTATAATAAGGAGATGATATGTGAAGACTAGATAGTATGATGAATAAAATACATCTGTCTTCCTTTATCTGGATTTCGAGGATGAAATCCTTGTTAGGGGTTTATAATTTGTAACATCCCTGACCTGGGTTATACTTTAACCCTAGGTGTTTTGATTAAGAAAGGTGATTAAATGCTTAATCTCATCTTGTTAAAAGTAATTAGGGCCCAAGAGAAACTTATGTTGCAATTCTAGTCCTTTTTGAACATTGTTGAAATCAATGTTTTGCCTATTTTGGACTAAAGTGAAAATTACCCAAGTTGAGGGATTTAAGTGCAAATTGTGAATGATAATATGTTCCTCATGTGTTGAAGCATCATGAGAGTAAAGATGATGCTGAGGTATGGCTTATGGAAGCCTGAATACCAAGAAAGAGCTGATAAAGCAATGTATGTGCATGAAAATCTAGTTTTGGTGTAATGTGCAATTTACCCAAAACCCAGGGTACAATATGTAAATTACCACTTCAATAAGGTCCCTAATGTTTCATGGAATCAATTAGAGCAAATAAAATGAGAGGGGCACCTCATTTGAATTAAGTTGGAGGAGAGAGAATCTTGATATTAAAATAATCAAGATTTAATCATAATTGAAACCCTAATTTGATATAGGGAAAAACTAAATGTATTATAAAGGGCCTTCAACCAAAATTAAAATAGTTGAATTCATATGTGTGTGTGACGTCCTTGAGCCTTGAAAGGACCACGAAAATATCCAAGGGAGTGGATAACTCACACACAATTTTATAAGAAAAAGAAATATCCACTCACATATGGATATTAATATAATATGAATTGAGGTGCTTAATTTGCCTTTCTTTAAATCATGGATAATTGAGAGGTTTAAGAGGCAAAAAAGATATCCTCGTCCCTAAGGAAGATGAGGGGGAAGAGGCGGCCACATTTTTGGGATTAAATGGATTTTTGCAAAGCATATTCTCTCTCATTGAATTTTTATAAAAGAACCTTTTACAAGCCAAATGGAAGGCTTTTTCGACCCCACTTCTTCTCCTTGCTTGGGAAACGACCAAGGGAGATTGGGAGGGTCAGGAGGACGACCCCAACCTGTTGGTAAGGTTCTTGATCCATTTCACCTTGATTCCATGGTGGAAATTGAAAATAAATTATGGATTTCTCCCTATTTTGATCTCCTCTTCAATTCTAACCATTCCTTTTCACTCAATTCTTGAGGACGAGCCTTGGAATGGTGAAGGGAGTTGCATCCACCATTTTTTCCTTGAACATGGAGCTTTGTATCTCAATTGGAGGTGGGTTTTATAACTTGAAACCCTAACTTTGTTATTGCATTCAATTCCCCATCAAATAATGATCATTTCTCTATTTACAATTATTGATTTGGTTGATTGATGCAATTTCCATGGAAATCACAGCAGGTTTTGTGGGTATAGAGCTTGATGATGATGAAATAATCATAAGCACACACCTCCCCAAATATCTAGACCAAATGGTTTCAATCAAATGTCCAAACGGTTTGTGTTTTGGGGAGCAAACAGTTTCAAACCGTTTGGAATGAAACCGTTTCACTAAACAGCATAGAAGCAAACGGTTTAAGACCGTTTGGTGATGTTGACCAGGGTTGACCATTAAGGGACTTGTTCATAATGATCTAGGTTAATGACCCACCAGTTATTATTGATTAACTCCAATTGGTTCATGAGTTGAAGGTCCATCAATCACCTAAACCCTAATCGGGTTGAGTGCTGATTTCATAAGTGATTGAGTTTGAAACTTGGGTTGATTGACCCAAACGGTTTCAAAACCATTTGGGAATCACCCAAACGGTCTTGAGACCTTTTTTAGGTCAAACAAGACCATTCCGAGGTCTAAGTTTGAGTATGGTTAGGTATTTGAAGATTCAAACATATGGTATAAACCCTAATCGGGTAAGTCCTGATTTTCCAATTGAATGAGTTGATGCTTTGGGTTGATTGACCCAAACGGTTTCAAAACCATTTGGGGATCACCCAAACGGTCTCAAGACCGTTTGGGTGTCACCCAAGACCATTTGGAGGTCTAGGGTTAAGTTTGTTCAAGTGTTTGAAGGTCCAAAGATACCAAATTGAAATACAATTAAGTGCTGATTTGGTGACCAATCCTAGGATCCATACCCTAATTGAATGACATGGTTGATGATGATATGATGGGCAAACAGTCTCAAGACCGTTTGGAGGTCATCCAAATGATCTAAAGACCGTTTGGGGGTCACCGAAGACCGTTTGGAGGTCTAGGGTTGACTATGGTTAGGTGTTTGAAAATCTAAAGGTACTAAGTTGAAGTGCAATCAAATGCTGACTTGTTGATCAATCCAATGATCCAAACTTTGATTCATTGACTTGGATTTTGATTTTGAATAGGAAAACGGTCTCAAGACCATTTGGAGGTCATCCAAATGACCTCAAGACCGTTTGAGGTCAGGTCATGTCCAATTTGGATGATGGTCCAATAGTTTTAAAGCAACTAGACTCGCATTGGTTAATGTTGAAGGATCATCGATTCCAAACCCTAATTCAATTGATTCAAACCCTAATTGATGATAAATTGAGGGTTAATTGAGGATTAAATCATTTGAAGGATGATCTAATTAACCTAATTGAAGTATGGTGATGGGTCTAATTGAAGATTGGTTACATGAATTCAATGATTGAAGAAATCAACATTGAGAACCCCAAATCGATTTGATAGGTTGAGACCATCTTTGGTCCATGCGGTTTTGAGGAGGTTTGGACCAAACGGTCTCAGGATCGTTTGTGACCAAATGATACCAAATCGGTTGAGCCCATGCGGTTTCAAAAGGTGCTTTAGCAAACGGTTTCAAGTACTTGCTTTAGCAAACGGTCTCAAGCACCACCTTTACCAAACAGTTTCAAACCGTTTGAAATTTGAATGACTAAGACCATTTGGGGCTCAAGTAGTCAAAATTAATTGAGGTCTCAATTGGTTAATCCACTTGGACACCTTTTGTAATTGAAGATTCAATTGGTCAATTCAATTGGATACCTTATGTAATGGAGGTCCAATGTAATCAAATCTCTTGATAATTAAGATGATGAATGATCCATTGATCCAATGATGATTAGTAATGATAATCAATGAAGGTACAAAGGTTGAATCCCTAATAGTACCTAAGTGATTAGTGCCAATTAAGGGATAAACCCTAATTTCCTATAAGAACAATGACTTGGTATATTATGTTAATCATAATTGTATGTACTTGATTGAAGGGTGATGTAACCTAATCAAGTTGAGAGGATGATGGAAAGGAATTCTACATGAGTAGTGATCATGTGATGAATAGGGTATGATCCATAATAAAGAGATCATGAAACCCTAATCAAGAAGGTTGTTGAACCCCAATCCCTAATTTAGAGCAATATCAGATGTAACCCAAACCTAGGGTAATGTTGTGACTCTAAAACCAAGATAATAAAATGTGAATCCCTAATTGAAGTTGATTCCATGTGAATCCCTAATTGAGGTTGATTCAATGTGAAACCCTAATTGAGGTTGATTCCATGTGAATCCCTGATTGAGGTTGATTCAATGTGAAACCCTAATTGAGGTTGATTCCATGAGAAACCCTAATTGAGGGTGATGCTATGAGAAACTCTTATTGGGATGAATAGTACACCCTAATTTTAGGCAATAAGATGTGAAAGCCTAATGAAGGGTAATGTTATATGCAATCCTCACCCTAATGAAGTATGATATTATGTGAAACCCTAAACCCTATTAAAGAGTAATGATATGGGAAACCCTAATTCGAATAATGGAATGGTAACCAATACATTGATGGGGGAAATACCTAAAGTGATTGATTGTAGATACCCTTATAGAAAGCAATGCTTTAACCTGAGATGAGTCCATATCATTAAAGATAGTTGGACCATTCTTATGCGTGACCTATGCACTTCATGATAAGAGTGATAGGTTAGTGGATGAAAGGATTAAGATGGGAAATACCTTAATCCAAGATAAGTTGATAACTCAAGAAAGTTGGAAGTAATGAGGTAAGTGATACATAAAGATATGAAGGACTTCATACTTAGCATCTCAAAGTTGATATACTTTGATAACTATGAAATCCTAATGTGATATGGGAAACCCTAATCCCTAAATTGGGTAATGGGACATGAGAAATCATAATATGATATGAATAGTAAGGCCTAACCCTATTGAGGGGATAGAGGTGTTACTATTGTACTACATGAAGTAATATGATATCATTTCCTAGTGAGAGGTGACAAGATGTTTAATGGCCTTGTGAGCCATATGGTTAAATGTTGCCTAGTGAGAGGTGACAAGATGATTTATGGGCCTTATGAGCCATGAGAGCAATTATGGAATAATGAGAGGTACCAAAATGACTATAAAAGTTTATTATAAGAAAGGATAATGTTTTAATAAACTCAATAAGAGGAACAACTGTATTCAATAAAGAGTGTGTAAAGCTATGTAGGATAACCTCAGGGTTCAAAGCCTAAAGTAGTATGTGATGATCAATGATGAGTTAAAGGAATTAAATTCCATGAACTATGTAATCAGGATTTGTTAAAGTCTAATGCCTGGCTGTGTAATCAGGGTTGGTTAAAGTCCAATACCTGGAAGAGGTGTAATTCCTATAATCAGGTTTGGTTAAAGTCCAATACCTAGTAGAGGTGTAATGCCTGTAATCAGGATTGGTTAAAGTCCAATGCCTGGCTGTGAAATCAGGATTGGTTAGAGTCCAATGCCTGGCTATGAAATCAGGATTGGTTAGAGTCTAATGCCTTGCTATGTAATCATGGTTGGTTAAATTCCAATGCCTGGCTGTGTAATCAGGTTTGGTTAAAGTCCAATACCTGACAGAGGTGTAATGCTTGTAATTAGGGTTGGTTAAAGTCCAATGTCTGGCTGTGTAATTAGGTTTGGTTAAAGTCCAATACCTGGAAGATGTGTAATGCCTGTAATCAGGGTTGGCTAAAGTCTAATGCCTGGCTGTGAAATCAGGATTGATAGTGTCCAATGCCTGGCGGTGTAATCAGGTTTGGAAGAGTCCAATACCTGGCAGAGGCTAAATGCCTGTAGTGATAACATAGGATTGGTAATAACCCAATGCCTGTAATGATGATTTAGGATTGGTATTAATCCAATTCCTATATTAATGACAAATGAGTACATGGTAGATATATCTCTTTATTTGTTTAATAGGTTGGCTAAGGCCAACAAAATGATACAAAAATGTTTCATGGGTGACATAACAAGATGTTGAGTGCCACAAGAAAAGTTTGATATGATGGTATAAAATGTTGGATAAATGATATACATTTCATTCCTATTCCTTATTAAAAGAATAGATGATATATTGCTCTATCATAAATAGTTGCAATGCTTACAAAGTTGAGAATTCTTTAAACTGCTTCACCTATGCTCAGTTTCATATCTTTAAATTGCAATAGAATGTTTTGGCAGACAGTTATATCTCCCGCTGGGGCAATTTACAATTGTCTCACTCCTGTGGGATCCAATGTTTTGAGGTGGACATGGACAAAGAGGCAGGAAACCTTTAGCAGAGAAGGAACAACAACATCATCGAGGACAAAAATAATATCTCAGGTGGAGATACTGCATGTCCAGTTGTATAGATAGTAGTCCTATGTGTCGTCTCTATACTCTCAGGTCCTCAGGATTTATAGATAGTGCTTTCATCATCGACTCGAGATTTTGGCTTGATGCCTCGAGGTTTTATGCTGTCTGTACATAATGTTGAATAGGACAGCTGATGTTGTAATCCTCGAGAAGAGATAGTACATGTTGAGTACTTATGGAACATAATGTAAATATTATATTTTGGTTCTTGATGAAAAGGATTTCCTATGTGTGGATCTCTTTGCAAAAAGTTTTAATTTTTAGTGATTTTCAGTAATCCGCTGTAAATGATTCGCTTCCGCTTAGTAATCTTGTGTTTTATAAGTTGGATGCCACAAAGACACACCCTAATCCTTACTTAGAAGCATCTATGAACATGATGTTGGGTTTTCCTTCAACAAGTAAAGCAAGAACAGGAGAAGACATCAAACATCTCATCAACTTTTGAAAATTGCCCTTACATTCAGGTGTCCACAAAAATTTGACTTCTTTTCTTGTCAACTTTGTTAGAGGAAGAGTCAACTTGAAAAAAACTCTTGATAAAACTTTGATAGTAACCTACTAAACTGAGGAAACTTCATATCTCAAACGAAGTCTGTAGAGCTTTCCCTTTGGTCACATCTTCTACCTTTGTATGATCAACAACAATATGTCCGATAGAAATCACATGACCCAAAACATCACTTCCTTGATCCAAAACTCACACTTTGAAAATTTAGCATATAGATGGTTTTCTCCCAGTGTGTTTAGAATGGTTCGTAGATGTTCATGATGTTGTTCTTCAGACTCAAAGTAGACCAAAACATCGTCGATGAACACCACCACAAACTGATCGAGGTAAGGAGAAAATGCTCGATTCATTAAGTCCATGATAGTAACATGGGCATTAGTAAAGCCAAAGACATGACCTGATACATATAATGCCCATAACATATTCGAAGATGTCTTCGGGACATCTTCATCTTTCACTCACATCTGGTAGTAGCCACTTCACAGATCCATCTTTGAGAACATAGTGGTCGACTTCAACTGGTCGAACAGGTCATCGATGCGAAGTAAAGGATAGCGATTCTTTATCATCAATTGATTAAGCATACGATAATCCATGCACATACACAACCAACCATTCTTATTCATGAACAAGATTGGGGCTCCCCATGGGGAAACACTAGGGAGTACAAAGCCCATGTCGAGAAGCTCCTGAAGCTGCTCCTTAAGATCAACAAGTTCTGTAGGGGCCAAGCGATTAGGAGGCTTCGAGATAGGAGAGGTTCCTAGTGTGAGCTCGATGGAAAACTCCACCTCACGAGTTGGGGGCAAGCCTGGATACTCCTCTGGAAAGACATCAGGGAAGTCCTTCATAACATCTATGTGATCGAGAGCAGGAGGTGTGGCATCGAGGATGATAGAGGCTAAAAATGCTCTACACCCTTGTAAGACAAACTTTTTATCTTTGATGGAGGAGATGAAAAACTACCAATTCTATCGCTTCCTTTCCTTAACACACATCCTTCCCTCAACATGATGTAACAATCTGACCTTTGCTACCTTACATAAAAAAATAGCTTTGTACCTCTTCAATCAATCCATCCCTAGGATGACATCAAAGGCGGTCATGTCAAGCAAGATAAAATATGAGGGAAACATTATTCCAGAGATACAGAGGTCCATAGTTGAGAGTTTGAGATAAGAAGAGCATATCCTACCACTAAGGGTTTTAACATCTAAAACATGATCCATATATTCTGATTCTATCTCTAACATGGCAGCAAACTTAGTTGATATGAATGTATTCGATGAACCAAAATCAAAGAGTGATTTAACTAGATGCATATTAAGATGTAGGGTACCTTCGATGACTTCATTTTCTCCTTCAACTTCCTCAATGTTAAGGGCAAACACCCTTCCATTCAGCCTCTCCACAGGTGGCTGTCAACCTTGCCGATTCTGATTGTTGTTGTTTCTTGGAGGCAGATTATGTCACTGTTACGGCTGTTGGGTAGGAAACTAAGATGGGCTGCTGAGCTAGAGCTGGTCCCCACCCAAGATTAAGGTAGTTAGGTGAAATGTTTCCAGCTTGACCGCACTCGTGGAAGATGGGTGCAAGTCGATCATCTCTATGAGGTTGACCATTGCCAACATGGCATCTTTCTGGCAGGTGAGAACGTGAGCACCGGTTGCACTTACCGCACCCTTGGTTTCCACCGATGTTCTTTGTCTTATTGTTGTTGTACCTAGAAGATTGGAAACCATGGTAAGACTCAATTGCCAAAACCTTGTCCACCATTTGTTGAAAAATCAACGACAACTGAGGAATAAGGTTGCGTCCTACGTTGTAGCTTAAACCCTCAAGAAATAGGGTGGATTTTCTTTCAGCTCTGAGGTCCACAACATAACACTCCAGGAGAAGAAAACATTGCATGTACTATAAGATGCTTAGGCTTCCTTGACGCAGACTGTAATACTATGCTTCCTTCCACTTCAGATAGGTGGGATAAATATACTTCTCATGGAAAAGTTTGAGGAACTCTTCCCAAGTCATGCTTGAAGTATCGCGGGTACGAGACATACCCTTCCACCAGACCCGTGCTGGCCCATCCATCACATACATCACAAAGCAAACCTTCTGGTGAGGAGGACACGCCATGCCCTCGAAGGTAAGCTCCAGAGCCAAAACCCAGTCGTCAACTTTGTCCACAATGTTTGACTCACTCTTGCCCTTGAAGTACGGTGGTTGCATCTTGATGAAGTTTGTAAGGGTGAACTCCTTTGGCTTAGCTGCAGTAGCTACAACATTGGAAAATTGTCCCACCAAGATGGTCAACAGCAACTGGCGTAACATTGTCAACTCTTGCTCAGGGGTCAGAAGAGGGGTGCCAATAGGGGCAGTAGGGATTGTCCCAGTGTTGGAGGGAGTCACCAGAGTATCCTGGTTGTCCGTGTTGCTGGAGGTAGCTCCTGAAGAGAAGTTATTCATGTTTCCAAACAAATCTCCCATCCTAAAATATAAGGGTATAACATAAGATGATATGAGTAGACAACAAGGATAGCTAAGGCTACTATTGCCTCTGGGCATACTATTTCAGGAAGTCAGTATCAGCGTAGGCCAGGCATGTAGCATATGGATTCAAGAGTCCTCATAAACCAAGCTAGTGGCACATAGGAAAATATTACTAGCCCCTAGACCCTGATCCATTCTAGACATGCTTACTTTCAACTTATGCCCTAGTAGTTACCCAACAGGCTATGCTACCATGTAGTAAAGAGGCGAGATCACCTCCTTACTAAAATTTAAAGGAAATACAAAACATCCACTTTTTCCAAGAAAAATATACATTGTGGAATGCATGTATAATAATCCAAGTAAATAAGCATGTTTCACATACATGTTAATTGTCATTAGCAGCGGAAAGAAACTAAGTTATTACATTGCTTTTTGAACTCAGTTCATTACATGAATTTCTTTGAAAAGGAAAAATTGAAAAAGAAACTATAGGATCTATAAATAAGCACCTAGTCATCCTTGATTGCAAAACTTGAATCTACTACTCCTAAACTTGGTCACCTTGGCCTTGTTCAACACATTGATCTTACCTTGGGTGGGTGGGAAAGCACCCAGAAAAAGGGAAAGAAAACAAGGTATGTGTTAGAGATAATGAACAAGGATAAAAGATAAGAAACAACATGGAAATAAAGGATAAGATTTCATCATAAGATGAGGATGATCAAAAGATGAGGCATGGGTAAATAGATGCTTTCCATAACAAAAATAGTAAAAAGGTTGCATGCATGATCAATATTGACTACCTAAACTATGGAGGGTTGAGGCAGCTACCTAGCCTCAACCAATAGGTGAGGGAGAGTAACACATTCTAATCACCTACAAATATTCTATATTGGGGAGAGTAACACATTTCCCTGGGCCAATTTACACATGCCCTATTTATAGGTGGCTGTACAAAAGTACCACTACACCAGTTAAATAGTCTAATAAAATCAACACATTAAGAACTATTGCAAGTATAAGCATCAAGTAAATAAATACATGGCAGTGGGTACAAGACCCAAGAAATAAATAATAAAACTGATTTTGAGGCAAATATAGTAAATGATTTATCAAAAGAGAAATTAGGGTTTCATAAAAGCCTCATTAGGGAAACTAGGTTAGGATTTGCAATTATTCCCAACTTATGTGTAAGGAAAGCACATACCTTTCTTAATGAGATCCAATTACTTCTCTTTCACTACTTTAATCGATTCCAAAGCCCACTTTTCCTATTTTCAATATATTAATCATGTATTAGGGTTTTACATAGTTATAAAGGTAAGGAAACCCTAAATTTTGGACTTTTTGAACAAAACCTCAATTTAGACTCAGAAATTATCACCATTTATATTATTAGATTCTCCTAATTAAAAAAAATATAATTTTGTCTATTTCGGAGTTATGAGGTTAAAAGTGCATTTTTGGTGATTTTTATCCATTAAATTCATTTTTAGAAAACACCTTATGATAAAACTAAAATCCAAGTCTTGAAAACATTTTTATTAGAAAGCTTACATTTTTCTAATCCCTAAACATATTTCCTTTTAATTTTTTGAATAAAGGAATAAAAAGTTATGATTTTTCCTATTTTGACCAATGAGAGAGTGCCACGTCAACAAAACCATCGCAGAGAGGAAAAGAGAGAGTTAAGAACGGGCCCGCTTCACTGACTATGCCGAATAAGAGCCGACCAAGTCAGGGGTCAAAGGTGTGGCTTTGACTCGCTCAAAGTAAAGCAAGCGATGGTGAAAAGATAGTACTACCCTCAAGTGAAAAGTAAAGGGAAATAGAAAACAAGGAGGGCATTAGAGGGAAAATACACAGGTGTTTCATCCCCTTCATCGAGCCACTCTACGACTGACAAACAGAAGCTCAAGTTTTGGGTGAATTCACGAGAGTTGATGAAACTCGAAAGCAAGAACACAAAAAGAAAGAGGGAAGCACTACGAAAATGAGGAACTATTTAATTTGAACTGAGGTGTCGAGGAGAATGAGCACGATCTGCTGCAAGCTCTGGATCAAAATTGAACAACGACAAGCAAGGATGTGAGAGCACGCACAATTGGAGGGTGAGAGTAGTTGCAAGGGGTTTGGGAAAGACCCGGGTACCAATCTTTATAGGCAAGGTTAAGTAAGAAAGTGAGAAGGAAGTGGCCTGAACTTGCTCAGAGAGCAATGTTTGGTCTTTCCTGGTTTCTCCACAAAAACACAAAACCAAGGGGTCATTGGATGTAGTTTCTTATTTGGAAGCATTTGTAAAAGATTTTGTGCGAATTGATTGAGAAACGAACAAGAAATCAAGAAAATGCGATGCACATAAATTGGTCCCTATTTCCCAATCAGTGGAATCTAGGAGAAGAGGGATGATATGCAGGTAATTCCTCATAAGTTAGATTCTCTTGGATATCTAAAGGCTCGATAGAGAGTATATTAGAAGGGTCCTTCACATACTTTCTTAGTACAAAGACATGAAACACATTATGGATCTTGTCATAGGTAGGAGGAAGAGCTAAATAGTATGCACAGTCTCCAACCTTATCTAATGTCTCAAATGGTCCAACATAGCGGGGAATAAGATTTCCTTTAACTTTAGATCTTATAATAGAGCATATAGGCTTGATATTCAAGAAGGCATAGTCACCTACTAGAAAACTCATGTCAGACCTTTTCTTATCAGCATACATCATCTGTCTATCTTGTGCAGATTTCATACGCTTCTTGATCAACTGAACCTTCTGTATCATCATTTGCATATCATCACTCTTTACTAGAGCACGTTCTCCCACATCATCCCAGTGTAATAGAGAATGACACGGTCTTCCATACAAAGCTTCATAAGGTGGAATACCAACACCAGCTTGGTAGCTATTATTGTAAGCAAACCCAGCCAATGGAAGAAACTTATCCCATACACCTCCTCAATCCATAACACATGCACGAAGCAAATCTTCTAGAATTTGCACCATCCTTTCAGATTGGCCATCAATTTGTGGATGATAGGTCATACTAAAATGCAATTCAGTACCCATCTCTTCTTGAATCTGACTCCACAAATGAGAGGTGAACTTTGGGTCACGATCGGTACTATCGGTTTAGGAGCTACATGTAAATGGACGATCCAATCCACGTACAACTGAGCTATCTCATCAACCTTGTAATTGGACTTGAAAGGTAGAAATTGGACAAACTTTGTAAGTCGATCAATCACAACCCACACAACATCAAAACCCTTCCTAGTGTTAGGGAAACTAGCAAAGAAGTCCATAGTAATCTTCTCCCATTTCCATTCTGGAATGTCAAGCAGGTGTATAAGACCACCAGGTCATTGATGCTTGATCTTGACTTGCTCACAAGTCAAACGCTTGGCAACAAATAGAGCAATATCCTTCATCATGTTCTTCCACCAAAGGCGTCATTGTAGGTCCTTGTACATATTGGTAGTACTAGGGTGTATTGTGTACTTAGACCCATGGGATTCACTCAAAACTTCTGTGGTAGACCACCAACCTCAGGTATCCAAAACCTTTATCAGAAGTGAAAAACACCATCCACTCCAACCAAAAAGACAGATTGTGACTTCTCAACTTAGGCCTTCATTTCTTCAAGCTCAGAACTTTCAAGCTGTGCAACAACACTAGGTTGCGGTTGCCAACATGAAACATAATCCAGGTTCATAGTAGCACATGCTGCATTCTCCTTTTGACTCAAAGCATCAGTAACTACGTTCACTTTATCAGGATGATAAGTGATGGTAAAGTCATAATATTTGAGATACTCCATCCATCTTTGTTGCCTCAGTTTCAGATCCTTTTGTGTCAAAAGATATCTCAAGCTTTTGTGATCTGAGAAAACTTCAAGCTTCACTCCATACAGATAGTGTCGCCAGATCTTTAAAGCATGCACGATAGCGACTAGTTCTAAATCATGTGTAGGCCAATTTTCTTCATTAGGTTTCAACTGGCGCAGAGCATAGGCGATCACTCGATCATTTTGCATCAAGACACACCCTAATCCTTGCTTAGAATCATCTGTGAAGATGATGTAGGGTTTTCCTTCAACAAGTAAAGAAAGAACAGGAGCAGACATCAAACATCTCATCAACTTCTTAAAACTATCCTTACATTCAGGTGTCCACACAAATTTGACTTATTTTCTTGTCAGCTTTGTCAGAGGAAGAGTCAACTCAAAAAGAACTCTTGATAAACCTTTGATAGTAACCTGCTAAACTGAGGGAACTATAGATCTCAGATGGAGTCTTTAGATCTTTCCCCTTGGTCACAACTTCTACCTTTGTAAGATCAAAAACAATATGTCTGACAAAAATCACATGACCTAAAACATCACTTCCTTGATCCAAAACTCACACTTGAAAATTTTTCATATAGTTGATTTTCTCTTAATGTGTTAGAATGTTTCGTAGATGTTCACGATGTTGTTCTTCAGACTCAGAGTAGACCAAAACATCATCGATGAGCACCACCACAAAGTGATCGAGGTAAGGAGGAAATGCTCGATTCATCAAGTCCATGATAGCAACATGGGCATTAGTCAAGCCGAAAGGCATGAATAGAAACTCATAATTCCCATAACATGTTCTAAGCTATCTTCAAGACATCTTCATCTTTCACTCGCATCTGGTAGTAGCCACTTCATAGATCCATCTTTGAGAACACAATGGCCGACTTCCGTTGGTCGAATAGGTCATCGATGCGAAGCTAAGGGTCAGGATTCTTTATCGTCACTTGATTAAGCATATGATAATCAATGTACATACGCAATGAACCATTCTTCTTCTTCAAAAAGAAGACAGGGGCTCCCCATGGTGAAACATGAGGGAGCACAAAGCCCATGTCGAGAAGCTCGTGAAGCTGCTTCTTAAGCTCAGCAAGTTCTGCAGAGGCCAAGTGATAATGAGGCTTTGAGATAGGAGAGGTTCTTGGTGTGAGCTCGATGGAAAACACTACCTCACAAGTTGGGGACAAGCCTAGATACTCCTTAGGAAAGACACCAGGGAAGTCCTTCACAACATCTATGTGATCGAGAGCAGGAGGTGTGGCATCGAGGATGATAGAGGCTAAAAATGCTCTACACCCTTGTGAGACAAACTTTTTGGCTTTGATGGCGAAGATGACAAACTATCAATTCTATCACTTCCTACCCTTGACACACATACTTCCCTCATCATGATGTAACAAAATGACCTTTGATACCTCACAGAAGAAAATAGCTTTGTACCTCTTCAACCAATCCATCCCCAGGATGACATCAAAGACAGTCATGTCAAGCACGATGAAATCTAAGGGAAACATTATTCCAAAGATAGAGAGGTCCGTAGTTGAGAATTTGAGATAAGAAGAACAAATCCTACCATTAGGGGTTTTAACATCTAAAACATGATCCGTATATTCTGATTCTATCTCTAACATGGCAGCAAACTCAGTTGATATGAATGTATTCGATGAACCAAAATCAAAGAGTGCTTTAACTGGATGCACATTAAGATGCAGGGTACCTTCGATGACTTCATTATCTCCTTTAGCTTCCTCAATGATAAGGGCAAACACCCTTCCATTCAGCCTCTCCACAGGTGGCTGTTGACCTTGCCGATTCTGATTGTTGTTGTTTCTTGGAGGCAAATTATGTCACTGTTGTTGCTGTTGGGTAGGCTACTAAGTAGGCTGCTGAGCTGGAGCTGGTCCCCACCCAAGATTAAGGTAGCTAGGTGAAATGTTTCCATCTTGACCGCACTCGTGGAAGATGGGTGCAGCTCGATCATCTCTATGAGGTTGACCATTGCCAACAGGGCGTCTTTCTGGCAGGTGAGAATGCGAGCACCGGTTGCACTCGCCACACCCTTGGTTTCCAACGATGTTCTTTGTCTTATTGTTGTTGTGCCTAGAAGACTAGAAACCATGGTAAGACTCAATTGCCAAAACCTTGTCCACCATTTGTTGAAAAATCAATGACAGCTGAGGAATAAGGTTGCGTCCTACGTTGTAGCTTAAACCCTCAAGAAACAGGGTGGATATTCTTTCAGCTCCAAGGTCCACAACATAGCACTCCAGGAGAAGAAAACATTACATGTACTAGAAGATGCTTAGGCTTCCTTGATGTAGTTTGTAAAACTCTGCTTCCTTCCTCTTCAGATAGGCGAGACATATATAGTTCTCATGGAAAAGTTTGAGAAGATCTTCCCAGGTCATGCTTGAAGTATCGTGGGTATGAGACATGCCCTTTCACCAGACCCGTGCTGGCTCATCCATTACATACGTCGTGAAGCAAACCTGCTGGTGAGGAGGACACACCATTCCCCCCAAGGTACGCTCCAGAGACAAAAACCAGTCGTCAACTTTATCCACCATGTTTGACTCACTCTTGCCCTTGAAGTATGATGGTTGCATCTTGATGAAGTTTGTAAGGGTGAACTCCTTTGGCTTAGCTGCAACAACTACAACATTGGAAAGCTGTCCCACTAAGATAGTCAACAACAACTAGTGCAACATGGTCAACTCTTGCTCAAGGGTCAGAAGAGGGGCGCCAACAGGGGCAGTAGGGACTGTCCCAGTATTGGAGGGAGTCACCAGAGTATCCTGGTTGTCAGTGTTGCCAGAGGTGGCTCCTGAAGAGAAGTTGTTCGTGTTTCCAAACAAATCTCCCTTCCTAAAAGATAAGGGTATAACATAAGATAATAGGAGTAGACAACAAGTATAGCTAAGGCTACTATTGCCTCTGGGCATACTATTTCAGGAAGTCAGTATCAACATAGGCCAGACATGTATCATATGGATCTAGGAGTCCTCATAATCTAAGATAGTGGCACAGAGTAAAATATTACCAGCCCCCAGACCCTGATCCATTCTAGTCATGCTTGCTTTCAACTTATGCCCTAGTAGTTGCCCGACAGGCTCTGATACCATGTAGTAAAGAGGCGAGATCACCTCCTTACTAAAATTTAAAGGAAATACAAAACATCCACTTTTTCCAAAAAAAATATACATTGTGGAATGCATGTATAATAATCCAAGTAAATAGGCATGTTTTACATACAAGTAAAATGTCATTAGCAGTGGAAAGAAACTAAGTTATTACATTGCTTTTTGAACTCAGTTCACTACATGAATTTCTCTAAAAAGGAAAAACTGAAAAAGAAACTATAGGATCTAGCAACAAGCACCTAGTCATCCTTGATTGTAAAACTTGAATCTACTACTCCTAAACTTGGTCACCTTGGCCTTATTCAACACCTTGATCTAACCTTGGGTGGGTAGGAAAGCACCCAACAAAAGGGAAAGAAAACAAGGTATGTGTCAGAGATAATGAACAAGGATAAACGATAAGAAACAACATGGAAATAAAGGCTAAGATTTCATCATAAGACGAGGATAATCAAAAGTATTAGGCATGGGTAAATAGATGCTTGCTATAACAAAAATAGTAAAAAGGTCGCATGCATGATTAATATTAACTACCTAAACTATGTAGGGTTGAGGCACCTACCTAACCTCAACCAATAGGTGAGGGAGAGTAACACATTCCAATCACCTACAAATATTCTATATTGGGGAGAGTAACACTGTTACACCCCGATCTCACACTAACCACTAATCACGAGATTAGGGCGCGAAGGAGGGATTATCACATAAACAAATCACTGAGAACTTTTTCTTTTCAAAACCTCGTAATGATATCCGGATTATTGCTGTAAATTAAAACATAATAAACTATTGTAGAAGCATTTCAATTAACCTGGCTAGAGAACATAAACAGAGTTTACAACATGTAACATTGTTTAACAGAAAGTAAACATAACAGTTAATTTACATCTTTTACACATTCGCCATACATACTCACTCTCACCCACACCATGTCCCAAGGACCGAGGGGAAAGGACTAAGAGACCACTAACTATACTAGCTACATATATACCTTCTACAGACTAAACGTTAGGATGAAAAGATCCTTCAGATTTATGATGCTGTTGTTGACCTGAAAATGTTGGAGTAGAGGAGTGAGCCTACTCGCTCAGTGAATAGCATTTCATTTAGCTATCACTAAACAACTCATCAGATATATAAAATTTAAATAAAGCATAAGTGCAATACTAAGCAGGGCAGTTCTAATGACATAGCAGAATTTACAGAGATCAATCACATTTTTATACAACAACAAATATCTTAAACAAATAAATAGTTATTGAGAATTAACAAAGAAGATCTAAACTCTTAACATATTAAATTTACTGTGATCTTATATGATTACATATTTATATTATTATGCCCTAATCATATGCAGTGTACTCTGCATACAAAGATCTGTAGCGAACTACGATCTCACCGTACAAGACTTAGCGACACACCCGGGAAATGCTAAGTCTGACTTCTCGTCCTGGTCTGCTACAGGACCCACAGGCTCTCTGGCCTACTCTGCTCTCACCATGAGTGCTCTGGACTCCTCCTCTAACCTGAGCACACAGGCGCAGGGAGTCAACACTGGGTTACCACCAGAATTACTCAACCAGTTGGTGTTGGATAACCCTTTACTTTATTTATTATTTTTCTCCAGTGCCACCGAAATTACTCAATTGGTTGGTGTTGGACACTGTCTATCAACCCTCGTGCCATCAGAATTACTCAACCGGTTGATGTTGGACACGAGTTTCACCCCTAAGGTGCAGACCTCTCAAAGGGGTTCTACGGTGTTAGGGCACCTAAGTCTATCATCATTATTTAAGCAGTAAATATAAATTGTCATAACTCAATCTTAATTGCACACTGAGTATATTTAAGAACACTTCTATCTCATTCAACTTTATACATAATTCCACATCATTCTAAACTTGTCATAACAACAGACATTCATTTAGAGCTCAACATATTCATAGCAGTATCAGTACATACAACATTCGCTATTTTCTTCAGTTACACTAAGTAATTTAGGCTCTATAGAATTAAACACATTTCTTTAATCTCATTTATACTGTTTTGAAGTTACTCTAATTATACCGAAGCAATATATACAATGAAATCGAGTTCGATGGTGATAAATGAATGAAATACTACTCACCCACTTCGGTGTGTTCGTATACACCGAAAAACGTCCACAACCACGCCTAATCCTGCCCTTTATAGCAGCGTGCACTCCGTGCACCTGGGCTGTACGCCGTGCACCTTCAGTGCACTTCTGTCCTGATTTTCTGCAACTTTGCACCCCGTTCAACTGATTTGAACGCTTGAACGCCGTTCAATCTGGCTTGAACGCCGTTCAATCTGGACAGTGAACTGGATATTTTTCTACACTTTTTGCACGCCGTTCAAACCGATTTGCAAATATAGCTGCTAGCCACAGCTATAGAGCACTACACCTAAGGCTTGGCTCCGACAGAACAAAGGAGGGAAAGGAAATAGGACGGCGACGCTCGACGGTGATTGGCGAGGCTAGCTTGCACTCAGCCGAGTCTTTGCTTCCAGTGACACCCTGGCCGCTGCCTTACTGCTGGCCGGCGCTCTAGGCTGGTGGGCTGCTACTGCGGTGATGGCTGGGTGATGGTGGGAAGAAGAACGATCGAAGAAGGAGGAGGAGAGGAGAACAGCGGCTTGCTGCTGGTCTGAGATGAGGGCTCGGAATCGCCCTCCGGCTCTCACTGTCTCTCGGGCGAACGAAAGGGGAAAGAATGAGTTGCTATCCGTAAGCGGTTACTGAGTTATCAGCAAAAAGAAGAGATAAGGGTCAGGTTCGCGGAGGGGGCCGAAATGTAAATTACCCAGCAAAAACCGAAAATTACAACTAGGTCCAAAAACACTCAAATGACCATATCTTTTGACTCGAAAGTCAGTTTCGAGTGATTTTTCTTGCAACAATTCAAGAACAGAATTCTCCAAAATCTCAGGGCTAGGATTCAAGCTTAAGAAACTTCGTTATTAGTTCAAACATCATTAACATAAGTGAGTTCTCAATTCAACATCATTAACTGAATTATATGCTAAATTTAGTATTTACCGATTAATTACGGAGTGGGTCATAACAATCTCCCTCCCTTATAAGAATTTCGTCCCGAAATTCCTAAAAGAGAAAAGGAAACTTGTTACGCATCTCTGACTCAAGCTCCCACATAGCTTCCTCTAGGTTATGATTTCTCCACAGAACTTTCACTAATGGTATCTCACGATTCTTGAGTTTCTTGATCCTCTGATCAACTATCGGTATTGGTCCCTCAACATAGGACACATCTGATCTAATTCCAGATCAAACCACAATACATTGTCTTTCGAGAACTGTTATAACAGTAACTCAAATTATGGTAATTACTGAGAAATTATCATACTATACATGCACACAACTAAAATTCTTAAATAAACAGAATGCATGTCAATTTGGCACTTTATACTAAAAATCATGCAATTGAACTGTTAAACATCACCACATCTCATACTGAGAATTTTGATATCAAAATACTTGATTCATTGTACACCCTATCCTTAGGGTTTCAGTTACCTCATTCACTTATCATATAGCAACACCCTATCTTTAGGGGTTACCTCATTCACTAGTCACATGGCAACAACCTATCCTTAGGGTTTCAGTTATCTCATCTATTTGATTGCAGTTCAAATCACAATACGGTATCATTCTAGAACTGGCAGAGCAGTATATTCAAAATCATTGTAATTACTGAGTAATCCTTATATCATGCATGCAGGCAGATTTAAAATTCATAAATATCCCAAACTCATATCAATTTTGGCACATACATACTGAATTCATGCAATTGAACATCTTATTACACCAATAAGAGTAATTTACTTCACATATAATAAATCATCTGTAATATTTATCAATTATCCGAAATTTCTCGAAGAACATGCACATTAACCCAAATCCTAGTTTGTGCATCACATAACTCAATTAAGAGTTGCTTACGTATCATAACACAAATAATTAATAATACTTGAGAATTTCTAGTAATATCTCAGAGAAATGTGCCAATTCATGTAAATGTTAAGTCACACGCATTAACATAACAGGAAGCATGCAACTAGGTTTATTTGCATATTTTAATGCTATCGTACTTTCTTGAAATCATGCACCTGATGATTTACAAAATCTGTATTGTCTGGGTTTATACCCAAACCGTACCATTATCAGTCGTGTATTTCTAAACTCAACATTCACACTAAGCAATTTGGGTTTCGATGAACTATGTAAATTCACTGGTCCAATCTACACTTTCTACCATACAGAGCTTCATACGGGGCCAAACCAAGACTGGAATGGTGACTATTGTTGTATGCAAACTCTATAAGGCTTAAATGTTCTTCCCAACTTCCACTGAAATGAAAAACACATGCTCTCAGCATGTCCTCAAGAGTCTGAATGGTTCTCTCAGACTGACCATCCGTCTGCGGGTGAAAAGGTTGTACTGAATCTTAACTTTGTGCCCGAAGCACGATGCAACTATTTCCACAACATGGATGTGAACTTAGGATCTCTATCAGATATAATAGAAACTGGAATACCATACAATCTGACTATCTCATCCATGAATATCTTAGCCAACTTCGGAACATCAGAGGTTGACTTAACAGGAAGAAAGTGAGCATATTTAGTCAATCTATCCACAATCACCCATATCGAGTCACAACCTCTAGGTGTCCTGGGTAACCCTATCACAAAATTCATTGTGATATGTTCCCATTTCCATTCAGGTATAGGAAGTGATTGCAAAGTACCAGCAGGTTTCTGATGCTCATCTTTAACCTGCTGACACACTCCACATCTAGCCACGTACTCAGCCACATCTTTCTTCATACCAGTCCACCAGTACAACTCTTTGAGGTTCCTGTACATCCTAGTGTTACCTGGATGCATGGCATACATAGAAGCATGCGCTTCTTCAAGAATCTGTTCTTTCAACTCACCATTTCCAGGTACACACAACCTATCGTGTAGGTACAACAAACCATCAACTGAAAGCCTGAACTCTGGTCTTCCCCCTTCAGACATATCCTGCATGATCTGCCACAACTCACTGTCACTCTGTTGCAACTCTCTGATCTGATCATAGAAGGTAGGTTTAACTTGCATCTGAGCAATTAAACCACTCTGTCCTGACACTCCCAAGTCTAAGTTCAACCTTCACATATCTACAAGCAAGTCTCTCTTGAAACATGCCATAGAATATACGTCAACTGTTGAACTTGACTTCCTGCTTAGGGCATCTGCTACCACATTCACTTTTCCAGGATGATAATCTATCATTATATCATAATCCTTAATCAATTCTAATCATCTCCGCTGTCTAAGATTCAGATCCTTCTGGGTAAAGATATATTTCAAGCTCTTATGATCTATAAACACCTGGCACACCTCACCATAAAGATAGTAACGTCATGTCTTATGAGCATGAACTACAACAATTAATTCCAGATCATGTGACGAGTAATTCTCCTCATTCTATGCTACTTACTTCTTGTTACTTATCCTTCTCATTTTGATCATATAGAATAAACATTCCAAAAATTGAAACACACAAGGTAAGAATAGATTATTCCTCATTCTTATTATTACTATAAGAATTTATTTCATATCGCACTTCACTTATATTGTATTTCTCCTTTTGTTTCAAACACATTTGTTACATTTCAAATTTGTATCTTACTCTTTTCTCTGAATCATTTTCATATTGTTTATCTACCTTTCAGATTAACTACCTTTAAACCCTGGATTACTATCAATACTAGTTTACTTTTCATAGTGCAAATCTCATGATTTTGTTTTATAGAGATGCTAGTATTCAAGGTCAAATCACTAGCGACATCCCTTGAACTACTTCAACTCTAAACATTCTAGGGTTTGGTCCTTATGAGAAACATAGCATTATTATGATGTGACTTTGCTTCCTTAGTTTGAAATCAAACTTTAGATCTCATAAGTTCATCCATCTACTTGTAATGAATACAATAGATATGAATAATCATCAATGAACTATAGATATATAACAAAAATGTAACATCAGCCAAGTTCTCTAGCATAACTTATTAACACAAATGCTACAAATAAACATGATACTTGTTACCCAAGCATCACACATGGCTCACAAGGCCATTCATATCTTGTCACCTCTCACTAGGCAAAAACTTATTCACATGGCTCACAAGGCCATTCACATCTTGTCACCTCTCACTAGGAAACAACTTATTCACATGGCTCATAAAATCCGTACACATTATTACTTTTATTAAGCAACAACAACATCAACACACAAAAAGCCAATCAACATTTATTATATAAATGTCACAGCCCAAACTTGGCTATATTCATCATCTCATCATACCTGCATGGTTATTAGGCATGATAACAGTCATACAAGATATTCATCACATCATGTGGTACAATAGTAACACCATCATTCCTTAACCAGGAATTAGGGTTCACTATCAAATAGGGCTTATCATTCCCTTTTCCCCAAATTAGGGTTAGGGTTCCCCATTTCTCATTAATTCAGACCCTCTTGAGTTAACCAACTTTATCTTGTATTAAGGTATTTCCCCTCTTAATGCATTCCATCACAGAATACTCACCCTTAACATATAATGCATAGGCCACACATTAGAATTGTCCAGCTATCTCACATGATATGGACTTATCTTAATTTAAGGCATAACTTTATTATAAAGTTGCCTATAAACAATCACAATGATACACCCTCAACTAGGGTTTCACAAGGATACACCCTCAACCAGGGTTCACAATGATACACCCTCCACTAGGGTTTACTAATCATGTATTGGATCCGTGCATTTGTTATGCATTATTGATTAGTACCATTAAGGGTATTTCTCACCTAATCATTAAATTTAATCTGAACCTTATTGTGTTCCTTTATTTCTAATTAAGGATTGCTCATATGAGGTCCCAATGTTGGGTCTCCGATATCAGTTCCAACTAATTCTTAGTTGTTCTAATCTTTCTCTTATATCTCAACATCTTAGTGTATGTACATTCTTACTATGATGTGAGTCTAAATTATCCAGAGTCTACTCTTATTTTACTTGTTAATAGGAGTCATTAGATCTCAGTAACGCATCCTGCCAGCCGGACCAGGCCGAACCTGTAGTCCTGAAGCCAAGAGCTACTCAGGATTAACCAACTCCTATTAATCTCAAACATGTGGAAAGAATATCCACTTAGGGAAAACTCATTTAAACATAACTTCTGGTATACTTAATACAAAGAATATAAACAATAAATAAATCACTTCATGACACACAACAATATACAAGAATCATATTTATTCTATAAACTGAAAATCTAAATCCATACATATAAGAGCATTTCTAATGATTTCCAATCAAATAAGCAATATAAAGCAAGAGTTACATCGCATCCTATGTTTAATCTCTTACTCCTGTATTAATTTCTGATTTCTTAACCCTAATATTTCTAGGGTTTGTCTCTAGCCCATCCTTCCTCTGCATACCTGGCCAGGGCATCCAGAGAAGAATAGACAGAGTAGCTTGATACTGGTCAATCTAAGTACTTAGATACCTGGCCAGGGTACCTAAATACTCAGACTTTCCAGAGCTAAAGACACATCACTTCTTATTTTCCTCACTTATAACTTTATCTTTTGACCCTAATGATTCTTAACGACTCAACCTAAGCTCTATACTTGGTTCTCGTGACCACGTCCTCTTCCTGCCATCTGCAATAGTATAACAGAATACTTCATGTTAGAAAATTGCAGTTAGAAGGAAGACACTTAAGTCCTAATCCTATTGGTCTCTTATCGTCCCCTGACCTTGACTTAGAGTAACCATGTACTCAACCTATGCTCTGATACCAAGATGTTACACCCCGATCTCACACTAACCACTAATCACGAGATTCGGGCGCGACGGAGGGATTATCACATAAATAAATCACTGAGAACTTTTTCTTTTTAAAACCTCATAATGATATCCGGATTATTGCTGTAAACTAAAACATAATAAACTATTGCGGAAGCATTTCAATTAACCTGGCTAGAGAACATAAACAGAGTTTACAACATGTAACATTGTTTAACAGAAAGTAAACATAACAGTTAATTTACATCTTTTACACATTCGCCATACATACTCACTCTCACCCACACCATGTCCCAAGGACCGAGGGGAAAGAACTAAGAGACCTCTAACTATACTAGCTACATATATACCTTCTACAGACTAAACATTAGGATGAAAAGATCCTTCAGATTCCTGATGCTGTTGTTGACCTGAAAATGTTGGAGTAGAGGAGTGAGCCTACTCGCTCAGTGAATAGCATTTCATTTAGCTATCACTAAACAACTCATCAGATATATAAAATTTAAATAAAGCATAAGTGCAGTACTAAGCAGGGCAGTTCTAATGACATAGCATAATTTACAGATATTAATCACATTTTTATACAACAACAGATATCTTAAACAAATAAACAGTTATTGAGAATTAACACAGAAGATCTAAACTCTTAACATATTAAATTTACTGTGATCTTATATAATTACATATTTATATTATTATGCCCTAATCATATGCAGTGTACTCTGCATACAAAGATCTGTAGCGAACTACGATCTCACCGTACAAGACTTAGCGACACACCCGAGAAATGCTAAGTCTGACTTCTCGTCCTGGTCTGCTACAGGACCCACAGGCTCTCTGGCCTCCTCTGCACTCACCATGAGTGCTCTGGACTCCTCCTCTAACCTGAGCACACAGGCGCAGGGAGTCAACACTGGGTTACCACCAGAATTACTCAACCGGTTGGTTTTGGATAACCCTTTACTTTATTTATTATTTTTCCCCAGTGCCACCAAAATTACTCAATCAGTTGGTGTTGGACACTGTCTATCAACCCTCGTGCCACCAGAATTACTCAACCGGTTGATGTTGGACACGAGTTTCACCCCTAAGGTGCAGACCTCTCAAAGGGGTTCTACGGTGTTAGGGCGCCTAAGTCTATCATCATTATTTAAGCAGTAAATATAAATTGTCATAACTCAATCTTAATTGCACACTGAGTATATTTAAGAACACTTCTATCTCATTCAACTTTATACATAATTCCACATCATTCTAAACTTGTCATAACAACAAACATTCATTTAGAGCTCAACATATTCATAGCAGTATCAGTACAGATAACATTCACTATTTTCTTCAGTTACACTAAGTAATTTAGGCTCTATAGAATTAAACACATTTCTTTAATCTCATTTATACTGTTTAGAAGTTACTCTAATTATACCGAAGCAATATATACAATGAAATCGAGTTCGATGGTGATAAATGAATGAAATACTACTCACCGACTTCGGTGTGTTCGTATACATCGAAAAACGTCCACAACCACGCCTAATCCTGCCCTTTACAGCAGCGTGCACGCCGTGCACCTGGGCTGTACGCCGTGCACCTTCAGTGCACTTCTGTCTTGATTTTCTGCAACTTTGCACCCCGTTCAACTGATTTGAACGCTTGAACGCCGTTCAATCTGGACAGTGAACTGGATATTTTTCTGCACTTTTTGCACGCCGTTCAAACCGATTTGTAAATATAGCTGCTAGCCGCAGCTATAGAGCACTACACCTAAGGCTTGGCTCCGACAGAACAAAGGAGGGAAAGGAAATAGGACGGCGACGCTCGACTGTGATTGGCGAGGCTAGCTTGCACCCAGCCGAGTCTTTGCTTCCAGCGACGCCCTGGCCGCTGCCTTACTACTGGCCGGCGCTCTAGGCTGGTGGGCTGCTACTGCGGTGGCGGCTGGGTGATGGTGGGAAGAAGAACGATCGAAGAAGGAGGAGGAGAGGAGAACAGCGGCTTGCTGCTGGTCTGAGATGAGGGCTCGGAATCGCCCTCCGGCTCTCACTGTCTCTCGCGTGATCGAAAGGGGAAAGAATGAGTTGCTATCCGTAAGCGGTTACTGAGTTATCGGAAAAAAGAAGAGATAAGGGTCAGGTTCGCGGAGGGGGCCGAAATGTAAATTACCCAGAAAAAACCGAAAATTACAACTAGGTCCAAAAACACTCAAATGACCATATCTTTTGACTCGAAAGTCAGTTTCGAGTGATTTTTCTTGCAACAGTTCAAGCACAGAATTCTCCAAAATCTCAGGGCTAGGATTCAAGCTTAAGAAACTTCGTTATTAGTTCAAACATCATTAACATAAGTGAGTTCTCAATTCAACATCATTAACTGAATTATATGCTAAATTTAGTATTTACTGATTAATTACAGAGTGGGTCATAACAAACACATTTCCCTGGGCAAATTTACACATGCCCTATCTATGGGTGGTTGTACAAAAGTACCACTACACTAGTTAAATAGTCTAATAAAATCAACACATTAAGTATAAGCATCAAGTAAATAAAGACATGAAAGTGGGTACAAGGCCCAAGAAATAAATAATAAAACTGATTTTGAGGCAAATATAGTAAATAATTGATCAAAAGAGAAATTAGGGTTTCATAAAAGTCTCATTAGGAAAACTAGGTTAGGATTTGCAATTATTCCCAACTTATGTGTAAGGAAAGCACATACCTTTCTTAATGAGATCCAATTACTTCTCTTTCACTACTTTAATCGATTCCAAAGCCCACTTTTCCTATTTTCAATATATTAATCATGTATTAGGGTTTTACATAGTTATAAAGGTAAGGAAACCCTAAATTTTGGACTTTTTGAACAAAACTTCAATTTAGATTCTGAAATTATAACCATTGATATTATTAGGTTCTCTTGATTAAAAAAATATATACTTTTGTCGATTTTGGAGTTATGAGGTTAAAAGTGCATTTTTGGTGATTCTTATCTATTAAATTCATTTATAGAAAACACCTTCCGATAAAACTCAAAACTAACTCTTAAAAACATTTTTATTAGAAAGCTTACATTTTTCCTGATCCCTTAACATATTTCCTTTTAATTTTTTTGACAAAGGAATAAAAAGATATGATTTTTTCTATTCTGACCAATGAGAGAGTGCCACATCAACAAAACCATCACAGAGAGGCAAAGAGAGAGTTAAGAATGAGCCCACCTCATTGAATTGGACAAATAAGAGCCGGCCAAGTCAGGCGTCAAAGGTGCGGCTTTGACTCGCTAAAAAAAGAAGCAAGCGATGGCGAAAAGATAGTACTACCCTCAAGTAAAAAGTAAAGGGAAATAGAAAACAAGAAGGGCATTAGAGGGAAAAAACACATGGGATTCATCCCCTTCATCGAGCCACTCCACGACCAACAAATAGAAGCTCGAGTTTTGGGTGAATTCGCGAGAGTTGATGAAACTCAAAAGCAAGAACATGAAAAGAAAAAGGGATGCACTACGAACCTGAGGAGCTAGTTAATTTGAACCAAGGTACCAAGGAGAATGAGCACGATCTGCCGCAAGCTCTGGGTCAAAATTGAACAATGGCAAGCAAGGATGTGAGAGCACGAGCAATTGGAGGGTGAAAGTCGTTGCAAGGGGTTTGTGAAAGACTCGAGTACCAATATTTATAGGCAAGGTTGAGAAAAAAAGTGAGAAGGAGGTGTCCCAAACTTGCTTAGAGATCAAGGTTTGGTCTTTCCTGGTTTCTCCACAAAAAACACAAAATCAAGGGGTCATTGGATGTAGTTTCTTATTTGGAAGCATTTGTAAAAGATTTTGTGCGAATTGACACTACTACAGAAAATGCTTTTTACAACGGGAGATAGACAACAGTTCTGATGATTGTGTTGTAATTAGCATACTTATCACAACAATCCCATTTTTGTGTTGTATATTGTATATTTTATACAACACAAGTCATTTACAACATGCCAAACCTGTTGTAGTATAGGAGGATACTACAACAACTGCTAAAGTGTTGTAATAGGTTGTAGTATCACAACATATTCAAAACCGTTGTAAAAGATGTTATTTACACAACATATTTTGACCCGTTGTAATAGTCACATGTTGTAATAGACCATCATTACACAACGTAGACTCACCCGTTGTAGTATGTATTAATTATACAACATGCCTTTACATGTTGTATTTGGTACATGTTGTAATAGACCACCATAATACAACATATTAAAACTCGTTGTTATATCCCAACATGAGACAACAAACTCCAACCTGTTGTTATATATTATAATTACACAACATGTTGTAACATGTTGTAATATCCACACATAAAACATCGTTGTAATAGACCTCCATTACACAACATAAACTAAACCATTGTAATATACTATAATTACACAACATGATATCACCTGTTGTAATAGCTACATATTTTAAAAGACCATAGTTAAACAACACATCATATTCACATAATTCTCTGAATTTTTCAATTATTCGCGTATAATATGTGTGTGTGTGTATCCATTATAATATTCACGTATAATATTCACGTATATATATATATATATATATATATATATATATATATATATATTAATTCTATAGTTTTAAACATCACTATATAATTTTGATATTGTATCCATTAATTTTAAATACTTCTATCTGCATTTATATTTCATTAATACATAATATTTATAAATGCAGATAGAAGTATTTAAAATTAATGGATACAATATTAAAATTATATAGTGATGTTTAAAACTATAGAAATAAAACATATACATATATATATATATATATATATATATATATTAATTCTATAGTTTTAAACATCACTATATAATTTTGATATTGTATCCATTAATTTTAAATACTTCTATCTGCATTTATATTTCATTAATACATAATATTTATAAATGCAGATAGAAGTATTTAAAATTAATGGATACAATATTAAAATTATATAGTGATGTTTAAAACTATAGAAATAAAACATATATATATATATATATATATATATTAATTCTATAGTTTTAAACATCACTATATAATTTTGATATTGTATCCATTAATTTTAAATACTTCTATCTGCATTTATATTTCATTAATACATAATATTTATAAATGTAGATAGAAGTATTTAAAATTAATGGATACAATATTAAAATTATATAGTGATGTTTAAAACTATAGAAATAAAACATATATATATATATATATATATATTAAATCTATAGTTTTAAACATCACTATATAATTTTGATATTGTATCCATTAATTTTAAATACTTCTATCTGCATTTATATTTCATTAATACATAATATTTATAAATGCATATAGAAGTATTTAAAATTAATGGATACAATATTAAATTATATAGTGATGTTAAAACTATAAAAATAAAACATATACATATACATATATATATATATATATATATATATATATATAAATTCTATAGTTTTAAACATCACTATATAATTTTGATATTGTATACATTAATTTTAAATACTTCTATCTGCATTTATATTTCATTAATACATAATATTTATAAATGCAGATAGAAGTATTTAAAATTAATGGATACAATATTAAAATTATATAGTGATGTTAAAACTATAAAAATAAAACATATATATATTAATTCTATAGTTTTAAACATCACTATATAATTTTGATATTGTATCCATTAATTTTAAATACTTCTATCTGCATTTATATTTCATTAATACATAATATTTATAAATGCAGATAGAAGTATTTAAAATTAATGGATACAATATTAAAATTATATAGTGATGTTTAAAACTATAGAAATAAAACATATATATATATATATATATATATATATATATATATATTAATTCTATAGTTTTAAACATCACTATATAATTTTGATATTGTATCCATTAATTTTAAATACTTCTATCTACATTTATATTTCATTAATACATAATATTTATAAATGCAGATAGAAGTATTTAAAATTAATGGATACAATATTAAAATTATATAGTGATGTTTAAAACTATAGAAATAAAACATATATATATATACATATATATATTATTTCTATAGTTTTAAGCATCACTATATAATTTTGATATTGTACCCATTAAGAAAATGTGATGCACATAAATTGGTCCCTATTTCCCGATCGGTGGAATCTAGGAGAAGAGGGATGATATACAAGTAACTCCTCAAAAGTTAGATTCTCTTGGATCTCCAAAGACTCGATAGAGAGTATATGAGAAGGGTCCTTTGCATACTTTCTCAGTACAAAGACATGAAACACATTATGAATCTTGTCATAGGTAGGAGAAAGAGCTAAACAGTATGCACAATTTCCAACCTTATCTAAGAACTCAAATGGTCCAACATAGCGGGGACTAAGATTGCCTTGAACTTTAGATCTTATAATAGAACATATAGGCTTGATCTTCAAAAAGGCATAGTCACCTACTAGGAAACTCATGTCAGACCTTTTCTTATCAACATACATCTTCTGTCTATCTTGTACAACTTTCATACACTTCTTGATCAAGTGAACCTTCTGTATCATCATTTGCATATCATCACTCTTCACTAAAGCATGTTCTCCCACATCATCCCAGTGTAATGGAGAATGACACGGTCTTCCATACAAAGCTTCATAAGGTGGCATACCAACACTAGCTTGGTAGCTATTATTGTAAGCAAACTCAACCAATGGAAGAAACTTATACCATGTACCTCCTCAACCCATAACACATGTACGAAGAAAAGCTTCTAGAATTTGCACCATCCTTTTAGATTGACCATCAGTTTGTGGATGATAGGTCATACTAAAATGCAAGTCAATACCCATCTCTTCTTGAATCTGACTCCACAAATGAGAGGTGAACTTTGGGTCACGATCAGTGCTAATAGTTTAGGAACTCCATGTAAACGAACGATCCAATCAACATACAACTGAGCCATCTCATCGACCTTGTAATTGGACTTGAAAGGAAGAAAGTGGACAAACTTTGTAAGTCGATCAATCACAACCCACACAACATCAAAACCCTTCCTAGTGTTAGGGAAACCTACGACAAAGTCCATAGTAATCTTCTCCCATTTCCATTGTGGAATCTCAAGTAGGTGTATAAGACCACCATGTCATTGATGCTCGATTTTGACTTGTTGACAAGTCAAACACTCGACAAAAAATAGTGCAATATCCTTCTTCATGTTCTTCCACCAAAGGCTTCGTTGCAGGTATTTGTACATATTGGTAGTACTAGGGTGTATTTTGTACTTAGACCCATGGGATTCACTCAAACCTTCTATGGTAGACCACCAACCTCAGGTATCTACAACCTTTATCAGAAACAAACAATGCCATCCACTCCAACCAAAAAGACATATTGTGACTTCTTAACTAAGGCCTTCATTTCTTCAAGCTCAGAACTTTCAAGCTGTACAACAACAACTTCTGAGATCCAAGAAGGTGTAATGGACAAACTAGCCATGTGAACACATAACTTCTCAACATATTCTTTATCACTAGGTTGTGGTTGCCAACATGAAACATACTCCAGGTTCATAGTAGCACGTGCTGCATTCTCCTTTTGACTCAAAGCATCAGTAACTACGTTCGCTTTATCGGGATGATAAGTGATGGTAAAGTCGTAATCTTTGAGATACTCCATCCATCTTTGTTGCCTCAGATTCAGATCCTTTTGTGTCAAAAGATATCTCAAGCTTTTGTGATCTGAGAAAACTTCAAGCTTCACTCCATATAGATAGTGTCACCATATCTTTAAAGCATGCACGATAGTGACTAGTTCTAAATCATGTGTAGGCCAGTTCTCTTCATTAGGTTTCAACTGGCACAAATCATAGGCGATCACTCAATCATATTGCATCAAGACACACCCTAATCCTTTCTTAGAATCATCTGTGAAGATGATGTAGGGTTTTCCTTCAACAAGTAAAGCAAGAATAGGAGCATACATCAAACATCTCATCAACTTCTTAAAACTATCCTTACATTCAGGTGTCCACACAAAATTGACTTATTTTCTTGTCAACTTTGTCAGAGGAAGAGTCAACTAAAAAAAAACTCTTGATAAACCTTTGATAGTAACCTGCTAAACCGAGGAAACTAAAAATCTCAGACAGATTCTTTAGAGATTTCCCCTTGGTCACAACTTCTACCTTTGTAGGATCAACAACAATATGTCTGACAGAAATCACATGACCAAAAAACATCACTTCCTTGATCCAGAACTCACACTTTGAAAATTTAGCATATAGTTGATTTTCTCTCAGTGTGTTTAGAACGGTTTGCAGATGTTCATGATGTTGTTCTTCAAACTTAGAGTAGACCAAAACATCATCAATGAACACCACCACAAACTGATCTAGGTAAGGAGAAAATGCTCGATTCATCAAGTCCATGATAGCAACATGGGCATTAGTCAAGCCGAAAGGCATGACCAGAAACTCGTAATGCCCATAACATGTTCTAAGCTGTCTTTGGGATATCTTCATCTTTCACTTGCATCTGGTAGTAGCCACTTCAGAGATCCATCTTTGAGAACACAATGTCCAACTTTAGCTGGTTGAACGGGTCATCGATGCAAAGCAAAGTGTAGGGATTCTTTGTCGTCACTTGATTAAGCATATGATAATCCATGCACATACGAAATGAACCATTCTTCTTCTTCATGAAAAAGACAGGGGCTCCCCATGGTGAAACACTAGGGAGCACAAAGCCCATGTCGAGAAGCACCTAAAGCTGCTTCTTAAGCTCAACCAGTTCTACAGGGGCCAAGCGATTAGGAGGCTTTGAGATAGGAGAGGTTCCTAGTGTGAGCTTGATGGAAAACTCCACCTCACGAGTCGGGGGAAAGCCTGGATACCCCTTGAGAAAGACATCAAGGAAGTCCTTCACAACATCTATGTGATCGAGAGTAGGAGGTGTGGCATCGAGGATGATAGAGTCTAAAAATGCTCTACACCCTTGTGAGACAAACTTTTTGGCTTTAATGGAGGAGATGACAATCTGCCCATTCTATCACTTCCTACCCTTGACACACATCCTTCCCTCAACATGATGTAATAAAATGACCTTTGATACCTCACAAAAGAAAATATCTTTGTACCTCTTCAACCAATCCATCCCTAGGATGACATCAAAGGCAGTCATGTCAAGCAAGATGAAATATGAGGGAAACATTATTCCAGAGATACAGAGGTCCATAATCAAGAGTTTGGGATAAGAAGAGTTGATACTACCACTAGGGATTTTAACATCTAAAACATGATCCATATATTATGATTCTATCTCTAACATGGCAACAAACTCAGTTGATATGAATGTATTCAATAAACCAGAATCAAAGAGTGCTTTAACTAGATGCATATTAAGATGTAGGGTACCTTCAATGACTTCATTATCTCCTTTAGCTTCCTTAATGTTAAGGGCAAACACCCTTCCATTCAACCTCTCCACAGGTGGCTGTCGACCTTGCCGATTCTGATTGTTGTTGTTTCTTGGAGGCAGATTATGTCATTGTTGCGACTGCTGGGTAGGCTACTGAGTAGGCTGCTGAGCTGGAGCTAGTCCCCAGCCAAGCTTGGGACTGTTAGGTCAAATTTTTCCAGCTTGACCACACTCGTGGCAGATGGGTGCAGGTCAATCATCTCTACTAGGTTGACCATTGCCAATAAGGCATCTTTCTGTCGGGTGAGAACACGAGCTCCAGTTGCACTTTTCGCACCCTTAGTTTCCACCGATATTCTTTGTCTTATTGTTGTTGTGCCTGGAATACTGGTACCCAGGGTAAGACTCAATCACCAAATCCTTGTCCACCATTTGTTTAAAAATCAATGACAGTTGGGGAACAAGTTTGCATCCTACGTTGTAACTTAAACCCTCAAGAAACAGGGTGGATCTTCTTTCAGCTTCGAGGTCCACAACATAGCTGTCCAAAAGAAGAAAACATTGCACGTACTAGAAGATGCTTAGGCTTCCTTGATGTAGACTGTAAAACTCTGCTTCCTTCCTCTTTAGATAGGCAGGACAAATATACTTCTCATGGAAAAGTTTGAGGAACTCTTCCCATGTCATGCTTGAGACATACCCTTCCACCAGACCCATG